>CM021102.1:646987613-647216739 GCA_007115665.2 Sequoiadendron giganteum
ATTAAATTCCAAGATCCACCTCAATTTTTCAAACTTCTTTTGAGGAACTAGGCTAGTAGACCAATTTTTGGAATCTAGGAACAACGAGAGGGGGGTGAATTAGTGTTCTAAAAATCTTTAATTTTTTTAATCTGATATTTAAACCATTTTCAAATTTGAACTAAAGGAAAGATGAAAACACACAAAGTAACCATCCACAACAATATAACACAATGATTTTTATGAGGAAACCCTGTTAGGGGAAAAACCACGATAGAGGTAAATTCACAATTTGAGTACTCAAATATAAGTTTTACAAAATGGGAATGCACTTGCATTCAGGCACACTGCCTAGAGCTCACTGCTGAAAATAGAAAAGGCTCATTTCCTTAAAAAATGTTTAGATTAAATCCATCTAAGAAATTGAACTGAAGAAATAAAATCTTCTAATGCCAAATTACAATTCTGGTTAAGGTCGTGAGTCAGTTTCTTGACCTTCTATCAGATTTTTCTCTTTTGCTCTGTTGCAACTCGCATCATAAATCTTATATGCACAGATCTAAATTTCACATTACACAACAACACGCTTTTCATCCATCATGCTTCGATACCAAAATGATATAAATAATCGATCTTATATATCCACATCAAAGGATAATATTATCTTCATGTTGACTTTAGAAAAACATATAATATTTTCCAACCGTCAGCTAAATCCACAGATGAGTCTTAATGTGAACCATCAACATTCATCCGAAGCATAATGAGGACCCAAAACAAATAACATAAACCTGAAAATACGAAAAAAAATTCACCTCGAACATCCACAATACACCACATTTACTTAGTTTGTCTTCTAGCATTGATAAATGGGAAATCAATAAAACAAATCTTCAAAATTGTTCACTGATTGATGCGCAAGCACAAAACACAAGAATAGGGTATTCCAGATACCCAATGACCTTCCCTAAGATGTGTAACTTGAAATGATAAACCGATAATGCATATTAATCGACAGACTCAACTCTAGTCGGATACCTTGTTCTTTGGTGCAGGAGCACTTGTTTGATTTCTTGACTCCATGAGGCCATTTATAAATAGCTGCTCTATTTTGTGTATTGGGTCTTATAATAAGGTTTATCAAACCATTTTAGAGTTTTTTGAGTCTTAGGAAGTCATTTTTGAAGCCATTTGTCAAATAATGTTTAAAGTTGTTCCATTTTGTAAAAAATTGTAAAAGTTGCTCAAGAAAGTTGTCAAGCAACTTGTCAAAAGTGTCATTAAAGTGTTTTGTCAATAAAATAACTAAAAGGTGGTTGAAAATAGTTGGTTTTGGTTGTAAATGTACAATTACACCCTCCAAAACTCGAATTGGGGAGGTTAGAGATATTTTTGAAGTTTGATGAATGGCAACCTCAAGTTTTGTGTGCATTTTCTGATTTCTACATAGTTTTCAGGTTGAAGTTTGTGATTTGTACGGACTGACATGGATTGAAATAATAGATTATCATATATGGATGGAAATTTCTCTATTTCTAGTTTTCAATTCTTTTTGTCTCATTGAATTTTATTGAGTTTTGTGGAAGATATGATTATTTTGGTGAAGGCAGGTTTGAACACTGCCTAGGGTTTGCAGTTTTGGAAAAAATGTGATAACTTTATTTTTCACCATTGGATCTTCATAAAATTTCGAAGGGAGGTCTGTAATTATAGTATCTTAAATCTCACTGAAGGGATTTTATTCATTAGTTTTTTTGTGGAAGTTATTAATGACTGTTCATTGCATTAAATTATGGGCTACCATGGCTATGTTTCTGATGTGGTCTAGAATGCACTTAGTCATTATTTGAAATGAATAATTTCATGAAATTTTTCAAGTGAATGGAATGTTGAGTTGTGATTCCTTTTCTCTATATTAGTTTGGTATCAAAGCTCAGAAAGATCTGGGCTAGAGAGTTGGTTGTGGTTTTGTGTTGTGTGTTTGGTTGCAAGTTTAGAAGGTAACCTGGTGGCTGCCTTTGAGAAGGCAGAGAGAGTTGTGAAAAGTGAGTGAGTTGAAGAAATTAGCAACTTTCTTGGTGACCATCTTGAAGATGGATATTTTGAAAAGGCATTTGCAGGCAGAGGAAGAGAGAAAGAAGAAAAAGAGACAAGAAAAACTTGATAGAGAGATTGCTGAGTTGAAGCAAGAAATGAAGAGGTTGGATAAAGAGTTCCAAGAATCTATGAAGAGGATAGAAAAAATTATGAAACAAGAGACAATTTGGAATTTTAAATTGAAAAGGAAGATGGTTTGGCCTATAAAGAAGATTTTTAAAATAAGAAGAAATGAGAAGATGAAAGAGGAAGAAGAAGCATATGAAGATGCACATGAAGAATTTCTAGATGAAGACAAAGATGTTCCAAAGCATGAAGATGAAGAATGTAAAGTTGTTGCAGACATTCCAAGGAAAGAAGGTGAATGTATCATTGAGATAAGAAACCTGATTTCATGACTTGAATACTTTGAGTTGATTAAGGGAATGATCATGGATGAATTGGTCATAGAGGTTTGCAAAGGATTGATGAATGATGGAGGTATTATGGTAGAAAGTTTGTCTCATTTCATTATGTCACTAATGCTTTGGACAAAGAATAATTTTCAGGTTGAAAATACAAAGGAAAAAGTGCAAAGGAATCGGAATATCAAGAAGAAGACAATTCAAAGGGGCTTGAATTCTTTTGCCCCCGGGAGTTTGGTGCAAGAGCACTTGTTTGATTTCTTGACTCCATGAGGCCATTTATAAATAGTTGCTCTATTTTGTGTATTGGGTCTTATAATAAGGTTTATCAAACCATTTTAGAGGTTTTTGAGTCTTAGGAAGTCATGTTTGAAGTCAATTGTCAAATAATGTTTAAAGTTGTTCCATTTTGTAAAAAAATGTAAAAGTTACCCAAGAAAGTTGTCAAGCAACTTGTCAAAAGTGTCATTAAGGTGTTTTGTCAACAAACTAACTAAAAGGTGGTTGAAAATAGTTGGTTTTGGTTGTAAATGTATAATTACACCCTCCAAACTCGAATTGGGCAGGTTGGAGATATTATTTGTGAATTTTGATGAATGGCAACCTCAAGTTTTGTGTGCATTTTCTGATTTCTACATTGTTTTCAGGTTGAAGTTTGTGATTTGTATGGACTTGTATGGATTGAAATAATAGAGTATCATATATGGATGGAAATTTATCTATTTCTAGTTTTCAATTATTTTTATCTCATTGAATTTTATTGAGTTTTGTGGAAGATATGATTATTTTGGTGAAGGCAGGTTTGAACACTGCCTAGGGTTTGCGGTTTTGGGAAAAATGTGGTAACTTTATTTTCCACCGTTGGATCTTCATAAAAATTGGAAGGGATGTCTTTAATTATAGTATATTAAATCTCACCGAAGGGATTGGATTCATTATTTGTTTTTTGGAAGTTATTAATGACTGTTCATTGCATTAAATTATGGGCCACCATGGCTATTTTTCTGATATGGTCTAGAATGCACTTAATCATTATTTGAAATGAATCATTTCATGAAAGTTTTCAAGTGAATGGAATTTTGAGTTTTGATTCATTTTCTCTACATAATTCTTCACTCTAACTCTTGGTATGAATAGATACTGAAGTGCGTACCAGATCAATGACTTAGGTTTCCATCAACGGCAACACCAAATTCGAACAATCTCTAGAATTAATATACCAATAATACCTTCATGAGGGATAGGAGTTATATAGCCCCCATAACCACCATGAGGTAATATTTTAGAACTAAGTTGAGTGAATGAATCATAATTTTTTTCTTTTTTAGGTTATGAGATGTTACACTCTCCTATATAGGGATATGTAAAACCCCAATCATCATTAGAACTTGTATTTGAAAATGAATAATTAGTATATGAATCTTTGGAATTTGAGGGTGAGATTTTGGATTCTTTATTGAAAGAAGGTTGAAAATATATCAATCCCAAATTGTCACTAAAGAGTTTGGGATTAATATCAACTTGTATTGGCTCAATTTTTGATTTTGGAATGAAATCATTAGCCGAGTTACAAGTGTTGTGATCATATGATTCATAAATTCGTTCATCTGTGTCAACTATGTATATCTTGTTGTTGTATTCAAATTTACTTATATGATGGAGAGTAGATGGGACTCCTTTCATAGCATGAATCCATGGTCTCCCTAGGAGAAGATTGTATGAAAGGGGTTCTAGCATGATATAGATAGGGGTAGGCAACACTATAGTCCCAACCTCATAGGCAATGTGATCATCCCTAGTGGTTGTCTATTAACATTTCCAAAGCCATGAATATTAACATTATTAAGTTAAATGAGCCTTTTGTGCATGTCAATTTTTTCGAGGAGTTCAATGCTACAAACATTTATTTCAACTTCATTGTCTATGAGACTCTGAGAGTATTCCTAACTACAATTTCATTAATTATCACCTTTATTATCAAGGCTTCATTCTTGTTTTGGGTCTCAAGTGAGGGAAATTCATGTTTAGGGAATTTTATTTTTGATTGTGTGACTTGTGTGGGATGAAAGGAGAATGTTACATTATTCAATTTAATAGAATCTTGGATCTCCTCCTTCTTTATTTGTAACATTTCTTGAAATAGGTACTTGTATGTAGGTGATAATTGAATAAGTTGCCATATAGATATGTGAGAAGGGGTCTTCTTCATATCTTGAACTATATTATGAAAAGGTGAATGAGGAGCATTAGGAAAAATATTTTGAGGTGATGGTGATGTTGTGGGAGCTATTTCCAGTCCCCTACATGTTTGAGCAATTGTGTTATATCTTTGTTGCTGAAAAAAATTGTTGGATTGCATTGTAGATTTCAATACATCTCTTATTTTCTTGTGTGAATCATTAATGGGAGGTGACTTAGGAAGCTCACTAATTAAAGGATATCCAATTTGTGTCCTTAGAACCTCAACAATTTTGTCTTTATTTACATGATCTCTTAGTGAAGAGGGGTCTAATGTAACTTCATCTTCACCTAAGGATGCCTCATTACTAGTGTTTGAAGGATATGTGTCAATGTTCAAATTATCTTGCACAATTATATCTTCTATAGTACGAGAGTGTTTAGGAGAACTACAAACCAAATTTTCTTGATATTCAAGGGTTGGTTCATCTAAAATGACTTCATCACAAGTATGGAAATGATCATAAAGAGGGTTGTTATAGACCATAAATATTTGATCATCTAACACCAATCTATTATCCTCATCATTTACAATCTCATTCTCTTGTGTTATGATATCTATCCAAAGGGGATGAGGAGAAGGACAAGAAAGATATTCATGATTCTTAATGATTGTACCTTATTTTTCCAAGATACCTTTATCACTAAAAGGAGAGGTATTGGGAGAAGAACAATTATGATCATCATGATTGTCTATGCTTGTATTTTCTTATATCACATCATCCTCACAAATAGGAGAGACAAAAGGGGAAGTAGGTTTCAGGAAATCATCACCACTTTCACACTCTTTCACTAAGAGACTCTCATAACTAGGGAATGTATTCAATGAATGACTAGCATGCTTATTGACTAAATTTTTCTTTGTAAATTTGGAAAGGATAGATAATACTTTTTTTGAATAGTAATCTATATGAAAACTCAAAATGTAATGTAAAGGCCTAGAATGAAATGTATAAATACAATTTTCAAATTTCAAATAAGGTAATTTTTTTATTATAATATACAATGATATGAAGGATGCGATGTTGTAAATTCAAATTTGGAATTGAGCAATGTATGAAATGAAGCACTTTAAGATAGATTTAGTAAAATGCATGAAACAAAAAGTCAACCCACTAAAACATATAACCAATGTCAGCAAAAAGAAGCACATAAATGTTGATTCAAATCCTGAAAACTATAATATGAAATTCCATAGAGACTAAGATGCTAGGGAGGGATTTTTAGTCCTCTTGATGAAATTTGAAGGTTTCAAAAGCTAAAATAGATAGAAAATCACTCAGATAGGGTACTGCAACAAAAAAATAGAGAGGGACTAAGATTCCCCCAAGGGCGTTGTACTCCAAGTAAAGGTTTTTGCAAAAAATGAGACAATTCTAGGTTGCCTACCTAGGGACTTGATGGTTGGAAACAAAAAATTGGGCAAATGAAGGTAAGAAAAAGTAACTAAGGGCAAGCAATTGTATGAAAAAAAAATCAATTTTGAATACAATAAGAATATTTCTAGATGCAACTAAGATGACGAACAATGCACTTTTTAGTTTTTCAATGAGATAGAATGATGCAAGAAAGAAAAATGCAACATATATGCACTTTCACTAATGTAAAGAGGAAACCCTAAATGCAATTCCACTAATGCAAGATGCAAGAAACCTTAGATGCAAAATGAAATAAATGCAATTTAGATCTAGGACTCTAAAGGTCTCCAAATTATAAAAGGAATAATTCTGAAAGAATTTTGGGTTCACCAAAATGAACAATAGGAAAATGGGTGCTTTATAACCTAGGTCATAGAACACCACTTTTCTCCTAAGGTCATTCAATAATGTCCTAGGAAACCTAATAGGATTTACTATCAACCTCACAAGGTGAGTAAATTCACAATTATGAGGACCTAGGAGGGGGTTGTTTGAGATTTTAAGGGTTCACCACCAAGCAAATACTTGGAAACAATAATGTTTGAAAACACACGATGATATGCAAAACAATTAAACTAAGCAAAATAAAGCTTACTAATACTGAAAATGAACAACTCCAAGTTAGAGTGTGTGTACTTAGGAAGCTTGGAGATGCCAAAAGGATTCTAGAAATACAAAAATATTGCCAAAATATGCCATGGAGGACTAAGATACCTTTAATCTCGTCTTAGTCCCATTGCTATTTTTCAAGGCAAACACAAAATCTTTAAATAGCAGAACAAAATCCTAAAAAATCATTGAAAGATTCCACCTAGTGGACTAAAATTACTTTAGTCTCGTTTTAGTCCTAATCTCAGTTTTTGAAAAGTGTGAATGTGGTCCTGAGCTTTGAGATCTGCAATTTCTTCCCCTCGAACCTTGGGTTCTAAAACAACTAGATCTGACCTATAGATGAGTTTTCGTGAAGATGACAACTTTGGCAATGCAACTTCGCAACTTTTCAAATGATCTTCAAGTCTTCAAGCAAGATCTGAAAATTCAAACACACAAGAGAGGGAAAACTTGTTGATTATTAGTGAATGGGGGTTTACCTTGGTCAAACCCCTTCTTGGTAATTAAACCAAATGATGAAATGAAACAAGAAACACGAAATATGTAAATGATATCACCTTGTATGATGTCTTGTTAAACAAATATAAAATCTACCATGCAGTGGCCATGAGGAATGTAGATCTTGGATCCTTGGATTTTATGTGAACAATGGTTGTAAATATATCTTCAATGCTACATCCACAATCTTGGCTCAATAACATGAATGGATGCACTAAACCCTTGAAGTGATGATTGAATCTTGATGATGGCTCGAAATACTTGATGAATTTATCTTGAATGCTCTTATGAACTTAGTTTGACTATAATGAATGCTCTCACAAAATACTTTGATTGCTTAGGATGAAAATTAATGAAGGAACCTTGTATTTATACTTATTCATGCCTAATATCCTAAAATTACACCACGACAAGCCGACATATGAAGTCATTAATTAAAGGAGGAAAAATTCCCACCCGAATTTTAAATTGGACCTTGAAAATAAGCTAAGGAGGAATAAGACGCCCTTGGTGGCATCTTAGTACCGAGGCTCAATTCTCAAGGCATAGACTCCAAAAAGGGACCTAATTTAGAGGTTTCAAAATCAGGATCCCAAGACCCATGGAGGACAAAGATGCCCTAGGTGGCATCTTAGTTCCAGTCCATAAATCAGGGATAGATAGAAAAATACATTAAGTGGTCATTTATCTTTTGATGATTGTTTGGATTTTCCATAAAAATATATAGTTTATAGGGCTTGTGGATGCAAAATAGGACCAATTAAGCCATACAGAAGCATAAATAAAGTAAGGCAGTCCCAAACAAGTATGAAAATGCAAGGGTGAACATTTTACTACACTATAGAGGCTAAGGATTTTTCATATGATTTAGTCAAATTTTCCAACAGATCCACTATTGTCTTTGCTTATGTTATATTGAACACTAGGGTATGTGTAGGATCATGAAGGGCTGAAAGGTGGCAATATCTAAGTGATATGATGGCCCATGTGGTTGATGACTTTTTTTTACCCAAAATTGATGAAATGAAAAGGTTTTTAAAGGATATTCTCAGCTTTCCACCAATATAAATTATGCTTTACTTTGAATTTAATAAATAATTATTATTCATTTTCTATTTGAATTACGACTAAAGTCTTGATTGATAGGCTGATTGAAAAAAAATGTAGCTTTCAAATGGTATCACATTTTTTGAATCCAAAACATGCATCACATTATATGCTTCACATAATATAGGATTAAAAGAAAAAATGAATTTCATGAAGTTTTGACCAAGTTAAGGTGGTCAGACATACAAGTTTTTATATTTTTTAAAATTTGTAATACAATATACATAATTAATTATTTACTTGGAATAAAATTACAAAAAAATATGCGTCACATCAAGAAATGATTCCCCTACTTGAATCTAAAATCTTATAAAAAATAATTTTCATTTTGTTGTGGTTAGGGTGGTCAGACAAACACATACTTCTTAATTTTTCCCTAAAATTTAAGTACTATTGCATTGAAATTTTAAATTTTCACCGAATAGATTTTTATTTTTTTAAATAAACCTACTAGATTAGAAACTACATTCAATTTTCTACAGTTTCTGTTCTTACATATTTTTTAAATAATATAGATAACTTATTCAAATTTTTACATCAATTTTCCTAACTCTAATTTTCTGAATTTTATTGCCACTTAAGGGCCTGTTTTTTCCATGATGATCCTACACATACCTACCATAGATAGTTCCAAGCACAACCAAATGGTTCCCAATGCTTTTCTATCCAAAATTTCCCATTGTTCATCGAACATAGTAGCCTCTTTCTTTGTTTTTCATTGCAATGGTTGCCATAGATCCTTTTGAAACAAATAATCTTCCATCTACATCTTCCATAATTGATAATTCTAGCCATTGAACTTCTCAACCTTGAATTTGCCTTCTTCCATTGCTCCCACTCAAATCTAGAGCTTTCCTACCAATCAATTCAAATACATGTGTCTCTGATACTATTTGTTAGGATTCAAGCAACAAAAGAAATAAACATTAAGAATTATATGTAGATTAAATAACCCAAAAGTAAAAATGAAGAATAACACAAAAGAGATCAATACAAAAATTTAATGTGGTTCACCCAATATGGGTTGCATCCACATAAACTCAACCACCCAATGATTTTATTATCTAGTGCAAAAAATATTAAATCTCGTGAATTACACACACTACAACCTATATCCCAACCACTTATAACAATATTTTTGGAAGCTTCCAAAATTAGGGTTTTACAAAGTCATTTTTTTATTTGATGTGTCAGCGAGAAAACCTTGATGTGTTAACAAGAAAAGAAAATTGGGACTACACCCCTCGAACCCCCACTTGAGGCTTGGCCTAGCTCTGAACCTCAATGAGGATACGTTACATGTGTACATTAATTGCATGATCAATCACCACATATCAAAAATCTCCCACTTGGAGACTGATCAGACTCCACAACAAACAAGCTTATTTGGAAAGCCATATGCCAAGTCAATGTTTCAAAATGAAGCTATGTCATGAAAATGGGTTCCCCCAAAATGAAATCCAAAAATAAATTAAGGGATCCATAGATTCGGGGTCAGTCTGTCATTGCTACAATGTTTTTAGTGAGCTCGAAACTCCCATCATTTCCCAAATACTCATTGAATAGGAAGAATGACACAAAGAGAGCAGAAAAAAAGAAAATATTTTTGTTCAACATGGAAGAGACCTAAATGTCTTGACACCTTGCATCATCCCCAAAAGGAAAATACAAGACAAAGAAATGATAAATTTTTATGACACAACAAAGAATGTAGATACAACATTAAAATTATCTAAACATAAAATTAAAGCATCCTATAATTTATCACTTACAACATTAGCATCCTTAATTTCATCATGTTGTCCATCTCCTTGCTTTAATTTTTGAGACAAACAATCCTTATTCAAGTGTCCCAGCTTTCCACAATGCCAACAATCCATTTTTCCTATGGATTTAGATATGCCTTTCTTCGACTTCCCTTGTGACTTCCCACAATTTTTTGGGATTTTTACTCTCTCCTTTGTTCTTCCCCTCTTCTATGCAATCAAAGCATCACCCGATGTTGAAGTCTCACCTATGCTTTTCTATTGCATTTCCATGCTAAGGATAGCACCAAAAACATTATCAAATTTAAATGTATTTGAACCAGAGATAGAGTTACTTACATCCATTACCAAGTTATTCCAACTTTCTGGCAAAGAACATAAAACCAAGAGAGCCCTCACCTCTTCATCAAAATTCACTTTTACAGAAGTTAACTAACCAGTAATCATATTAAAATCAATTAAATGATCTTTCACAGATCCCTCTTCAATCATTTTTAGATTAAACAAATGCTTCATGAGAAATAACTTATTTAAGGCTAAGGTTTTTTTATATAATTTAGCCAAATGTTCCATTATATCCACTGTTGTCTTTTCTTATGTTATATTGAATGCCACAGATGGTGCCATGCACAACCTAATGGTTCCAAATGCCTTTCTATCCAAAATATCCCATTCTTTTCATTGCAATGGCTACCATAGATCCTTTTGAAACAAATAATCTTCCATATGCATCTTCCATAATTGATAATTCTGGTCATTGAACTTCTCAACCTTGAATTTTCCTTCTTTCATTTCTCTCACTCAAATATAGAGTTTTCCTACCAATAAATTGAAATACGCATTGCTTTGATACCAATTGTTAGGATTCAAGCAATCAGAGCAATAAACATTAACAATTATATGTAGATTAAATAACCTAGAAATAAAAATAAAGAGTAACACAAAAGAGATCAACACAAAAATTTAATGTGGTTCACCCAATATGGGATACATCCATAGAAACACAACCACCCAATGATTTTATTATCCATTGAAAAATAGAATACAATCTCACAAATTACACACACCACAACTTACATCCCAACCACTTATACCAAGATTTTTGGAAGCTTCGAGAATTAGGGTTTTATAGTCATTTTTTCATTTGATGTGTCAACGAGAACACCTTAATGTGTTAACGAGAAAAATAATTTTGGGGGTTGCGCCCCTAAACCCTCACTCGGGGCCTGGACCAACCGAAAAAATTGGCGAGGATACGTTACAAGTGTACAATACTTGCATGATCAATCGCCACGTATCAACAATCTCCCACTTGGAGACTGATAAAACTCCACACCAAACAAGCTTATTTGGAAAGACCTATGCCAAGTCAATTTTTCTAAATGAAGTTACGTCATGAAAATGGGTTTCCCCCAAAATGAAATCCAAAAATAAAGTAAGGGGTACATGGATTTGGGTTCAGTATGTTGTTGCTACAATTTTTTTACAGAGCTCGGAACTATCATCATTCCCCAAATACTCATGGAACAAGAATAATGACACAAAGAGAGTGAAGAAAAAAGAAAATATTTTGGGTCAAAATGGAAGAGACCTAAATGTCTCGACAGCTTGCATCATCCCCAAAAGGAAAACACAATACAAAGAAATGATAAATATTTACGACACAAAGAATAATTTTGATACAAATAGAGGAATGCCACAAAGAGAGAGAGAGACATCAAACAAGATAGTATGGGGGAGATCACATTATGCACATGCAATCAAACATGTAACATGAAAAAGAAAATAAAAGAAAGACTAGTAAGGCACATGTGAGTCAACCTATAGAAGGATGTATGTATCCCAATCTTGGTCATCATATACAAAAGGCAGAAAACTAGCCAAATGGACAATAGCAAGTGACAAAATAGGAAAAGGCTATATAGTTCTTTCCCACACTGTATAAAAGACAAGAATGAGTTGAGGCAGGTGATGAGAAGGAGCTCCTTTCATTTTGAAATGACTTTCAATGAATATAAAGCATGTAATAGTGAGCATATTGTGATCCTACAACCAACATATGACAAGGAGTGAAATGGTATGCTTTAAGGGATTATTTATATGGTATCAAACCTTTTAAATATTTTTTTAAAAGCACAACAGTCATTGGTACAATGTACAATAACTCTATGATATTGACAATGTGATGTGTTTTTGTTCTTATGATTTTGATTTCAATTTTCTCACATGGGTGGTAATCTAATAAGTCCTTGAATTAGAAGTATATGTAAAGTTATTTTAGTTGTAGATGATGGAAAAGGGAATTGTAGTTTCTTAATTCTATAAGGCCTTTGTTTCTTTCTATATTCACCAATTTCTTGAGTTATATTTTGAGGAGGAGGACCTAAGACGATCCTCTTATCCTTATTATCATTAAGAGGAATCGGTTGTTCTTTAGGAAGAAGGATACTTATTTTAGGAGGAGGATCTTGATATCCTAACCCTTTGGTATCTTTAGTTCGTATTTGTTCTAAGAGTTTATGAATTTCATCCTTGCTTGTTGTATCACATCCTTGTTTACTTAAGATTGTGAATCATTTTTCATATCTCTTCTAAGTTGATGGGAGTGTTGGTCACTTTGTTAACATAGGATTTTTGAATATTTTCCTGATTAGTGGAACTAGGTTCACCTATTTTAGGGAACTTAGGCTCAACTTGTGTTTGAGTTTCAAGATGTTAAAGGAAAAACATCTCAAGTTGTGTTGGTTGTTTCATAGAAGGATAAAAGGATGCATTTGTCTCAAGGTTGTTAAGGCAATCATTTATAAATTTGTTCATGATATCATCATCTTCTCTAATGATTTCAGATTCATGAGGAGGGAATGCATTAGGATTTGAGTGAGCATGAATGAGTTTAAGTTCATTAAGATAATTTCCAAAGGCACAACTTGACACATCCACTAATGACTTCAAGGACATCTAAAGCTTACCAAATCACATATCCATGATTAGATGCAATGTAATAACCTAGAATGAAATGTGTAAATGCAATTTTTAAATTAAGCAATGCACAAAATGAGCTGAATTTAGCTAGATGCAATGAAATGAATGAAACAACTTGGTAATCTGAAACAAAGATCTAACAACAACAAACAAAAGCACAAAAATAAGGGTTTTAATGTTGTAAAATGTAGTTTCAGATCTAACATGGGACTAAATCACCTAGAGGGGAACATGAGTCCGGTTAGGGATTTTATAGAGTTCAAATTCTGAAAAACACACAACACAAAACTCCAAAAAACCAGGTAAAACAACTTGTAATGGAACTAAATCACCTAGAGGAGCGAATGAGTCCCAAATGAGGGTTTTGACACTAAGTTTTGAAAATTCTGAGTGAATTTTAATGTTTCTGGTTTGTATGATGTCTTGACTAAGTGTAATTACAAATTTCAAATGAAATTCAGTAATGTGAGATGCAATAATGCAACCTATATGTACTTTCACTAATGCAAGATTTAGAATACAAATTAACTAATGAAAGACCTAATGCAAAATTAAGGTAAGCTAGACTTAGGACTACGATAAAATCCAAATCAAAAATAAGGTGTCCAAAGGCTAGGTTCACCAAAATGAAATAAATAAAAATTGAGGGTGTGCCAACCTTTTAGGATATGGGCAACTTAGGGACCCTATTTTTGCTCTATTTCATTTAAGGAAACCCTAGAGATCCCAATCTAATGGTGCAACTAAGAAAATGGATCTACTATAAGGTCTCCTAGGGTGTGATTAAAGAAAAAAGGGGGATTCACCACTAAGAAAAGGCTTAGAAAGATAAGAAATGAAAGTAACATGCAAAACCTAACTATATGAACTAAAAGATAAACTCAAATAAGAATAGAAAACTGGAGATAAATAGAGGTGCACCTGGAAAATTGAATATGCATGAAACAAGGTCTACAATCCTAAAATTATGACTTTTGAATCACAATAGGACTCATACACTATTAGGGGCAATTTTTTCCTAGTTTATTGAATCTCCAACTGGAAAACCAAGATGTACAATTTTCTTTTTTAAACTGGTATACTAAAACTCATATGCCACAAGTGGTGATTTAGTCCCAGTATTAGGGTTGATCTAAAATTCTAATATCCTCTAGTGTTCTTTTTTAGATTATCTCTCTTCTGATCTCCAAGTTTGAAACTTTGAATTCCAACCTGTAAGTGACTTTCCATAGTCTTTCAAGAAAGGTGACAACTATTACAACTTTACAACTTTGACAATTTTCTCCAATCTTTCTCTTCAATGGATCTTCAACCTAAATCTATAAATCACACATCAAAGAGAGAAAAATGTTGTTTTGTTAGTGGATAGGGGTTTGCCTTGGTCAAACCCCATTTTGGTAATCAAACCTTGAAATGAAATAAAATAGCATGAAGGAATGATGAATGAGAAAATAAGCTATGTTGCAACTCACTAAACCCTTGTAACAAAGGTTCCAATCTGTGTGAAATGGCTAGCATGAATGTAGATCTTGAATCTCGATTGTGTGTTATGGATCTTGAATTTAATGCTTGCTTGAATCATGAAAACCTACATCACAAATATTAGCTCAAAAAAAAACATGATGCTTGATGACTTTGACATGATGCTTGAATCTTGAATATAGCTCCAAAATAATTGATAATCAACTTCTTAATTCTCTTGTAATCATAAACTTGCTATAGGAATGCTCTCATCAATTTTCTAGGAGAAAATATGTGAATTAACCTTCTATTTATACATTTTAATGCCAAATTTCCCAAAATTACAATACTACAAGACGAATCTAGGAGAATAAAATTTCACCAAGAATTTGAATTTAAAATTTGTCCAAGCTAAATGGGAATCATACAAAATTTGGGGCATATGAGTCCTAGTAGGATAAGCTTGGGACACAAATTTCAAGTAATACTTATTTTTATGCTAAATTCAAGGCCAAGCCTCAAAACTGAGGTGGGACCCATTCACCCAAAGTGGAATATGATTCTTGGATCACTAAATCTAGGCCATACAATCCAAAATCATTAAATTATGATTGGTCATTTGATATGTGTCAGGATTATCCATGGAAGGATGCATCAAATAGGGCTTGTGGATGTAAAATATTACCAAATAAGGTATAAAGAAGCCCAATTTTAATAGGGGGGGCATAAAAAAGTGTGAAAATTTAAGGGGATACATTTTCCTACACTACATTTAGCCCTAACTTTAATGAGAGGAGAAAATTTCTTCAAAATCACAATAAATTAGACAAACTCACATCAAGAGGGGTCCAAGTGTACCATCGCTAGTAAGATAGGATGACAATGATCAAGAGGGTTACCCAAGCCCCCAAGATCAAGATCCTACAAAAAAAAAAAACATAGGAACAAAAGGAACACACATGCAAATAATATAAGGAGAAACAACAAGGCACAAGACTACACTACCAAAGACAAAGAGAGAAAAATAAAATAAAAAAGGGGTGGATCAATCTTCAACTTTTTGTCCCACACGTTGTGGATCAGATCTAATATATTTTTCCAAGAATTTTTACAAGTGGAACATGATGTCCACTATGCAAAAAAAACACACACTAACAAGGGCTAGTGGAGCCTCAAACTATTCACTAGGTGAGTCCCCAACAAGACACATATGCATACCGGTATGTAGTCACACAAAAAAGCAGGTGGCTATGGGAAAGTGATGCATAAGTTCAAATCCCATATGTAAAACCATATCAAAGCTATACCTACTAATAAATTTAATAAGGTGCCACAAAACATAAATAACATGATTTATGAGGCAAGCAAAAATCCGTATGCTTGACACCCATGAACAAATAGGATGGCTCCATAGGCAAAAAAAGTATGTTATGAAAGGTCGCCATATAACCAATATTATAAATGAAAAATAGTGTAAGGTATGTTAAAAGGAGTTTTTCTTAGTTCATGTAAGGTCTTAACTTAGGGAACATTGTTCCTAATGTCTATGAGAGAGCACCAATTGAAGAATATAAGAGTTGCAAATTAGGGGATGCAATGTGTCACATCAAGCCACTAAGTGGAATATAATATGCTAAGAGATCATTCTCTTGAGGGAAATCACACCCAATGTCACCACAAAGTGAAAGATGAATTGCATTAAGTAAGAATACTACACAATGAAACATGAGATGCAAAAGAATAATGCTAATGTATGCCCCCACTTTAAATAAATTGCTAAACACCATGCTATGAGTAATTAGTTTAAAGTAGAAAATGATAAATCCTAACAATAAAGAGGACATGGGAGCTTACTTGGAAATCCCTATGCCAATTTAAATGTTTCCAAATTAAGCTACATCATGAAAAAGGGTTTCCCCCAAAATGAAATCCAAAAATCACATAGGGGATCCATGGATCTGGGGTCAATACATGTCTTTACTACAATGGATTTATAGAGCTCAAAATTGTCATCATTCCCTAAATACTCATGGAACAAGAATAATGACATAAAGAGAGTGAAAATAAATAAATTACTTTTGGGTCAACATGGAAGAGACCTAAATTTCTCAATTCCTTGCGTCATCCAAAAAAGGAAAACACAAAACAAGCGAAAAAGATAAAATTCTTACAACATAGAGAAGCATCTAGGTACAGATAGAGGAATGTTACAAAGAGATAAGTACATAAAAAAAAACCATATGAGTGATAGCATTACACACATGCAATCACACACATAACATAAAAAAGAAAATAATACAAAATACTAGTAAGTAATATGTGATTCAACATATAGAAAGTCATCTGCATCCCAATCTTGTTCATCGTTTATGAAAGGTGGGAACCTAGCCAAAGGGACAACACTGAGTTCAGTACTAGGGTCATCACCAAGTTCAAAAATATTCTTAGGAGAATTTTCATTTAAGCTCATAAAAGATTAAAATAATGTATTCAATTCATTATGCACTTATTCATAAATTTTATCAACCTCATCGTCATCATCTAAGTTAATCACAATGCAAGGTCAAATGATAATTTCCAAATAATAATTTAGTTCTTGTTGTATATATCTTTTTGTTATGGAAAATAGGGAGACCGATCATGTATTGCTTCAGTCAATTTTGGGTGTTGATTTTCTTTATTGATCTCTTCATTTAATCTTTGAGAAAGAGCACAACATCTATGCCAATGCTCTCTAGAATTTTTGTTTCTTTTTTGTGATTTTCAAGTTGTGTTTGTGTAGGAGTGAGTTTATCTATCATAGATTTTTTTTCTTCCCTAAGGGGAGGAACAAAAGGAACCATGGGAGGCTATTCAACCACTTTCTCTTTAGCTTTCTAAACTTTTTTTTATCTTAGGATGCATGATGGGATTGTTTTTATTGTCTCTTGGTCATTTTTAGGAGATAGGAAAAGAATCTATCATGGGTTGGTCTTTGTTATTTGCAATGTCTTTAGGTTCAATCATAGTTTCACCAAGGATAGGAAGATCAATCATGGGCTGAGGAATGTTTCTAGGGATAGTTTTTCTATGAATTTTTCCTTAAAATTTTGATAGGATTTGAAAAATAAGTCCTCATGAAGTTTAATAGGTTCCATAGGCTCAGGACAAAAGAAATCCAATGAAAAGTTCCCACAGGAGGAAATGGGATTAGAGCCACTATGGTGCATGGTAAATATTTCATTTTCAAAGGAAAACTTTAAGCATTTATGTATGACTGATGGTATAGATTACATGGATTGTAGCCATGGATAACCAAGATTCACATGGAATTGATCCAAGGTTGGGATGATGGAGAATGAGAGATCTAATTGTTTTAGTCCTATTTGTAAAGGAAGGGTGATTGATCCCATCATAGGGAAAGTAAAACCATTATGCATTTTTATCCAAACTTCTAGTTTATCATATGTTTCTTGATAGAGTTCATGCACAAGTAATAATTATTCAGTGATCACATTCTCTCCACAAACGAGATCATTTAATATACCATTAGTGGTATTTTCATTGATTTGGCCAACTATGTAAAGAGGACCATCAAGTGCATGTTTAAGTATATCTTAAGATGAGAAAGAAATGCCAAGAGGATTTTAATTTTATCCCTTATGAGGTATAATTTTGATCAATCCAACCATATCATCCATAGGATTTTGTTCAATAGTATCCATGTTACCATCATCCATGCCAATGTTCATCGCATCATTTTTCTTAGTTTCACTATATTTGACAAATGAAATATCATGATTCGACATAGGTATGGTAAATATTTGAAATTTTTGGTTAGGGGCACCAAACTTATTTCCTTGATCATTAACACCTCCAATTTGAAGTTGATCGGAATCAATGAGGTCTTGCACAAGATGTTTAAGACACAACATTTTGTATCATGTCAATTTTATCAGTGATAATGGCAATATGAATTTGATCTAAATTTTAGAGGTAAAGGCTTATTAGGATCATGATTTTTAATGGGAGGTAAGTTGATAAAAAAAATTTCTAGAAGTTGTGACATTGTGCTATGTAAGGTATCAATTAGGGGAGTAAATTATCTAGCTACATCCCCAAATGTAAAAAGACTTGTTTTCTTTATTGCAACCACTTGGATATCAAAATGTTGAGTTTTCTGAGAGGGATTTTGTTGAAGGAAGCCTTTTTTCTATTTCCTAAAAGGTTGATAATTATTTTGACGTGCAGCTTCAAATTTTTTAGGTTGGATAGAGGTGGGTTTTGTGTCACAACTACTAACTGAATTTTGATAATCACGAAGGGAAATACACAAATATACAAAGGAAGGGAATTTCATCATTACAAGATTATCTTCTATCTTAATTTAAAAGTTCTCAATGAACATCCGTTGAAGGTGAGGATCGAGAATCTTTGTGTCAGTTTGGGAATAAAGCATTTGATATTGTGAAATAAATTCAATAACCTTTTCGTCATCATTTTTCTTACATCTCATCAAATTAGATAAGGTCATCTTAGGAGTCATGTGCACTTGAAATGGTTAATAAAGTCCTCAACAACTTCATTGAATGAGATAATTGAACTATTTGGTAATGAAGAAAAACCATTCTAAGGAGGTATCTTTCAAGGACCTAGGGAAAAGCTTTAAAGCCATAAGAATATCCTCAAGAACAAAATCACTACATAGGGCAGTATAAGCAAAAAAATGGTTGGAAGGATCTCCTTTCCCCCACACTTCTCAAATCTAGGAATCTCTATAGCTTGTGGTATCAACATTCTCAATATCTTCAAGGATAAGTAATTTATTTTGACATAGTATATAGGTTGGCCATTTTGATTTTGGTTTATGGTGGAAATTTTATCTTAAAGGGATTTTTTTTTCAGAAGTTTATTTATGATGGCATCAATGCTTGTATTTTGAGATGGAGTTGAATATGGTGGAAGACAAAAAAAGGGGGTTAACCACTAAGCTAATGCTTAGAAAGAAATGGAATGAAAGTATTATGCAAACCTAACTAAATGACCTAGGAAATGAAACTAAAAATTAGGATAATAAACTGAGAATGAATAGAGGTGTACCTAGAAGAAATATGTGGTAAAAAAAAGCTCCAAAACCCTGAAATTATGAATTTTGGTGCTCACTAGAGCTCATACTCTATACTATGAAATTTAGTCCCAATCTAGGGTTTCTAGGAAGAAACTAGAATTTCACAATGGCAAGTCTGGATCTTCTGAAATCTGGAAAAAGTGTTGTAATGGGACTAATTTTTCCAAGGTGGAAATTTATTCCCAGTATTAGTGTTTAGCTGAAAATATGGTACCCTTTAATGATCTATTATAGCTTCTCTATGGCCATATCTCTAAGTCTCAAAGCTTAAATTTTTCTCTATAGATGACTTTCCATGAAGATGACAACCTTGTGACAACTTTGACAACTTTCTTCAATCTTGCAACTTTTTCTTCAAAGGATCTTCAAGCCCAAAGAACTTAGATAAAAAATCACACATGAAGAGGGAGAAAAATGTTGTTTTGTTAGTGGATAGGGGTTTTCCTTGGTCAAACCCCATTTCGGTAATCAAACCTTGATGAGAAATGAAATATGAAACAAATTAAACATGAAACACAAGATGAAACAATATAATCTTGTTTGGAACCTTGTATATCTGCAAAGAAGTATGAATTAGCCTCAATTAATGGAGATCTTGATCATGATTCTTGATGAAGGATAATGCCTTTGAATACTTGCATTGATCTTGAACAATACATCACAATATTAGCTCAAAACCACATGTATGATGCATCAAAGTTTTCACATGATAATGGATCATGAATTTTGAAATAATCTACTTTAGAATGGTATTGTGAACTCTTTTGAAGGTTCTCCTATTTTATTATGAAATTATAGGATGAAACTATGTGAAATAATCTTGTATTTTTACTTGGTTATGCCAAATTTCTTGAAATTACAACACTAGAAACTGATGTTAGATCTAGGAGGATAAAATCCCCCCAAGAATTTAATTCAAAATGGGTCCTAATTAGAGTGGGATTCATAATCCCAAGGTGGTGTATGAGTCCCAATGGCTCAAAATTGGGACACAAACTCCAAGACAAGTCATGTTTAATGTGAAATTTTAAATCAGGTCCCAAGCCCTAGGTGGGACTTGTTAGGTTTTCAAAGGCAGATATCTAAAAGCTAAATGCATATTTTATCAAATAAACCAGAAATAAAACACACATAAAACTAACACAGAGAATTTAACGTGGCTCACCCAATGTGGGCTACATCCACCAGACCGCAGCCATCCAATGATATTATTAACCAGTGCAAAACCCTATTATAATATCGCGAATAATCGCCTATTTCTTATGATACTGTAACTCTATCCCAAACCCTTTATAAATTAGGGTTATACAAAATTAGGGTTTTTTCCCTTTTTATGATTTTTCCCTTTTTCGGTAATTTCGCGAAAAAACAAGACAAAATTTTTTCTCGAGGGCTACCGCCCCCGAACCTCCCGCCTGGGGCCCGGCCTGACCCCAGACCTCGGCGAGGATACATGAAGAGTGTACAGTATAAAATGATCAGTCGCCACATACCAACAATCTCCCACTTGGAGATTGAACCTGGACAACACCGCTGCACTTACAGCTCCCACTGGAAATAAGCACCTTAGACCCTACTGCTTTCTTATACTTTAATTCAACCTTGAAGGCCAATCAAAGCTAAAGAGGAGCTTAGCTTCTCCCTTATCACTACCTTAGTAAACATATCTGCTGGATTTACATCTGTATGTATCTTTTCTAGCTTTACCTGTCCATCCTCCAACACTGACCGAATGAAATGATACCTCAACTGTATGTGTTTGGTTTTAGAGTGCAAGGCAGAATTCTTTGCAAGATGTATAGCACTTTGGCTGTCTGTGAACAAGTAATTTTCAGCCTGTTGTTTTCCCAACTCTTCCATGAAAAATTGCATCCATATCATCTCCTTTGCTGCCTCTATTGCAGCCACATACTCTGCCTCTATGGTGGATAAAGCAACCACCTTTTACAATCGAGATATCCAACTTACTGCTATCCCACCAACGGTAAATATATAGCCTGTGGTACTCCGCCTAGTATCAATATCCCCTGCCAGATCTGAGTCAACATAGCCTTTTAAATCTGTATTAGAGCCCTCAAAACATAAATGTTTATCTGGTGTACCTCTCAAATACCTGAGAATCTATTTTACTGCATTCCAATGCTCAATTCCTGGATTACTCATATACCGGCTAACAACTCCTACAACATGTGCAATATCTGGTCTTGTGCATACCATGGCATACATTAAACTACCTATAGCTGAAGCATATAGTACCTTGGACATTTTTCTTCCTCCTCTTGTGTCTTTGGACACATATCCTTAGTCAATTTTACATGACTGGGCAAAGGTGTGCTGATAGCTTTTTCATTCTCCATATGAAATCTCTGCAGCATGAAATCTCTGCAGCACCTTTTTAACATAATCAACCTAAGATAAAAAAAAATTCCTATTTTTCCTATCTCTTGTAATCTTCATACCAAGGATTTGTTTTGCTGCCCCCAAATCCTTCATAGCAAATGAATTTTCTAACTATTGTTTTAACTCCTTTATGTGATCCATGTTAGATCCCGCTACAAGCATATCATCAACATATAAACATAAAATAATGTAGCAATCTTCACCTAGCATCTTAAAATAAACACAATGGTCTGAATTACACCTGTTATAACCTTGCTCAGCCATAAAACTATCAAATTTAAGATACCATTGTCGAGGTGCTTGCTTCAAGCCATATAAGCTTTTCTTCAATCTGCACACTAGTTTCTCCTTACCTTTGACCTCAAATCCTTGTGGCTGTTCCATATAAATTTCCTCTTCCAAATCACCATGGAGAAAGGCAGTTTTAACATCAAGCTATTCTAAATGCAAATCTTCAACAGCCACAATACTTAACATCGTATGAATAGAGGTCATTTTAACAACTGGAGAAAATATTTCATCAAAATCAATACCCTGTTTCTATGCAAATCCCTTTACAACTAATCTGGATTTAAATCTTTTCTTACCTCCATCCTCCTCTTTCATCCTATAAACCCATTTGTTTGCTAAATCCTTTTTACCTGCAGGCAACTTGCATAATTCCCAAGTCTGATTTTTCAGCAAGGAGTCCATTTCTTCTTCCATTCCATGCTCCCACTGAACCTTGGTATCCACCTGCATAGCTTCATGATAACATTCTGGTTCACCAGCATCAGTTAATAGAATAGAGTACAAAGAGGGAGAAAATCTTTTTGGAGGTCTACTTAACCTGGAAGATCGCCTAAAATTCACTGGAGTTTGTGGTATTTCTTGTTGTTGCTATTGTGGAGCATGAGGAACCACTAGAACATTGGTATTTGTAATATCATCCAGCACTACATAATCCTGTTCTTTCTTCTCATGCTGCTGCAATAGATCTTTGTACAACATTTTCTCATTGAATATGACATCCCTGCTTCTCACAATTTTCTTATTTTCAAAATCCCAAAGCCTATAACCAAATTCATCTATGCCATATTCAACAAATATACATTTCTTTGATTTTGCATCAAGCTTGGATCTATTTTCAGAATCTATATGTGCAAATGCTTCACAACCGAAGGTTTTCAAAAAAGAATAGCTTACCTTCTTACCTTTCCATGCTTCCTCTGGAATACCACAACCCAAAGGATTAGAAGGACCTCTATTAATTAAATAAATAGCAGTATTTACAGCCTCTGCCCACATGTTTAAAGGCAACCCAACATGCAATCTCATAGTTCGTGCACACTCCATTATTGTTCTATTCATATGCTCAGCCACTCCATTTTCCTATGGAGTCCTTGGAACCGTTTTCTGCCTACGAATACCATTAGAGGAACAATAATCTTCAAAATCTTTGTTGCAATACTCACCACCATTATTAGATCTGAGACATTTCAACTTTTTACCTGTCTCATTCTCAACCAAGCTTCTCCATTTTTAAAAAGTTTCAAATACATCAGATTTCTTCCTAATGAAATAAATCCATACCTTCCTAGTTGCATCATCGATGAATGTGACATAATAATAAGAGCCACCGAGAGAAGATACCTGAGCTAGTCCCCATACATCTATATGCACAAGCTCCAATTTCTCATCCTTCTTTTGTTTCCCATCCTCGAGAAAACTAACTCTCTTTTGTTTGCCATACACACAACTTTCACAGAAATCCATATTAACACATTTGAGACCTGGTAAAGCATTCTTTGAATGAAGTACTTTCATACCTTTTGCACTCATGTGACCAAGTCTATTATGCCATAGTGCTGATTCAGAATTTGCAGCAACTATTTGATTTTCTTCCTGTTGAACTGCAACAACTGTTCCTGAACATTGATTTTTATCTGCAATAGCTAAAGTAGAAGGAACAGTATGACCTATACAAAGATATAAGGTGCCTACTTTCACACCTTTTGCTACCACTAAGGCACCTTTTGTAATCTTCCAATTTTTATCACTAAATGTAACAACACAACCTTCATCATCTAGTTGCCCTGCTGAAATTAAATTTCTTTTTAGCTTTGGAATGTGCCTTACCTCATGTAGTAGCCAATGATTCTCATTCTGCAACTTAATCTTGATGCTTCCCTTTCCAACAATTTGACAGGGTTCATTATCTCCCAAATAAACCAGCCCAAAATCCCCTTGGACATAATCAAGAAAATAATTTCTATGGGGCGTAGCATGAAATGAAGCCCCTGAATCTAACACCCAAGAATCATCAACATTGTCAAGAGAAAGAATCAAAGCATCCTCATCAGATTTATTACTTACCACATTTGCCTCTTTATTTCCTTCCTTTTCATCTCCTTCTTTATTTTTCTGAGACCAACAATCTTTCTTTAAATGACCTGGCTTACCACAGTATCAGCAATCCCTCTTGTCTCTAGATTGGGACCTTCTGTAACTTGATTTTCCTTGTGACTTCCCATGACTTCCATAATTGTTTCTTCTCTCCTTTGTTCTACCCCTGTTTTCTACATTCAAAACACTGCCTGATGTGGATGTTCCACTTGAGCTTTTCCTACAAATTTCCTCGCTCAAAATAACACCAACAACATCATCAAATTTCAATGTATTTGAACCAGAAACAGAATTGCTAACAGCCATTACCAAGCTATTCCAGCTTTCAGGCAAAGAACACAGAATCAAAAGAGCCCTAACTTCATCAAAGTTTACTTTTACAGAAGTTAATTGACTGGTAACTGTATTGAACTCATTTAAATGACCAGTAACTGATCCACCTTCTACCATTTTCATATTAAATAAACTCTTCATAAGAAATACCTTATTCAAAGTGGAAGGCTTTTCATACAACTTTGCTAAGGTTTCCATCAACTCTAGAGTTGTTTTTGTTGTTGTGATATTGAACGCCACCGATTGTGCCAGGCATAAGCGAATACTGCCAAGTGGCTTTCTGTCTAAAATATCCTAGTCCTCATCCATTATTGCTGTGGGTTTCTTGGTTTTCCCTTCCAATGGCCGCCATAAATCCTTTTGATAGAGATAGTCCTCCATCTGCATCTTCCATAACTGATAGTTCTACCCATTGAACTTATCAACCTTCATCTTACCCTCATCTGCCATTGCTCCCACTTAACCGTGAGACTCCCACTCAATCGTGAGACTTTCCTGCAAATGATAATAAAAAACAACCCGCTCTGATACCACTTGTTAGGTTTTCAAAGGCAGATATCTAAAAGCTAAATGCAGATTTTATCAAATAAACCAAAAATAAAACACACATAAAACTAATGCAGAGAATTTAACGTGGTTCACCCAATATGGGCTACATCCACCAAACTGCAGCCATCCAATGATATTATTAACTAGTGCAAAACCCTATTACAATATCGCGAATAATCGCCTGTTTCTTATGATACTGTAACTCTATCCCAAACCCTTTATAAATTAGGGTTATACAAAATTGGGGTTTTTTCCCTTTTTATGATTTTTCCCTTTTTCGGTAATTTCGTGAAAAAACAGGACCCCGGCGAGGATACATGAAGAGTGTACAGTATAGAATGATCAATCTCCACATACCAACAGGACTCATATGCCCAAGGTGGTGTATGAGTCCTAGATCACTAGATATAGAACACATGATCCAAAACATTGAATTATGATTTGTTATTTGATAAGTTTCAAGATTATCAACTAATAATTTTTATAGATGCAAAATAGGACCAATTAAGCCAGAAATAAGCCTAATTAATTAATAAAGCCCTAGATTAGTGTTAAAGTGTTAGGATACACTTTACAACACCCTAAATAAGGCACAATTAGGTATATTTAGTTTAAAATTTCCCTAGACTTAATTTGAATGTGCAAAGCACATTAAACACCATATCAAGGCAACAATAGGCTCAACTTACTATTAATTATTCACTAATTAAGTGTGAAAAAGGGATACTTTTTATATACTATATTTAGCCCCCAATTTAGTGAGAGGAGGAACTTCCTTCAAAATCACACTAAAGTAGACATTCAAGAGGGGTCAAAGTGTCCCAATGTGAATGGTATAGGATAAAAAATATCAAAGAGGTGACCAAGCCCTCAAGATCCAAGATCCTACATCAAATCAACATAAGCACAAAGGGACAAACACAAGGTATATGATATGCACCATCAAGATACACAAACATGCAATGTCAATGACTAACATAAAGAAAAATAAAAACAATAATAAAAATGGGGTGGATCAAGCCTCGACCATTTTTCCAACACAATGTGGATCAGATCTAAAGTTTTTTTCCAAAACACATGCTCACTCTGAGGCAGTGAAATACCAGGTTGTTTACTAGGTGAGTATGCAAAAAGGGTCGATTACAAGTGGAACATGATTTTAACTATGCAAAATAAATGCATGCTCACAAGGGCTAGTGGAACCTTAGGCCATCCACTAGGTGATCCCCTAGAGAGGTGAGATACATACATACATAGTTGGTATGTGCTCACACACAAAAGAAAGTGGCTATGGGAAAGTCACACCTTAGTTTGGCTCCCATATGTGCAACCATACCAAAGTTATACCTCTTGATAACTTTGATAAGGTTCCATACAACATGAACACCAAGATTCAAGAGGCAAGCAAAAATTTATATGTTTGACACCCATGAATAAACAAGATGGCTCCATAGGCAAGCAAAGTGTGTTATGCAAGGTGGCCATATAACCAATATTGTAAATACAAAATAGTGTAAGGTAAATTCAAAGTGATTTTTCATAGCTCATGTAAGGTCTCTTCTTAGGGAAAATCTTGCCTAATATTTTCAAGAATGGACAAGTCAAATAAATATCATGCTCTCAAAGGAAATCAAACCCAATGACACCACCAAGAAAAAGACTCATCACAAGAAGAAGTATAATCACATAGTGAAACATGAACTTGTCAATGTATGCCCTCACTTTAAAGATGATGCTAATGATTGCTATCAGAAATTTCTTTTAAGTAGAACAAGACATGTGAGGTTTTTAGGAAATACCTATGCAGAGTTATATGTTCCTGAATGAATCTATGCCATGAGTAAAGGGTTTCCCTCAAAATGCAACAATTAAAGATAACTTAGTACGTCACATGCAATCCAAATTAGGGAATTCCATCCAAATCACAAGCTTTCTCTTATATATAAATGGAAGGTAGTCAGATATCCAAAAGAGATAATGACAAGTGACATATGAGGACAAGGCTACTTAGCCCCCTTTCCCCCACTTAGTGTAGGACAATGATGAGCCTAGATGATTGATGAGAAACATGAAAATTAGTATCAATTAGAGGAACTAGGTGCTTCAACACAAGGAAGAGAACCACAATCCTTAAGATGTTCAATTATTTTACTAAAAGCCTTACATTCATTAGTAGAATGACCACAAACTCTATGATATGCATAAAATTAACTCTTGTAGTAAAAATTCTTTCATGTTCTTGGAGGGAGAAATATCAAACGATCTTGGAGGAGTCTCAAGAAGATACTCTCTTGGTCAAAAGTAGAATTTGTCCCT
This sequence comes from Sequoiadendron giganteum, assembly GCA_007115665.2. Taxonomy (NCBI): domain Eukaryota; kingdom Viridiplantae; phylum Streptophyta; class Pinopsida; order Cupressales; family Cupressaceae; genus Sequoiadendron; species Sequoiadendron giganteum. The sequence continues at coordinate 647,015,266 of CM021102.1, forward strand.
TTATTTTGCAACAAATATATCTCCTTCATAGTGAAAGGTGTCATACTTACACAAAACTCTTTAGATTGTGTGATTTTTTTCTCTCCTTGAAAGGAGGATGTAAAATCTAACAAACTCTAATCATTATTTTTTTGTGTGTTGACATTGATATCAAGCAAGGATTTCTCTATTTTTTTCATTTCTTTCAAGGATAATAATCAAGACCACTAATCTCAATTAGTTTAGGATGCACTAATGTTAAAGTTAGCTTAGAGGAATCTTATGTAACAGTGTTGATATAAAGTGAAGTCTTGTTTGTTTATTTTGAGGTACAATAACCAAGACCACTAGTATTTTCTTGTGTGTTAGGCTCTATAGGGACACAAATACCTTGTTCTTTAGCACCACATAATTTTCCACTATATCCAAGTTGTTTCATATGTTCATTACCTTTTCCATAAAGCTTTTTTATTTCTTTTGGAGTCATTGGTTGTTCATAATCAGCTTCATCATAGTTTTCTCTATAATTTTATTTTTGTACTAAAGTGGTTGAGGTGGATGTTTTCGAAGGTTCTTTCAATTTTTTTTTGGACATTACCACTTTTTCTTTTCCCTTTTCAAAATATTTTGTTAAGATCTTGTATTCTCACATGAATTTTGTGAATTATAAGGAACCCCAAACATCTTCTAATAGCTTCGACACTTTTTCCATATCTCATTTCTCTTCCTTCATAGGTTTTATCTTCAAAGTTGGAATTAATGTGTTCAGAGGACTTGCCATTCCTTTTTCAACTTGCAAGCAACTTTCAGGCTCAGGACTCATTTTAATTTGGTATACTTTATTGTTATAGACATACTTCATGATACAATGAAGAGTCAAAGGCATTGCATGCATCTCATGAATCCAAGTTATTCCTAAAAGAAGATTGTAAGAAAGGTCATGGGAATAACATGAATAGGAGTTTCTAATGTAGCCATTCCAACTGTAATAGGAAAATTAATCACACCAATCAGTTATTTTCCTACATTTTCAAATCCCCAAATTTATTAGGAATCAGGTTCAATTCTTGATTTATCCATGCCAAGTCTATCCAAAAGGGTCACACTACACACATCAAGGGCAGATCCATTGTCAACAAGTGTTCACTTTATTCTTGTTCTATCAATAGATATTATCATGAAGGCATCATTTTTCTTTCTCATTTCCAAGGGAGGTAGCTCATTTTGAAGAAAAGTGTGTGAAAGTGTTTAATCTACCTATAATGCAAAATAAAATGAAATGCAAAAGAGAGAAACAAAAAAAAACACTCAAGATTAGCCTATGTTGAACCCAAACAAAAATAACAAATAAATGAAAGTTTATACCTAGCTTGGATTGATGAGTTGGTTGGCCCTTTGATGATGCTTGATTGTATGCTCCTTTTATGGAAAATGGAGAGGAATTGATGAGGATTACAATAATGGAAATAGGTATTGTGATAAGGATGGTAGGTAAATGCAATAAGAGCTTCAATGGCTGCAATAATGGAGGATGCAAGTGCTAAGTGCTAAGTATTTGGTTTGAATGCTTGAATGCTCTAGTTGTGTGAATGCATAAAATGATCTAATTTTTGTAATCTCTAATCCTCTTAATTTGAGATCATCTTCCAATTTAAAGAAAAAGGAACGGCTAGGATTTAACCATCATGGGAAAGATAGAGGGCTATGGTGATTTGATGACTCACAAGTCCTCACATCTTGCCATGTGGAATGTGAGGTGTGAAGAGCACAAATGATGTGGAAAAGGACATGTGAGGTGGAGGTACTTGCAAGTACCTTGGGATTAGGAGAGGTTTTTCTCAAAAAAAGAAATCCTTGTCCTCATATGGGCCTGATGGTGACAAGTGAGGAATTTTAGAAAGTCCTCTCTTGTCACCATGGAGATAGGAGAAGTTGCTGGAGAAATAAATGTGAATTTTAAATTCACATGATTTGAGGTACCCCATGGATAGGAAAAGGTCTTCCTAAAGGAGGTCCTTGTCCCGTCTAATTGATGTGACCTATGAGGGGTTATGGGGAAGATAAATGCATGGGATAAATAAATGTGAATTTTAAATTGACATGGGGAAGAGTTTAATTACTGATAAGGAAAGTACCTATGATGAGTTGACTTGGAGGACATACTAGAAAAAGTAAGTGATTAGATTAAGGTTGTACAAACATGTGATTAGGAAAATTAATGAAAATTAGAGGCAAGTGGCCAAATATGAAGGATGTAACATTAATCTTGATTAAGGATGTGCACATATTAGTCATGGATTACTTAGATTAATCCATATTAGAGGAAAGTTATGGAGGATGGGACAAGGAGAGAGAAAAAATGAATTTAAAATTGATTTAAGTTCAAAAAGGTAAATGACTAAATCAAATAAATTGATACATTTATTTAATTTAGAGAAGACATGATAAAGTATTTAATTGTTAAATTAAATAATTTAGACACCTTACAGGAAAGGGAGAGCATTAATTAAATAAGTCATTTAATTAATATAGATGAAATAGATGGATAAAAGATAATAATTTGACCATATGGGAGTGGTCAAATTTGGATGTCTAAATTTTTCCCCTCTTCAAAATATTGTTAGAATAACAGTGTTTCGAAGAAAAATAAAATACAAATGAATCTATAGAGGAAGCGACTAGAAAAGGATGCCCCAGCATGGGAGAAGTTGTGTGAGCTTCCCAAATGGAGGGAAGTGAAGGGAGATGCCCCAGTATCATGAGAAAGTGTCTGAAAAGGAGGAATGGATGAAAATGGTAGGGTATGCCCCCTCGAGAGGGTAGTTGGGGATGAAAAAAGGGTCTCAGAGAAAATTCTTAATATGAAGAAACGAAAGGTACCATTAAATAAAGCTTGAAAAACCAAGAAGATTGGATTTTGAATGGAGTCAAACAGACACACGGCGTGCCAATGGCGGCCTCAGGAAGTTAGAAGATTAATTAAAATTAAAAGATGGTTAAATAAAGGGAAAAAAATATCCTTTATTTAAAAAAGGGGAGAAAGGGGGGAAGTTATAAATAGTAATTGTAGAATTACTAATCCTCAATTGCACAAATGGCAGTTGAGTGAGAGAGAAGAGAGGAGAAAAAAAAGACAAGGAGAGAAGATTTCGGATGACTAAGATGATGAAATCATCCACTAAGGGGATGAGGTGCGGAGGTTCTACTATGAGGGTGTGGTTCCATGCTAGGTTAGATCCAAAACAATCCTTGTGATTTTCAACATTTTTCGATCGATTTTAAAATTTTAATGCCATTTAAAAATATGGGCTTTGGGATGGGGGTAGATTATGAAAATGAGTAGAGGGAGAAACGCTTGTTTCTCCCATCAGATAGGTAGAAACGCTAGTTAAAGGTGTTGGGAAAAGAGGGAAAAATTTGCTCAATAGATGGGAAAATAAGCCTAAAAATGTGCCCAACAATGGAAAGAGAGCAAAAAGGTGGGTTGCTCGCCTGAGGAAGAGTGGTCGCACCCTCATGAGGAGCATCCATGGAAAGGGTGGCCATGCTGATATGGGGGGTGGCCCCGCCTAGCCAGGGGTAACCCCGTCCTAGCAAGGGTGGCCACACCCCCATAGAGACGACCCTGCCCATGTGGGGGTGGCCATGCCCACCTAAGGGTGGGGCTGCCCCATCGGGGGAAACCACACCCTGAAGGGGGTGGCCAAGCCCCCAAAGGGGTGGTTGTGCCCCTAAAGGGGTAGCTCAACCCCTAAAGGGAGGAACCCGAAAGAAAAATGGGAGGGACAAAAAATTGAAGGGATAGAAAAATAAGGGAAAAGAGGGACAAAATGGGTAGATTTTCCAAAGAAGGGAGGAAGAAATTAGTTAGAAGGGAACCCAGGGATGGGAAATGGAGAATAAATAGACAAGATGACTGATAGGGTGTGTGATATGGGTGCAGCGCTTTGACAACTTGTAAATGCAAGAGAGGAGATCAGAGGTATTAGAGGCGACAAGATGAGCAATGAACAGAGTAGACCATGAGGCCTTGCCCCAGGTGGAGTTGTTACATATGTTAGGATATATTTCAATTAGAGGGCATTGGGAAATTCTTACAACCCTTATTCAGAGTTGGTATTTAGTGACTTTGACCTTCCATCTCCCAATAGGGGAGATGACAGTGACGTTTGAGGATGTGTGGCAGATACTAAGGCTTCCTATAGTAGGTCACCTAGTGAGCGTGACGAGATTGGATTGGGCAACATTGGATCACACTGTATGGGTCTTGTTCGAGTGAGATGACATCCTTGTACAAAATAAGGGTTTGGATGTGGATAGGTGTTTGAGATTGGGAGTACCAATATTGCCACTATACTTGTGTGGATTGATTGGCAAGATACTCATACCAAATAGGAGTGGAAAATTCAACAAATTGAGCTACATGGAGGTGATTCAAAACATTGTTGAGGGGAGAGAGGGGGATTTCATATGGGGTCCATGCATCCTAGCACAGCTATACATGGATATGCATGTGGTGTGTTGTCAAGAGGGGCTCAACGTGGCACATGTGACGCTGCTAGAGGTATGGGCGTGGGAGAATATTAGTGTGTCTAGTCTAGATGTGGTGACAGTGGGATCAGAGGATGAGACACTACTATTGACATATTGCTACAATGCAGAGTATGGCTAGGTATGGCATTATCAGGGCTACGAGGATATAGATGGATGGAGGAGGCTATTTGATGATGTCCAAGAGGATGAGATAGTGTGGAGGTCATATAAGACATGATGTTTTTATAGGTGGAGGAGGGCCGATCCAATGTTATATAGTCTAGAAGGAGTCATGGATAATGGAGTCACACAAACTAGATTGGGTGACTAGGAAGTTTGGGCTGACATAAGATATTCTAGGCAGAGTAAAGAGGTTCAAACAAAATACCTAAGAGAGACCATGGAGGGAGCCAATTCCACCAGAGTTTGCGAGGGAGCATTGGGAGACACTAGATCAGGATTGGTGACATATCCAGGGAGGGTTGGAGGGATGGGAGAGGCACAAGTGATGATTAGATATGTTGCATGGTTTTCCCATCATCGACCCCCATGGATTACACCAGATGAGCTGATCATAGTGGCATTGGGGTTTGAACTAGAGGATGAGGTGAGACTGGCAGGGTAAAGGAGAAGGAGAGGGAGGGGATAGTAGAGGAGAGATCCTAAGGCAGTTAGAGTAGGAGGGCAGGAGAGGAGAGGGTTAGAGGTAGCCAAAGCAGGAGGAGAGCAGAGGAGAGGGTCGAAGGTGGTCAAACTAGGATAGGAGAGGAGAGGGGTGGAGGTAGCAAGAACAAGATAGCAGAGGAGAGAGCTAGAGGTGGCCAGAGTAGGAGGAAAATAAAGGAGAGGGTCAGAGGCAACTAGAGTAGGTTGACAGAGGAGAGGGTCAGAGACGGCTAGAGAAGGAGGACAACAAAGGAGAGGGTTGGAGGTGGCTAGAGTAGGAGGGTAGCAGGAGAGAGTATAGGGGGATGATGAGGTGGGAGGAGGAGAAGGAGGCCACAAAGGAGGGTCTAGGCAGAGGAGGAGAGATATGAGGTTGAGGTGGAGATGATGGATGAGAGAGAGGATGTGGAGGTGATGGATATGAGAGATGAGGCATGGGACGAGGAAATGTATATGGACGTGCATAATATTCACCCATTAGCCATGATACTTTTGATAGCAGAGGATCCAACTGTGCTACTGAGAGAAGCTGAGACAAGGTTACAAATCATTGAGCAAAGACTGGGAGACACAAAGGTTGTGAGGTATAAACTAGAGGCTAAGGTGAGCATTCTATGATCAAAGGTAGTGAGAGTGTGGGAAGAGGGTGATAGGGCTTTCCAGGAGGTAGCCAAGATGGTGTTGCGACATGAAGTAAAGATGTAGAGGGAGAGAGATAGTCTACGAGTTTATGTGGATGAGCTATGAGTGGAGGTGAGTGAGTTATGAGCAGAGGTGACTTGTCTTGAGTGAGAGGTGTCCAAGGGGCATGAGGCAGGGGATATGAGGAGATGATAACGAGACTGATTAGAGGAAGTGGTGATGATACTGCAAGTAGGGAGTCAACGAGAGTCAGGAGGGGTGACATAGTAGATATCAATAGGAACCCTCATAGAGGTAGAGAGGGATATGGAGGATTTGAGGAGGCAGGTAGAGGGGCTACTGAAAGAGATGACAAAGATGAGATAGAAGGGATATGAGCTCCATGATAGATTCAACTTAGCAGAGTAGATAGTGGGATACATGGGGCGGATGCAGGAGAGGGAGGAGGCCATGAGGGCCCAAGTATAGGTGTTGGAGACAAAGAGGGATTCCTTACAGATACAAGTGCATGACCTATAGGATGAGAGGGATGCATTAGTGGCATAGATAAAGGTTGTGTAGAGGGAGAGATATGCAACATAGATTCAAGCATAGGCAACATAGGGTGAGGACGAGATAGGGGTATAGGTGTAGAGATTACAGGCACAAATACAAGCCATACAGGAGGAGAGAGACAAAGCTATATATCAAGTTTCTTAGATGGGAGGAGAGGTGCATAAACTAAAATTAGCACAAGGTGCATGGGAATAGGAGAGGAGATCCATATGTGGATTTTGGGATATGTATAAGGCAGAGAGGGATTCAGCTAGATAGCAGGCTACAGAGTGATATGAGAATATGCAAGAGGCCAACTACTATATCTGTGCCTATTTCTTAGTAGTGCCAGATCTCAAATAGCAGGTACCTACCTATGTTTGAGTGAGGACATAGATGCTAGCGCCATCCCAATCAGAAGGGACAAGATCCCATTATTTGATAGTTTTAGGATGGGATATCGTACAAAGTAGCAGAGATCAGAGTTGATTCAGAGCCTTGTACTCGTACTTTATTTGATGACATATGTGATGGATATGTATTTTGATGTATATGATGGACATTATTATGGACTATGTGATAAACATTATATTTTTATCTTTTATATGATATGTGAGAGCCCTTATTGACATTATGTGATGTTTATGTGATGGATGATTTTAGTTATGCATATGTCTATGTTCATGGTTTTATTATGGATGATCATTATGATGCACAATGTATGGATATGCCTATGATGATTTATGTTGTATACCTATATGGATAATATGGATGATATGAATGATGTATAACATTTATGATGTAGGATGTGATGGATGATTTATGATTTTATATGATATGGATGTGGACCTAACAGTTTGTGATGCAGGTGACAATGTATGGGATATGTGAATTCCATGAACTAAAATGAATATGTTAATGAATTGGATTAATAATGAATCTAAGTTGTGTAGACTAATTAGTTAAAATTAATCTAAACAACTTAAAAATTATTAGGAAATGATAATGCACATAGGATGAAATGCAACTTAACAAGCCTAAAATGTGGGATGAAATGCAATTAAATTTCCTAAGTAATGTGAACATGAATGTAAATAAGGGCTCGCATAATGATGGAAGTGAAGGAGATAATGGGTGTGAAACCACACTTGTCAATAACCATAGGTATCCTGAGGAGAGAGGAAAAATGGAAGGAATAAATTTTTGCACAACCAAAATCATAAGTCATGGGTCAGATAAAAAGGTATGTCGGATACATGTAATGCAATGAAAGAGAAAATGAAATACAATCCTAATGCAATTTTCCTTTTTTGGAGCACTAATTTCTGCTATATCATAAGACTCTAGGTACCATGATATGTGGAACCAAGGAAACTTAGTGTCTAATTCATACACAAACATAAAAACCAAGAAGGCTATCCCAACAACCCAAAGTCATGATGACTTTGGTCAAGCCAGGTATTGTGATAACCACAAGCACGGAAGGATGTCCTATCATAAAAAAATACCACAAGGATCTTGGTCAGTACTATGTGGGACAACCAGGAGGACAATAAAAAACAAAGATCAAGATATTCCCCTATGTTAACCATTCAAAACTCACCATAATATGATAGATCATGGTGGCCATGACAAGTGATGATAGGCGGCTCAAATGATAAATAGAAGCCAAAATCATCAAAAACTTGTAATCAATTTCAAAACGTCCTTTGCCATAGGATCAAGAGGATGGATGGGGTTGATGAGGTCTATTAGGAAGGGTACATCCTATTGAGACCAAAGATGGATACTAAACTAAAATATGAATAATGATGCTAGAGATTCTAAAATTGATTAAATCTCATGACACGAATGGATCCCATTTGTGATGAACCAAATAGATAAGGACATACTTGAAAACATGACGCAAGACACAAGAAACAAGAAATAATGCTAGCACACCCTAAAGACCTAGGGGCTTGGGTGTTGATCAAAGATCAGCCTTGCCTATAGAAAGCGTAGAGCCCTTGTAGTTCAATAAAAGACCATGGATAAAAGAAGAAAGAGGAAAATTAAGACAGATGATGGAGGACAATGACCGAACTAACCAAGAAATAAACAAAGTAAAGAAAAATCCCTTGGGGTGGATCAAATGATTGACCTTGCCTACGTGCAAGCATAGGGGCAACATATTTTGAAAAGGGACAAAAGACCAATGATGGATAAGAGAGAAAAGGGGACAATGAGGAAAAGCGATGAATGATCGAAACTAGATGGAGGAAAAGTGCCTCGGGGGAGGATCAAATGATCAACCTTTCCTACGTGAAAGTTTAGGGGCAACATAGTTGGAAAAGGATGCATACAGATAGTGGAAGATGCTAGAGTAGACAAAAATCAACCCTGGGGGCGGATCAAATGATCGACCTTTCCTACGTGAAAGCGCAGGGGCAACGTGGTTCAAACAAGACACGACATAATCTAGATGAAGACCGACATGATGAAGGAACCTAGATGCAAGAAGAGGACACAAATAATGACAAGACAAATGAAACAAGGTCAAATGAGGATAAAAGCTCAAGATGATGAATAGCTGATGAAGTGCATCTAATGCTCAACCAGAATATACCAAGCAACCAGATGATGCATGCAGATGGAAGGATAGAATTAATAGGATACGAGATTAGGATGGGTGAAACGTAGAATAACTAGGACACAAGGTAGATAATGATTAATCCCTACACAAATGGCGCCTGTGGCTAGGTTTTCACCAAACATACATATACAAGGTTCTGCCAAGGGTGGCTTTCACCATAGGATGAATTATTTCTCTTTACTATTTCTAGATTTTTCTAATTTCTTTTTCTATTTCTGACAATTTTTTACTTTTTTTGTATTTTTTGGATTTTAGCAAGAAGGATACCCCACCTGACTTTAGTGTAAAAAAATTTCAGATGCATGATATGAATGGGCTCTTCAAGGGGCTTTCCTTCAGGTGTAGCAAGTCTCTATGCTCCTAAACCATATTTTACTATGATGACATAAGGGCCCAACCAATTTGCTTCAAACTTTCCCTTCTTTTCCGATCTTGCTGGGTGTGTTGATTCTCCTTAAGTACTAGATCACCAACATTAAATTGGCGAGGATGAACCTTCTTATTGTAGCTTCTTTTCAGGTGATTCTGATATTCCCAGTTGTAATGTCCCCTTGTTAGACTTAGCCTAAAAATGTAAAAAGCATAAGTTAGGACATATAATTTATTTTATCAACACATCATTTATTAGTGTAAATTACCTAGAAGACGTTCATACATCATGTATTATCAAAAAATCACATAATTTCTTATTCATGATTAGTTCCTTTCAGATTGTATATTTTAAGAATAAGAAAATTAAATGGATTATCATCTAAGGCATAAATTAATATAATCAAATATGACTTAATACTCTTGATCAAAATAGATATTCAACTTGTTTTCTCTTTCCTAACCTCTTTTTGGATGGTAGATTGACTGCGCAAAGGGTGCATGAACAATCTCAAATTTGAATCCCTCAAGGTGTTCCACTCATCTTGGGACCATCCCTTAATGGATCGATTTACCAGCCTTTCCCCCCACAAACTCCCTATCCTTATTGAGTGTTAGCAAAAGGGAATTGTTTGGCCTGAAGTCTATTCTTCAAGGTAAATTCATAAAAGTTCACTAAGACACAATAATTTTTGTAAGAAATATTATTGTGGCTAGACAAATAACACCCATTTATTTCTATATGTGAAATTCACTTATGCTATAGAGATTAACTGAATATATAAACATATATATCTATTGATTGCAACATATCATATAATAACTTTATGCATTCACTAATCCCTTGATCGTTGAAACTAATTGGACTTCTTCTAGACTTATTTCCCTGAGCCTGATCTGTCATCTTTCTTTGATGCGATGATGTATCTTCCTAAGATGCAATTGTTCTTGTTTCATTGCACTAAAAGATATCGTTAGTGTAACAGATAAGAATCTATTATCTGCAATTATATTAAGCATCATAACTATTTATAAGGCTCAATAATTTCTGCAAGCATCATTATTGCATAATTATATATAATTCACATATCTAAACATATATAGAATTACAATAATTACTTTGGTAGATACATATCATTTATGTATATATTTACTTATTCATATATATATATATACATTGTATTTTCCAATCAACTATGATGTATATATGATTCAGAATATATGTTCATGCATCATAATACAATTGAATATATTTATAAGCATATTATCAATAAGAATAAATAATATTATGCAGAAATTAATGTTCCTAAATAACATCAATAATAGTAAATGATATCAGTAAGAATAAATAATATCATACATATGTTATTATTCCTAAATATTGCATTATTAATTTTAATTTATAATGCAGTTTGCGAGATGGTATTGATTGATCTACAATCTTCCCTCTTCTTTCTACCACGATGCTGTTCTTGTTTGAAATCATCTTCCTTATATAAATGCTCCAATTTTCCCATAGACATGTCCCTTCATGTTTCATGTATTTTGGCCTTAATTGCACCTTTCTAGAAGTGACGAATCCCTTGCATGTACGATAATCTCTCCTCTCCCCAATCGTGTTCATTGGTTTATTGATTATTGTTTGCTTTATTAGTAATTGTTGTCTTTTTCTAAGGATCGGTGTTTAAGGGATCGATACCTTTAGATTTATTTATTTATCAACATTGGTTTTTTTTCAAATAATATTTAGATTTGTTTATTTATTAACTAAAGCATAGTCATATAATATTAGTTTCTTGTAAATATTAGTTTGGTTATTATGATATTCATAATTAATAATATTAATTGTTCTATGATAATTGTACTATAATTATAATATTATCTTGATAATTATAATTATAATAATTATGTTTAAATGGAAATTATTTATATTTATATTTTGATATTTATTCAATTTTGTTATTTGTATTTCAATATCTCATATTTAGCATGACAATTTCAGGGACATGACAGTCCTCCCCTCCCAAATTTTCTTGTCCTCAAGAAATCGCACAATATTCCCTTTTGTATCACAACTTTGTGGGAGTCACACCTTTACACTTCAATAGTCACCACTCTTCATTATTGCATTCATATACTGATAATAATTTAGTTTTAGATACCTTAATTTGTTAGCACCTTCCAACCCCAAACATTTTGATATACAACATTAAAAAATTAAACACAATGATGAGCTCTACATGATTAGAAGTTAAAGAATACAACCAAGTAGCTCAATTAAGAAAACATGTAGCTCAAGCAAGAAACTAGCTCAAGCACACAAGCAAGTAGCTGAACCACACAGGTAATTAGCTCAAGCAAGCAAAAAACTAGCTCAAGTAAGTAAGAAGCTAGCTCAAACACATAAAAAAGTAGCTCAAGCAAGAAAGAAAGTAGCTCAAGTAGGCAAGTGAGTAGCTCAAGCACAAAAGAAACTAGATCAAGTGTGTAGGAAACTAGCTCAAGTATATATGCAAGTAGCTCAATTACACACGCGAATAGCTCAAGTAAGTAGGCAAGCAACTCAAGCAACTAAGAAACTAGCTCAAGTAGGAAAGCAACTAGCTCAAGTACATAAGCAACCAAATCAAGTAATTAGGCAACCAACTCATGCAACCAGGCAAGTATCTCAAGAAAGCAATAAAGTAGCTCAAGCAGGCAAGCAAGTAGCTCAAGTACACAAGCAACCAACTCAAGTAAGTAGGAAACCAACTCAAGCATCTAGGCAAGTAGCTCAATCGAGCAAGAAAGTAGCACAAGAACATAAGCAAGTAGCTCAAGCAAACAAATAACTATATCAAGAACATAGGCATGTAGCTCAAGTAGACAAGTAGGTAGCTCAAGTGTGCAACCAACCAACTTAAGCAACTTCACAAGCAACAATTTTAACATTTTCAAAAATTTTAAGCATAAATAAATCATAAGAACAAATTTTGTTGAGGATACATGAAGTAGCACATCGATACATGTCATACATAAAGTATAAATATGAGGCACAAATACATGTAATACATGGAGTACATACAAGAAGCATGAAGCATATATGTGAATAATACATGAAGTATACACACGTGTACATGAAGTCACAAAGCATTTATATGAATACATGTAAAGTATACACTTAAATGTGTAAGTCACATTGTTATGCCCTGCATAACCACCCCATCTTTTGTCTTGGTCAAAATGGGTCCCCCTTTTTGTGTTCTTTATCTTTTATTTTATTTTTTGAGTCTGTCGAAATCAAAACCGGAATTGAATTGGGTTCTGAAAGTTCTTTTGAGGCTTGTTTTTGGTTCTATCCCGACAGTATTTTCTTTGCCTTTGTTTTTGGTCTTTAGCGGAAGCGGAGCCGAAGTGGGTATTAGGATGGTTGTTATCAAAATTAGCAAAATCACAATTTATTCCGATCCCGCCTTCGCTATTTTTATTTTTGCTTAGTCTCGATCTTTGTGTTCTATTTTATTAGTTCGGTCTTTTACTTTAATTTTTGTATTTACTTTTGTTTTTTTTTTAGTTGGACCCGGAATTGGAATGGGAATGGGGTTTGGAAATTTTATAAATTTGAGATTCCATTTCCATTTTAGTTCCGCCCCCGCCACTTTTTGTCATTGACTTTTTGACTGAAGTTGCACTGCAGACAAGTGTTCATTCTCTTACAATTCTGACTTTGCCTTTATTGCGCTTTAATGCATTAATGGTGGTTGTTAGTATAGGTAGAAATTCACATATTTACCTTTATTAAGGGTTAAATCGATCATTATTATTATTGTTAAAGATCTAAGAGCACGAAAGAGTAGTAGCAAAGTTCATTTGAGCAAATTGATCGAGATAGAGAAGGGATATTGTGTACAAATCAATTCAGAAAGTTAGCTCGGGTTTGTTTGCATTTGAGGTAGGTTTCTTATCTTTGTTGTTCTTTGTTGATTTTCGGTCGTGATTGTTGTGTTTTGCTTTATATTTGCTCGTGTGTTCAATGATTTTGTTTTAAGGCAAATTTATGATTATTGATATGATTGAATGAGCAAGTTCTTGTTTGGTCTTGTTTCTCTTGCTTTAAATCTTTGTTTTCTTGTACATTCGTGTCATTTCTTTCTATTTTTAGGCGTAGTCGCTTTCATGTCTTAATCATGATTGCGTCGTGTTTGTTTTTGGTTTGCAGTAGATTAATTAGATTAAGGGTTTTTAATGGTGTTTGTTAAAAGTTAGAGATTTACAATGTGATGGATTAATGATTTACAGTGAGTTAGGGTAGATTAGATTTATTGTTTAATTAGGGCTTCATCATATGTGTAGAATGGCAAGGTTTAAACCCATGCCCTAGTTTTTTTTCGGGTTCGTTAGATTAGGGTTTCATATTGCTTGATGATCATAGTTAAATAAGATTTAAATAATGGCCCTAAAATGCAATTGTTTCCCACGGTCATATGAGTGTAGAGTTTTAAAGCTCCTTTTCCTTTTTATAGCGACCTAGGTTTTAATCATGAAGTTGTGTTGAAAATGAATAAAGTATTTGATGATTTCATGATTAACATAGCCAAAGGCGGGATTGGAATCAATTATGGACCTAAGAGTTTTGTTTTACAAAATTCATCAATTCCATTTCTATCCCGTTTCCGACTCCGAGTTCTAAAAGGTTTCCTTGAAGTATATGATAACATAGGCGGAGCCGGGATCGGAATAGATTATGAACTTAAGGATTTTGTTTTGCGAAAGTTATCAATTCCATTTCTATCCTATTTCCAGCTCCGAATGTAATAAAAGTAATGATAACCTAGACGGAGGTGGAGGCGGAGTTGAAACCGGCTATGAAAATTGGAAAATCGAAAGAAAAATAAATCCTTTTTTATTTCGATCCCGGTTCCGACCCCAAGCCCGTTTGTTATTAGGTGAAGTATCTTTATTAGTTTTTGCTCCAAGTCCGGCAGTGTTCTAAAGGAGATTGTTTTGAGTTTCTGTCTGGTTCCGACTCCAATGTATGTGTAACAAGTATGTTTTAAAAGCATGTTTTATGATGACATCTAAATATCTAATTAGAGGTTTGCTTGTAGGAAGATTGAAAGATGTTAGGAACGTCAGGAGAGGCTGCTCAAAGGAATCAACTGGCTGGAACATCAAAGATAGCACCAAAAATAAAGAAGGTGAAACCAGAACAACTGCCTTATACATTGAGGTATGATCATAGGAATCTAGTGGTGAAAGTGAGCAAGGTGGAATCAGACTGGTCAGATATCACAGATACCAATCTGGGCCAGTACAACTTTGAAGAATTACATGAAGAGACCTTTGCAGAATGAGCAAACTTTGACAGGGAGAACAGAAAGGATTGTTGACTCCGGTCTTTCACATATCACTGTGTTTCCTTTATCAGTTTAGGGTCCGGAGTTGATATTGACAGTAGCCAGTACTTACAATCCTGCTACAAGACTATGCATGGATTCACAAAATAATGCGATTATAGATCTTACTCCGCAAATGTTCCAAAGTATATTTAATGTTCTTGATCCCAAGAACTTGGTGTAGCTAACTGAAGCAGAGGCATTGGAGAAATATAGCAAGCATAAAGACTCCAATAAGTCTCACTTAAACAAAAAATGGTTAAACACAGAGAAGAAATCTTTAAGCAAGCTTACAGACCAGCCAAAGAGGGAAAATTTCAAGAAGGAGGTATTTGACTTAATATTAATGTTGTCCAGAGTGTTTGGGAAGAGGGATACCTTCCACTTCAAGGAATGGATGTTTCATTTCATTCAAGTAATCTTTCAGGGTGATTACCAGTTTGATTGGTCAATTATTGTTTCTGATGCCATACATGATCAACTCACAAGGGTCAGACAGACTAAATCTTTCTTCATGACTTATTATGTGGTTTATGCTACAACAAGATTGGGGATTTTCCCAGGATTAAACAGAGTAGGTATAATAGGAGCCTTGGATGGGAAGAAGAAGGTATGGGAACATCATGATTAGTTATCTCTTCAAGTTGCTGAGACTCATTTCAGAAGAGTCAATGATGCATTTTTATATGTGGTCATCAATCGATTGAGTGGAGATGCAAGATACAAGTTGAGTCCAGAAGCTATGGCTTTTATTGCTGAATGGGGAAGTTGGTACATCCAATACCCCAAATTTACATACTTCAGGTTATTTGGTTTTGAAGGCCATCCACATTTACTTCCAAGATGCTATAGTAATAGAATAGTGCTTATGGAGTTTGTGTATCAAGCTATCGGAGTTAATGCTAGGTTTGGGATCAAGCATAAAACTGGATGTCATAAATTTCCCATGAAATTGGGTGAATATAACTGTCAACACTTGAAGGGAGCAAAGGTGGTTTATAATGAGTTCATACAATTGAAATTGGGATTGTATACAGCTCATAAGTATTTTGATCCAAGGAAGAAAATGTATGCCTTATTACCTTCAGTGTTCACTAGACACTTTAATTTGTTAGAGGACTTTTGGTGCGATCAGCAAGATGAGTATGACTTAAGGAAGAAGAACTATGAAAGATTGTTGGTTGCACTTATAGCAAAGTTGGGTGTTAAAGAAAATATTCCTGACACGTTGGTGGATGATGGAATTGGATTGGATCCCTCATATGAAGCCTTGAACATTGGCACCAAAAGCTTAGATCCAATAGACTGGAATGAGGAAGAAACAATTGATATTAAGAAAATTGGAAGAACAATTTTGGATAGAAGTGTGTAATGGTTGATGATGAAAACTCAAGCTCCTCAAGGACCAGTCCTTAAGAAGGGTAAAGGATACAAGAGGATTAAAAGAAAGACACCTTCCAAGGAGCCATTAGAATTCTTTCCTCTAGATGTTGAAGAAATAGAACTTGAGGTGGTCGATGAAGAAGAAGAGGCACTAGAGGGAGATGTTCCAATAAGATCTGTTGTTTCTACACCCACATTGGGTGAGTCATCCACACAAGTCCCACTTACAAGGAAAAGGAGTAAAGAAGTTTAGAAGGGAGCACTTTATGGCATGGCTGAAGCTGTTACGGGAAAATAAGTAGATGAAGAGATTCTGGAAGTTGAGACAGACTCAGATGAAACTCTATCAGAGAAGGATTTGCAAGAAAACATGCCTCTAGAGCATACTATTGAGCAGATTCTGACACAAGAAGAGCAATGGAAACTATTTGAAGATGCTACAAGAGATTCTGATGCAAGGGCTGCAACAGAGAAGCAAAAGGAAATGGATGCTAAGGTACAAGCTGATGCTCTACTTCACCAACAACAATTAAAGGAAAAAAAAATTGAAACAAGGGCAGCAACTGATGAAGTAGAGAAGCAAATGAGACAATGAGAGCATGAGCTCAAGGTCAAAGAAGAAAATGACAAGTTAGAATTGATACAAAAGATCCATGATCTTGAGGAGGAGAAAGCAAGAAATTAGAGGGAAAAGGAAATCCTAGTTGCTAAACTAAAACTTGCAGAGGAAGCTCGACAGAAAGAAGAAGAAGTTGAAGCTCTAAGAAAGAAAAGAGATGTTGAAGAGCTAATAAAGAAACAACAAGCTGAAGAAGAAAGGGAAAAGGTAGAGAAGCTCAAGGCCTTAGAAATAGAGAGGATAGAAAAAGAGAAACAAAAGGTTTTGGAAAAAGAAAGGTTAGAAAAGGAAGTTCAAGAAAGAGAAGAAGAGGAAGGAAGGAAGAGAAAAGAACAAAAGGATAGAGAAGAGGCTGAGAAGTTGGTGCAGATGTATGTGCTGCAGGAGCAACAAGAGAAAGCAAAGGTTGACTCTCAACCTGAGGTAAATATTCAGCCACCCTCTACAATTGTTGCTTTCTCTTCCATGATGATGACTGCTCCCAGTGTTCCTATATGGTTGAAGTTAGACCTGCAGAAGAGAGCCAGAACACCTCCTCAACCTCTTAATTGGGAGGACCTGATGAAGGGAATTGAACAAGAAAGGCCTAAGAAGAAGGCTAAAATCTTACATTCTACCAAACTCATAGATAAAGGGGAGATAGTTGTTGAATGTGCCATGCCTATGATAGAAAAGGAGGTAGGGGATATGTAGCTAATGGACTATCAATTGAGTATGGTTAATTTGGGAAGACCCACTAGGAATCAACAAATGAATCTAATTGATGTAGTGGCTTCAACAACTAAATCAAGAATGATGAAGGACAAACAAAAGAAAGATGAGCTTAAAGCTCAATTGGATCAGTTACATTCATTCTTGAAGAGTGTCTCCTCTCCAAGGTCACAACAAGTTGCAGCCATTGAGACTCTTGTTTTGTTAAGCAAAAAGGAGGTAGATGATTTGGTGCAAGTTAGAGGTAAGGCGGAGATGGTAGACAAATGGATAGACAAATTGAACTGCGAGGTAGGTGAGGTTTTAGCAAAAGGATTTGAAGCCTACAAAGAAGCAGAGGGAGTAATAAAAGAGATGCATCAATATATTGAGGCATCAGAAAAACAAGAAGAAGAGTATAAGGAGTATAGTGAAAAGTTAGAGAAGATAAATACATTGCCTCTAACTACTCTTCTAGAACAATCTATACTTGAAGATGATAACAAAGACTTTGTAGAGAAGACTTCTCACATACTCAAGTTTAGAACTGACTTTTTGAGCAAGCATAAGGATGAGATGCAGGAAGCAGTTAATAATTTAACTGAGCAGTTGGAAGAGTTGGAAGTAGTCATGGCCATAATTGTAGATGTGAATGTAATGACAAAAGATGGCATGCCTTTGAGTTAGGTTAAAGAGAAATGGAATGAAATATTTCAAGGAATCATGCAGGAGAAGGATGATGGAGGAGACTTGCTAATAGATCGGCTTGTAGAAGTCAAAGAAGAGATAAAAGCTGCAGGGAGAGAATTGATAAAGGTGAAAAGTATGAAAGAGTTTGCTGCAGTTGAGTTGGATTGGATCAAATTTGAAGATGACTGGATTGATGGGCTAGATATGGATGCTTTACAACAAGTCTTCACTAGTTATGATGAGTTTATTGTGGATCCAACTTCACATGCATAAAAATATTGCATGCATGATGTTCTCCTTCCTTGCATGTTGCATGCATACAACACTGATAGCTTTTTGAGCGCAAGACTTCCTCTTCTATTCTATCTTCTATTTTTAGATCAAACTGAAAGTTTTAATGTAAAGACTCAAGATCAAATTGATCTGAGTTTCCAAGAAATTTTAGTTCCTAAAAAGGTGGAATGCCTAAAATAGAAGTAGGGTTCGAACTTTTGTATATCTATAAATACCTTATGGGTATCATATTGTAAAGGTCGGCTAATTGAGAATTAGATTGGCTTACCTGATGCTAAAAGATAGAGTTTTTTTGTAGTGATTATTGTTTTGGAGATACATTGTACTTGATCTTTTACAGTTAATAGAATTGCAAGTTTTCTCGAAATATGGTATTCAGAATTAAATTGTTTGTTTGATAAGGCTGATAAGTTATAATCTATATGTATGCACTGATTGTGCTGAACATAAGAGTTTCTTGAATGATGAAAGTCATTTGAAGGAATCATATTTAAGGATTATCTTATTAGATTGTCATTGAGTTGAAGTTATTAAAAAGTCTGTTGATCTATAATCTTGATGATGAATGAATGTGTGTTGTTTTGAAACCCTTGGAATATTTGTGAAGAGTATGCAAAGTTAATTAAGCACCTAAAATGTATGTAGTTGTATAGATTATGCTATGGATTGTGTCATCTTATGGTTTGATGATCTATTAAGAAACATTCATTGTTAAAGATATATGTCTAGAAACTAGATAAATTTGATTCATACTTATTGGTTTACCCCTTTGTTCTATCTTTTTCTTTTCTTTAAAACCCCATTGATTTACCAAAAGCAGTTGGATAAGATGAGTCATCGCTTGAATCTTTTACCAGCATAGGCCCCTTGAATATTACAGTTGCATGAACCAATTGAGTGACATCAGATAGTTGAGAACCAACTACCAGGACCTTGGGAATTAGGCTACTACATGTTGTCTTTCTTTTTCAAGAGAAATAGGGTAGAAATATTCTATTTTAATGTTGTTTGTCATTTTAACCATCAACACACATGAACACACATATACACACAAGCCAAAAAAAATGTATTCTGCAAAGCATACACTTGAATACATTCCATTCACAAAGTATACACTTGAATATATAGGAATACACATAATCCACAAAGCATGTACTTGAATACACACAAGTCACAAGGTAGACACTTGAATACACTTAAATATACATAAGTGACATGGTATAAACTTGAATACAATTGAATACATAATCCACAAAGTATACAAATACAAATTCATAGAGTATACACTTGAATACATCTAAAATTCAAATACAATTTATAGAGTATGCACTCAAATATAAATACAAGGTCATAGAGTATATAGTCAAATACAAATACCATCATAGAGTATACACTTGAATAAAATTGCAAGGTCATAGAGTATACACTCAAATATGAATACAATTGAATGAAGTATACCGTTATATAATTGGGAAGGGCATTCAGTGTATCCCATTTTATACCATGTACCTTTCTCCCATCCCAAGATCATCAAGTATACACATGAGTATGAAGTATACATGCACATACATGTAATACACAAAGTATAAACATGAACATATGTTACAAAGAATACATATAAGTCACAAAGTGAACCTTTGAATACTCTTGAATGCACATACATTATCTCAAATTATACACTTGAATACATGTAAGGCACATGTAGCATACACATGATGGTAGGAACATGCTCTAATACCAATTGTAATGTCCCCTTGTTAGACTTATCCTAAAAATGTAAATAGCACAATTTAGGACATATAATTTATTTTATCAGCATATCATTTATTAGTGTAAATTACCTTAAAGACCTTCATACATCACATATTATCAATAAAGAAAATAATTTCTTGTTCATGATTAGTTCCTTTTAGATTGCATATTTTAAGAATGGGTATGTGCAGGATCATGATGGGCCAAAAAGTGGCGGTATGTAGGCCATATGATGGCCCATGTGGCTGACAACCTTTTGTTTACCCAACATTGATGAAACGAAAATGGTTTTTAGAAGAGATTCCCAGTTTTCAACTAATATACATTATTCCTTACTTTGAATTTAATAAATAATTATTATTCATTTTCTATTAGAATTATGAATAAAGTCTTGATTGATAGGCTAATTGAAAATAATCTATAATTTTCAAATGGTATCAAATGTTTTGAATTCAAAAGATACATCACATTCTATGCTTCACATACTATAGGATTAAAAAAAAAATGAATTTCATGAATTTTTGACCAAGTTAAGGTGGTTAGACAGATGAGCTTTTATATTTTTTAAAATTTGTAATAAAAAATTCATAATTAATTATTTACTTGGAAAAAAATTATAAAAAATATGCATCACATCGGGACATGAGTCCTCTACTTATATCTAAAAACTTATAAAAAATAATTATCATTTTATTGTGGTTAAGGTGGTCAGACAAACACCTACTTATTTTTACCTTGAAATTTAAATACTACTGCATTGAAATTTCAAATTTTCACCAAAAAGATTATTTTAAAAATAAAGGTCTAGTAGTTCAGAAACTACATTCAATTTTCTACAAATTCTATTTTTACAGTTTTTTGAAATAATATAGATAACTTATTCAAAATTTTAAGTCAAGTTGTCTAACTTTGATTTTTTGTCTTTTTATTGCAACTTAAGGGCCTATTTTTTCCTTGATGATCCTGCACACACCCGAATAAGACAATTAAATTAATTATCATCTAAGGCATAAATTAACATGATTAGATATGACTTAATACTCTTGATTCGGAATAGATCTTCGCCTCGTTTCCTCTTTCCTAACGTCTTTTTGGATGGTATATTGACTGTGCAAAGGGTGCATGAACTATCTCAAATTACACTCCCTCAAGGTGTTCCACCATCTTGGGACCATCCCTCAATGGATCGATTTATCAACCTTTCCACCCACAAAATCCCTATCCTTGTTGAGTGCTAGAGAAAGGGAATTTTTTGGCCCGAAGTCTATTCTTCAAGTTAAAGTCATAAAATCTCATTGAGACACAATAATTGTTGTAAGCAATATTATTGTGTCTAGACAAATAACATCCATTTATTTCTATATGTGAAATTTACTTACGGTGTAGAGATGAATTGAATATATAGACATATATATCTATTGATTGGAACGTGTCATTCAATCACTCTATGTATTCACTTATCCCCTGATCATATAAACTAACTCGACTTCTTCCAGACTTATTTCCCTGAGCTTGATCTGTCTTCCTTTTTTTATGTGATGATATCTCTTCCTAAGATGCAACGGTTCTTGTTTATTTGCACTCAAAGATATCGTTAGTGTAACTCAATAGATAAGAATATATTATCTATAATTATATTAAACATCATAACTATTTATACGACTCAATAATTTTTGCAAGAATCATTATTGCATAATCATATATAATTCACATATCTAAACATATATAGACTTACAATAATTGCTTCTATAGATACATATTATTTATGTATATATTTACGTATTCATATATGTATACATTGTATTTTCCAATCACCTATGATGTATATTTAATTCACAATATATATTCATACATCATAATAAAATTGAACATATTTATAAGCATATTATCAATAAGAATAAATAATATTATGCAGAAATTAATGTTCCTAAATAACATCAATAATAATAAATGATATCACCAAGAATAAATAATATCATATATATATTATTATTCCTAAATTATATCAATAAGAATAGATAGCATTAACAAGAATAAATAATATCATACATGTATTATTATTCCTAAATATTACATTATTAATTTTAATTTATAATGGAGTTTACGAGATGGTGTTGATTGATCTGCAATCTTCCCTCTTCTTCCTACCACGATTTTGCTCTTGTTTGAATTCATATTCCTTATATAAATGCTCCAATCTGCCCATAGACATGTCCCTTCATGTTTCATGTCTTTTGGCCTTAATTGCACCTTTCTAGAAGTGACGAATCCCTTGCATACGTTAATCTCTCCTCTCCCCAACTATGTTGATTGGTTTACTGATTACTTTTTTATTTATTATTAATTGTTTTCTTTTGCTAGGGATCATTGTTTAAGGGATCAATACCTTTAGATTTATTTATTTATCAACATTAGTTTTTTTCAAATAATATAATTAGTTTCTTGTAAATATTAGTATGGTATTCATAATTAATAATATTAATTGTTCTATGATAATTGTACTATAATTATAATATTATCTTGATAATTATAATTATAAGAATGATCTTTAAATTGAAATTACTTATACTTATATTTTGATATTTATTCAATTTTGTTATTTGTATTTCAATACCTTATATTTAGCATGACAATTTTCGGGACATGACAGTCCTTCCCTCCCAAATATGCTTATCCTCAAGAAATCACACAATATTCCCTTTTGTATCACAAATTGGTGGGAGTCACACCTTTTCACTTCAATAGTCACCACTCTTCCTTATTTCATTGAGATACTGATAATAATTTAGTTTTAGATAACTTAATTTTTTAGTTCCTTCCAACCCCTAAACATTAACATTAACATTAACAACAGTAGCTCCACTAGGAACTCACATTCGGTCTGATCTTTGGGCATGTCAAGGAGAGAACCAATGGTATCCATGTTGTTAACTACTTTGTTCTGCACTCTAGGTATCTGATCAAATTGGATGGACGTAAAGTACTTTTTGAAGTCATCTATCATATGTTTGTATGGTAAAAACTTATCATATTTTTGTTAGAAAACTCATCATTGACCTATTTGATAACAAGTTGGGAGTCAGCAAAGACTTGCAAGTGAGTGATACGCCATTGGACTTCAATTCTAAGGCCAATAAGAAGAGCTTCATATTCAATAATTTTGTTGGTACATGGAAAGGCCAATCTGAATGACTTTAGAATGTGATCACCCTGGGGGGTGACGAGAAATACTCCTACCCCCAATCCATTGTCTATGTGTGATCTATCAAATTATAGTGTCCATGTGGTAGATTTTAAAACTAAAAAGACCCCTTCATCAGAAAATTCTATTTCTAACTTGGATGAGCATCTACTAGAGGAGCGTCAGCCAGTTGATCCACTATCACTTACCCTTTTATTGCTTTGCGGTCCACATTTTCTATATCAAACTCACTTAATAGAATGACCCACTTAGCCATGTGACTAGTCAAAGTTGTTTTGGATAACAAATATTTAAGTGGATCAACCTTAGAGATTAGCTTGACTGGTTGACTAAGAATGTAATGTCAGAGTTTCCGCAAGTTGAAGACCACGGCTAGGAAAGGCTTCTCCATTGGGGATAAATTCAGTTCATAGTCAACTAGGGTTTGACTGATGTAGTAAATCACTTGTTCCTTGGATGACTCATCATGTTGTGCCAATAATGTCCCTAGTGCCACAGAAGTAGCAAAAATATATAGCAGGAGTGGTTTGCCCATAATTGGTGGCATAAGGATGTGCAAGTGAGCCAAATATTCTTTGATCCGATTGAAGCCCAATTGACATTGTTGATTCCATTTAAAGGTAGTATCCTTCTTCAAGAGATGTTACAACATTTGACATTTGTCAGCTAGTTGAGTAATGAACCTTCAAATGGATTGGAGCTTACCCTGAAGACTTCTTAGATGTTTCAGATTTCGTGGGGGAAGCATTTCCATGATTTCCTTGACCTTTACAGGGTTGATGTCTATGCATCTTCGAGAGACAATTAAACCCAGGAGCTTTCCTGATGTAACACCAAAGACACATTTCTTCAGATTCAGTCTTAGCTTATACTGTTCTAGATGTTCAAAGATATTTTTGAGAATTGAAGGTTGTTCTTCCCTTGTTCTTGATTTTCCTAATAGATCACCAACATAATATTCCATTATTATGTGAATGAGGTCATGGAAGAGGACTATCATGGATCTTTGATAAGTTGCACCTACACTTTTAAGGCCAAAGGGCATGACATTATAACATAAGGTTCCCCATGGTGTGGTGAAAGTTGTTTTATGTTGATGTTTGGTAGAGGAAAATCATTCTTGGGGCAAGCTATGTTAAGATCCTAAAAATTTGTGTAGATCATGATATCTCAATTGGGTTTGGTGACTAGCACTATGTTGGAGATCTAGTTAGAATAGTCGATCATTTGAATGAATCCAACCTCTTATAAATTCTCTAGCTTGTTGGAACCTTCAAATTTTTTCAAAATTTGAAGGTGCCATGTTAAAAATTATGATACAACACTCAGAAGAATAGTTGTAAAATCCACTTCAGGAGCCTACTTTGAAAAAATGAAACTTGAATCCCATTCAGTTTCATGAAAAATAACCTTTCACGAATGTTTATCTATCATACGTGAAAGTGCACACCAATTTTCAAATTTGTACGATCAATTTTGACAAGGTTTCAAAAGACCAAGTTGAAGAGTTTTGCGAAGGGTTGTTATCTACATAGTGAAATATGTTAAAATGATAAAATTTGGAAAACAATATTAAGCAACTAAAAATACATCATGACAAACCAGTTGGTTCCCTTAATTATCCCCATCTCAATGTGCATCCTATCAAGTTTCAGAGCTTCAATACATCATTTGATATTTTTCCCAAATTGAATCCAAATGGGTTTTACTCAGTTTGAAGACTACACTTCCAGAATGCTGCAAAAAGGTCAACTTTGGTGTTTAATATCTTGTAAACCAAGAAGATTGAAGAAAAACCAATTTTCCTACATGTTCATGAGAGCTAAATGAACCAATCCCTAGGGTGGCAACTTCTAAGAATCCAATTTGATATTTTTCCAAAATAGACAAATTGACAAGTTTTAGTCAAGTTTAAACAGTTACCAAAATGGATGAATAAACATCTTTCATTGTTAATAGATTTCAAACCCAATAAATTCATGCCAATCATTTCACAATCTTAATCCCCTATCACAGATGAAAATTTCGATGCATTTTCGTGGCCTTCATAGATCGTTTGATCAATTTTCCACATCAATTTTGAAGGCCAACTGACTCATTTTTGTCACTGCAGAAAGCAAATTCCAAATACTGTCTAGTTCAATATGGATTGTGTTTTGAATTTTCAGTGGGTGTAAGAAAAGTGCAATAAAACATATTGTACATGCATGCAAAAATGGTCTGAGTGTCATATTAATTAAATACTCGCTATTTGATTAATATTCTTATTTTTTTCCTCTACTATTATAAATAAATTATAAAATTTATTTATATGGTTCATATTCTAATTCTTCTTTTCTAAAATAAACCTTCTTTCTAAAATTAATTAAATGGAAAAATTAATCAATTTGTTATTTAATTGGTTTTCCCTCTTCCTCTTAAATTTGAATTTTTAAATTTAAATTAAAAATATTCTTCTAAAATTGGTTAAAATGCACAAATGAATTAATTTTGCATTTTTCTAATTTACCATCTCCTTTTAAGTTGAGTTTTTAATTCAATTTAAGCACATTTCTACATATTTCCTCTAATCACCTTCAACTCACCTGCCACCTCATCATGTGTCTCACAAAATGATTTTTAATAAATTGGAAAATATGAAATATCTTCAAAAAATTTGCAACCAATTTGGAACTAACTGAGAAACATGGCTCCTCCTTCTCTGTAATTCCCTTTAACACTTGGCAATTTGTCTTGTTGAAGGGAACCATCTCTCTGATTCCCTCTAACCTCCTGATGCTCTGCCATTGATGTCGCGAGATCGCAATCCCTACCATCCATTGTTGCCACATAACCCTGAGGCTTAAAAGATATATAAATACAACCATTTGTTACAAATTTTCAACAATGAAGATTTGGAAAAGCTTATGTTTCAGAATTTTAGTGCATTTGTGAGAGAATTTGGAGAGCATTTTAGTTTAGTCTTGCATTTTAACTCATTTTAGTGTTATAATGGAAATTTTATTTTGGATAGTTTAGTTCATTCCATCTTTCATTTAGCATTTACATTTGATCATCATCATCATTCTCAGCATTAGTACCATTCCATCCTAGGATCATTTAGTTTTTATGCATCAAATATTGGAAAATCCAAAAACATAGGCATGTAGACTTTATTGTAGCATCTCGTATCTTGAGTTTTCAATCTTTATAGGTTAACGTGCAACAATAATAAGATCTGAGAGCATAATTTGTAGGATTCCTTGAGATTAGAGAACCATGGAATGAATTAGAAGGATAGCTGTGATTTTTAATAGTTTGTTATTTAGATTTCCTTTTAAGTAACACATTTCATGAAGGTGTGCTATACTGAAATTGCAGGACATATTAAATACCACACATAAATTGGAACCCACCATGGGGCCTAGCCCCGTGATTTAATCAATTTTTTATTGAGTTTTATTTTGCAGGTTCTGTCAAAATATCTGAAACAAGGCATACGATTTTTTCTGTAGCGCGTCTAGCTCCTGTTTCGACGCATCTGGTTACCTATTTTGGTGCATCTAGTTGTTCTTTTAGTGTATCTTTCTCCTGTTCTGGTGCGTCTAGAGTTTCCTTTAGCACTCTCAGATTCTGCTTTGGTGTGTCAGGGATTTTAACTTTAATTCTATCATTTTTTAGTTTTAGGGCATTCGGTTTATACTATAGCGCATTAGGTTGTTCTTTCAGCACATTCAGTAGTTTAGTGCATTCGATCTGATTTCTAGCACATATGGTTTCTATAATAACGCATCTAGTTTTTACTATGATTTTTCCAGATTCCCAAAACTGATTCAGTGTTTTTCTATTTTTAGGTGTCTTTTTTGTAGTCAAAGACCTTGCTGAAACACCTAAAAAACCGTTGTCAAAGAAAGATGGACTAAAAATACTAACAATTGTCTACAGGGTAAAGTCTAGTTGTTATTTTCCTTTGGCTAAAATAGGAATCTAGCATAACTAGGAAGTTTAATTTAGGGTATGTGTAGGATCATGATGGGCCAAAAAGTGGCGATATGTAAGCCATATGATGGCCCATGTGGCTGACGATTTTTTTTTACCCAAAATTGATGAAACGAAAAGGGTTTTTAGAGGATATTCTCAGCTTTCCACCAATATAAATTATACTTTACTTTGAATTTAATAAATAATTCTAATTCATTTTCTATTAGAATTATGAATAAAGTCCTGATTGATAGGCTGATTGAAAAACATCTATAACTTTCAAACGGTATCACATTTTTTGAATCCAAAACATGTGTCACATTCTATGCTTCACATACTTAGGATTAAAAAAAAAAATGAATTTCATTAATTTTTGACCAAGTTAAGGTGGTTAGACATACGCGCTTTTATATTATTTTTAAGTTGTAATAAAAAATTCATAATTAATTATTTACTTGGAAACAAATTATAAAAAATATGCATCACATCGGGATGTGAGTCCTCTACTTATATCTAAAATCTTATAAAAAAATATTATCATTTTATTGTGGTTAGGGTGGTCAGACAGACACCTTCTTATTTTTACCTTGAAATTTAAATACTACTGCATTGAAATTTCAAATTTTCACCAAATAGATTTATCTTTTTTAAATAAAGGTATAGTACTTTAGAAACTACATTCAATTTTCTACAAATTCTATTTTTTACATTTTTTTGAAATGATATAGATCACTTATTCAAATTTTTACGTCAAGTTGTCTAACTCTGATTTTTTGTCTTTTTATTGCCACTTAAGGGCCTATTTTTTCCATGATGATCCTACACATACCCTTTACAACCATTTCTATTAATTTTGGAATGGTAGGTGATTAGAAAACTAGACCCATTCACTTTCTTTTAATTTTTAACCTTAGAGGGCCTACCTCCCTACTTCGAAAGGAGGGAATGACCCAATCGGTAACACACTCTAAGCCAAGTGACTTCCAGTTGGGATACAAATACGGGTGCTCAAGGAAAGTTTGAGTATCACGATCACCATTCTGACAAGAAGGACAACAATGGTCTCTTGTCGAATGGATGGTGCTCGATGAATTAAAAGTCCTTACTAAAACCCCTTTGTTGTAGTTTGCCAAAAATTACCCTATCTATTCTTTGGTGTAGAAACGATCTGTGAAGGCACCCACATCTTCGCATTTTTTAGTAGAAATGATCAACTTTCCATGAGAGATTCATGGGAGTTGGAAGCTTGGTTGGCTTGAGAAGTGAGTGCACTATAATGGGGAGCTCGTGCGGCCAAGCTTCTAAATTATTTCACTAAGAATATGCAGTTGGAGTAAAATTCGTGTGCTATCTAAAAGAATACAGTCTTACACAGCCTAGGAAGCATGCTTGTTTGATGTGTTTTACCGATGTGTTTTTAAACTGATTTCAAAAACAAACATCACACAAACCTATCCAATCATTGATTCGAAAGAAAATTGAGCCCAAATAGTCCAGATTCACTGTCCAAAACCTGAAAATTTTGTCAAACTATCGAAAACTCGAAATCACTTTCTAGTTCAGTGCATCTAGTGCCTATTTCAGCGCATCCCACTTATACATTCCTAGCATATGCTCTTGCAATGCATCAATACCCTATTTTGGCGCATTCAGACCATTCCAAAGCGCATCTATACCATGTTATGGCACATCCAAAACTTTCTACAGTGCATCTAAACCATTCATTAGCGCATCTAAGTTTCAACACATCCATACCCTATTTCAGCGTATTTGGTGAATTTTGAAGCAAAAAACTGAATTTGACCTCCTTTTTGTCAATCAACATTCAATTCATATTTTCCCCCTTAAACAATATATTTTAATTGTCCTAAATTTTATGTTGAGGGATTGGAAATCAACCAAAATTTTCAAGAAATCCCTTTCCAAAAGGATCAAGAAACCAAAGAAACCCCCCTTAGCTTTAAGAAACTTTTGAAAAAGAGACGCTTCTTGTACCAAAGTAGGAAAGTCTTGCTCAATTATTGAACCTTCATCCATCGGTATCACGAATTTGATAGAGGGTATACTGATGATTTTTATTTAGAGACTTTATATTCACAAGATTATTATCAATGAAGAGCTCTTTCACAAAGGCATAATCATAGTCATCCAATTCATCATTGTTTCATTCCTCAACCGAAAATTCAATATTCAAATCGTCCCAACCAATTTCTGCAATAAGATCCTAATCTTCTCGAAACTAGCATTCTCAATTGAAAATCCCTAATCTAATTTTTGATCAAACATCTCAAAGTTCCTTCCTTATCACATCAAATTTTTGATCTAGAAGCTACATTTCACCATCAAGATTTATCATCCTTCCTCTTGAAATAAATCTTGCTTAACCAAATTCTCAAATGAACCCCTTTGGCACTCTCAAACTTTGGTCAAATATTTAGAGCATAATTATCACTTGTATGCCCATCCAAATAAGATCTCAAAAGCACAAATGTCAAGAAATAGGAATTGAAACCCAAGATAACATTGTTGAACCTAAAGTAGACCCCTTTCATGAACACCATCAAAATGAAACTAATGAGCTAAATGAAGAAGATTTCCAACATGCCCAACAAGACCCAAACTTCCACAAATTTTTAGAAAAGGTTTTTGAAAAGGATGGAGAAAGATACCTTTTGATGTTGGAAAACAAATAATTCAAGCTACCCAATTATTTTGATATTAACAAATTGAAAATAAATCCAAAGAAATAAAAAACCAAGACCCAAATTGAATCAAGTAATGAAGTGAAAAATAATGATCCCGTGGAAATTTTGAAACAAAAAATCCAAACACTTCAACAAAAAATACAGACTGTGCAAACCAGGACTACTAAGAGATATTCCATACAAGATATATGTCCCTATCCATTTCACAAAAGCATTACCATGATACCATTCCCTAAACATTACGAATTTCCCAAATACGATAAGTACAGTGGGAAAACTATTTCGGTAGATCATATAAGGGAATTTTGAACTATGAGTCTTGAGTTTTCCCATGAGGATACATATTTAATGAGATTATTCCCATGTAGTTTGAGAGGACAATGCATGTAGTGGTTCTCACAATTTCCTCTTGGGATCAGGTCTTTTGAGGAATTAGTAAACAAATTCATTACCCGGTATTTGTATAACATTCAACATGAGATCACGATGAAAGATATTTGTAATGTGAAACAAAAGAAAGGATAATCATTCCTCATATTATTACAAATATGGAGAAGGTTACTCACAAGATATCCCCAACCCATACCAGAAAAGAAAAAGATAAAGATAGAAGTATTCATTGATAACCTGAATCTTGACATGAGTTATAGACTTGACTTACAACACCCTCGAACCTTTGAGAAAATGATTGAGAATGGAATCAAGATTGAGGAAGCTTTAGTCAAGTGAGGAATTCTAAAAATTTATAACGAAAAAAATTCATTGAATTCCTCTAACAATGATAAAACCAAGTTTTGGAAAAATTATAAAAATAATAACAATGATGCCTCTTCTGAAATACATAATTCCAAACCGGTTTTAAATTTTTCAAGAAGTTCTTAAAATACAAATCAAAAGACCACCCAAACTTCCAATCAAACCAATAGTCAAAATGCTAACCAGGGGAATAATCAAAACAATCAAACATCATCATCCAAGAATCTCCCTTATCAAACATTAAACAATCATAGGAATTTTATGCCCTTGGTTCAATCACATGAATCCACCTTGAGGGAAATTATTGCAAAAAATATCATCACTTTACCTAATACTGGAGGCTTTGAACCTAAGGTAAAATCATCTTGGTGGAATGACGCTCATTATTGTTAGTTTCATCAATAGAAAGGTCACCTCACCAACAGTTGCATGCAACTAAAACATAAGATACATGATTTGATCAACAATAAAGTCATAAGAATCAAGGAACCTCAAACCAACACTAACCATGGTGTATTCCAAAATCCTCTACCAAATTATGACAAAGGAGAATCTTCTAACAGCAATGGAAAAGGAAAAAATGTCAACTATGTTCATGATACCACCATTCTTCATATCTCTGTCATTGAAAATCACACAAATGACATCAATTACACGCCCGATCCTATTGCAACCAGTCTTCCAATCAACAACACAAACATCCTTTCTAATCAAGTCCTTGATATACCACAAGATGTGGTTGTAATGGATAATCTTTTTAATGTCATCAAAATAAATATAAGACAAGACAGTTTTCTCGTAAGCGTGACCACAAGGGAAAAAACTAAATATTTTTTAAAGGGCAACACCTCCAAACAACCTGCTACTACATCTCATCAATACAACATTGTCGATCAACTCCAAAAAATTCTTGCACAAATATCAATATTGGAACTCCTAAATATCTCTCTTGCTCAAAAAGAGATTCTAGAAAAATCCCTAGTTGACACGATAGTGTCGAATGATCTAGAAGTCTGTGCTTTCCAAGACATGGTGGGACACCTAGTCTCACCACACTTATTGTCCTTTTCATAAAATGATGATGTTTCACTCACCCATCCTCACAATGTGGCCCTTCATATCAAATATTTAATCCATAAAATTCAAGTCAAACACGTCCTTATAGATGGAGGAGATGGACTTAATATCTATACTTTAAAACTCATATGTGTACTAGGATTCTCTAAAAATACAATAGATCCAAGAAAGAAGATCACAATCAAAGGATATGATGATGAAGAGAGAGCTTCAAAAGGCATGATTATATTGCCCATTCAAGTGGGGCCCATCCAGAAAAATGTGGTTTGTCATGTTTTGGATAAGGATTTAACATATAGCATACTCTTGGGTCGTCCATGGATCATGAAATGCAGGTTGTACCCTCGACATACCATCAATGCTTGAAGTTTCCCTATAATGGCCAAGAAATCACTATTCCTATTGATTCAAATAGTCCTCGATAATGCAATTCCCTAAAGGATGTCCAAGATGTATTTGTTCCTCATAATAGTGAAGCTCCTAATTCCACTCCCGATACCTCCAATAATTCCAATGAAGCTAACCCTTTAGCCACATCCCCCTATGAGGGAAGTCAATCTAGTTCATCAGCCAAATAGTTAGAGAAAAAGGAAGAGTCTAGCCCTTCTACATCCATTAATTTTGAATCCCACCTAAATACCATGGCCAATTTTTTTGAAGAGAAAATCAAAATCAAAGACAAAGGTATCAGTGAATATTCCATGGAACAATCCCTCATCCTCTTGCAGTTAATGTCACCAAAATCGTATGGTCAACCATCAACTTCATCTCAAACATTTTCACAACCAGTCACACTCTTTGATGGTCAGTTTGTAAAAGAAGGAACCCAAGCAGAGGAATCAAAAGACAAAGATGTTTTAAACTAGCTCTACAAAGATGAAACTAATTCTCAAGATACAACAAAAAATGTCCAAACCACTCAGTATAGAAAAGAATTATCAATCCTGGAGAAGATGGGATATGACAGACAAGGACCTATCGAAAAAAGAAAAGAGGGTTTCATAGAACTGATTCAACCTGTTATAACCAATCCCAAAGACAAAAAAGGGTTAGGATACAAAGAAAATTAGAAAGAAGAAGGTTGTTGAATGGATTCTAAGGCTCCTAGCCAGTGACCACTATGAAATAGATTCAAATAGATATGAGTGGGATTCATTGTTAGAAGAATAATGTCATGAAAATAATGTTGATGTAATCCATATGTATACTCCCATGCTTGAGGAGGGACAAGGTTTAGGAATTAGACCACTTGAATTAGAATCACATAATATCGATGGCTTGAGTGAGGATGAACAGACTCATAGTGAGATGGACCCCTTGGAAGAGAGTGGCATTATGGACCTCGATTTGGCCCTAGTCTTATTTGATGACAACATCACTATTAACACACTTACGACATCTAACCTGAACCCATCTGATGACACCCTACCATTACTACATCTTGAACTAATAGATTGGGACCAAACCTAACATATCAATATCCCCACTTTTTCGAATGATAAGGCCATCGTAAATTTCCTTTGTGCTGAAAATCCTGAAATAGTCTCCACCATTGAACATCAAAGCGAAACTTCACAATAGGAGAGTGTCAAGTTTCCCAGCTGTAAAATAAATGAAACAAAAGAAAGATCTGATGGTGAAAACCATTCCATGGTAGTATCAAATCTAGAAATAGTAAAAACAAAGAGCGCATCCGATGGTGAAAATATCTTTGAGGCACCAAAGGATGGGAAATTCGATACTCTCCCTGAGCACTTCTAGGAGAGATCGAAAGTCTTGATTGAACCAACAAAGTCCATCAATGTTGGAAATGTAAAAATAGTAAGAACTCTTCATTTGGTAGAATCATTGACAAAAATAGAGAAGCTCAACTTTATCAAGTTCTTTGAAAAGCAACAAGTCAAATTTTTGTGGTCATATGCACACATTCTAGGGATAGATCTAGACCTATAATGCACAATTTATCCATTCCTTTGGGAATCAAACCAGTCAAACATAATTTGAGAAAAATGCATCCTCACATTTCCCTATTGGTGAAATCTGAACTAAAGAAGTTGTTGGATGTTGGATTCATCAAGCCCATTGAATATGTAGAGTGGATATCAAACACTTTCTTTGTTTCTAAACTTGATAATAGCATAAGGATTTTATCTAACTTTAGTGATCTCAACAAGGCTTGCCCGAAAGATGATATCCCCTTACCTAACATAGACATCATTATGGACTTGACAGCGAGACATGACATGTTATCACTGATGGATGGATTTTTTGGATATAATCAAATCAAGATAGCTCTTGAAGATCAAGATAAGACAAATTTAACTTGCCTATGGGGAATTTTTTGTTGGAACGTCATGCCCTTCAGGTTGAAAAATGCAGGGGCCACATACCGAAGAGCTATGACCACCATCTTCCATGACATGATGCATAATTTCATGGATGACTATGTGGATGACCTGTTGGAAAAATCCCACACTTGAAAAGGAAATCTACAGATATTAGACAAGCTATTCACTCACCTGGAGAAGTTTAATGTTTGCCTCAATCCAAAGAAATATGTATTTGGGGTAAAATGAACAAAACTATTGGGGTATATAGTATCAGAGAAAGGTATTGAAGTGGACCCCGCAAAGGTAAGAGCTATAATGGAGATGCCTCTCCTGAAAAACATCAATCAGCTAAGATCCCTCCAAGTCAGATTCCAATCAATCAGAAGGTTATATCACAACTGGCTGACAAAACCCATCCTTTTACTCATCTCTTACACAAGAATGTTTATTTTGATGGGATGAGAAGTGTGAAGCAACCTTCAATCAACTAAAACAATACCTGATGAGTCCACCAGTTCTAGAACCTCTAACAAAAGGGAAACCTCTTTTATTGTTCATTACCACTACTAACCGATCATTGGGAGCCTTGTTGGAACAAGAATATTCCATAGGGAAAGAAAGAGAAATTTATTACATCAGTAGAACCTTGAATGGATATGAGATCAATTACACCTTCATTGAGAAAGATTATCTAGTCATAGTGTTTTCTACCCAACAATTGCGACACTATATGCTGACTCACATAGTTAAGTTCATAGCCAAGATTGATCCACTAAATTATCTCCTAAGCAAAGAAAATCTGAAAAGAAGACTAGCCAAGTGGGTAATGGTACTCAGTGAATTTGACATCCAATATTTCAACAAAAAATCTATCAAAGGTAAATCCATTGTTGATCAAATAGTTGAGGTACTACTTCATGATGATTATCCACTCCATATTGAATTCCTAGATGCAAATGTCCTAAAAATAACAATGAAAAAATGGGTGTTATATTTTGATGGGTCCTATACTCAACCTGGATCAGGAGCCGCAATTTTATTTATCACTCCCCTAGGGAACACAATTCTAAAGTCATATCGCCTAATGTTTCCTTGCATCAACAACACAACATAATATGAAGCACTTATCATCAATATCAACATCAACATCGTCGTCAAATGGAGAATTACAGAGTTGTAGGTCTACGGGGACTCTCAACTAGTCATCAATTAGGTCAACAATGATTACCAAACAAATGATGATAAAATGATGCCCTATAAAAGAATGACTGATGACTTCAAGGAATATTTTGTTAAGATCAAAGTTGGTTAAATCCCAAGGGCTGAAAACAAAGCTGCTAATGCTATGGCTACTATTGCTTCTTTGCTACAAATTCCAGAAAAATATGGTCACTATGAGTTCGTGGTGGAGCAATTGTTTAATCATGCCTATGATGACTCTGATTCCCAACTTATTTACCACTTAAATGATTCCAATGCCTCCATTTATGGTAAGATCTACACTTATCTGAAAGAAAATACCCTACCTCTTGATCTCTCCTGCAATCAAAATTGAAACTTTATTCATCAAGCCACTCAACACAACCTTACAGTTGATGTCCTATAGTGATGAGGTCTTGATGGAACTCTCTTATGATGTCTAGAAAATGATGAGTCTGACATGGATTTACAAGAATTCCACAAGGTTATTTGTGGCAATCATTCAAGTGGTCTAACCTTGGCCAAGAAACTCCTCCATTTGGGATACTACTAGTTGACTATAGAGAGAGAAGCTTTCCAATTTGTCAAAACATGTAGGAAGTGTCAAATACATGGTAATCTCATTCCTGAACCTACATAAGAGTTACAACCCTTTTCATCAACGTGGCCATCCTATCAGTGAGGGTTGGATCTTGTGGGAAAAAATCACCCCTCTTCATCAAATGGACACAAGTTCATTATCATAGCCACAAAGTATTTCATGAAGTGGGTTGAAGGAATACCTCTAATCACCATCATTGGGAAGAAAATATCCTCATTCATTGTGAATTACATCATCTACAGATATGGTATCCCTCAATCTATTTTCATTCACAATGGCAGACCTTTTAAGAACCAGCAAATGCAAGAACTTTGTGAGAGATTCCATATCCAACATCATTTTTCTACACCTTATTACCCTCAACGGAATGACCAAGTAGAGGCCTCTAACAAAACCATCCTGAAGATCCTAAAAAAAAAATATCAACGATGTTGGACATGACTGACATACTCAATTGAATCATGCTTTGTGGGCCTATCATACAAGTATCTGTACCCCCATAGGGGCCACACCATATGCCCTCGTCTATGGATTTTAGGTCATCCTACCCATTGAGGTGGAGATACCATAAATTTGTGTCTTTCAAAGGCATCAACTCAGATGAAGATTACCGTGTGTCTAGGCTGCAAGACCTAGAATTGCTAGATGAATGTTGCCAGCTTGTAGTAGATCACCTTAAGGCATATCAGTAATGAATTTCTTGAAGCTACAATCAAAAGTTCAAATCAAGGAAATTTCAGATAGGTGATATAGTACTAAAGGAAAGTCCTTGGAATTAGCAAGACCAAGAAAATAAAGGAAATTTTGAACCTTATTGGTTAGGTCCTTTTGTTGTGGTTACAGTCTTCAGATCAGGGGCATATTAGTTATCTACACCCGGGGGGGTCTATTTTAAGAACTGATGAGTAATCTTCACTTAAATAATTTTTATACTGGATGCATCCAGTGCATGTTAAAAATCCTAAACAATTCCCTAAACGTAGAAAAAGTACTGAAAAAATCCAAAAAAGTAGAAAAAAACACTGAAAAAATCCAAAAAAGTAGAAAAAGTCCTATTTTTTTTTTTAAAACAGTGAAAAATACAAAAAAAAGCAATTGGTTGCCTTGATGAAAACCTAGCAAACAAGCATCTTGGTAACATCAAAAATATCATAAAATTTGAAAATTACAATAAAAACAAATGGTGAAAACCTGGAAACATGCACTATTTGTGATAGGTCGGCTTCTCTATCTTTTCGAGCGTGTGTTGACCGTCCACTTTTGCCACCCCTGTGCATTCATGCTTAACTTACAGTGAGCTTCACATCCATATCCAACTAAAATGGTCATCCCACTTGGGCTTGGTCTTCATTGTACATGTCCATAATAAATTTTGCTTTGTTCTCACTGGGGGAAAAATCCAGATCTCACTAGGGGAAAATCACCGTTGAGATTTAAACAATAGCTAAGCAATCAGAAAGGCAACCTCAGAAAAAATGGAAATCACTGTAATCATACTCTTGAACATCAAACATCAACCAATCAACCCAAGCATCAAATCAATCACATCAGTCCTCATTGCAGGATGATCTTCTGAATCATGATTGGATCATTTTAACACACATGTTCAATTTCTTCTATTTTTATTGTTGTTATCATTTCTTGGGAGTACCTCACTGATGTCACAAACTAGAGGTGTTGTGATAAAAAATGATATTTTTATTTGTTTGTTGTCTGTGATTCAATCATTATTATTGTGCAAATTGTCACAGGACATGCTCTACAAAGTATCATTGATGACATTTTGAATTTGCATAGGAACATGATGAACTCTTGTGTGTTTACACAAGTGATGCTCAGGTCCTCTTGGTCCAATTATACCTCGATGCTTGTGTTATCTTTCATTATCAAACCTCAATAGAATTTTTATGGAAGTTGTACTCAGGTCATCATGGTCTATTTTATACCATCGATGTTTGTACTAAATTTCAACATAATAAAATTCTCAATAATTACAATATGCACAATAAATAAGATTAACAATGTTGCATAGATAGAACTGCATTTCATGCTAGTTTGCATTTGCACTATATATTTTATAGGCTGGTCATTCTCAAGGTTGATGTTATTTATTTCTACAATATTTGAGTATACTTGGCACAGCAAAAAAAATCATTCATTTATATTTCCATTTGATTCCATATCACGCATTCATGTCCATTTGAAAATTTCCAAAAAAAACATAAAACATACCATTATCATTCATATCATAACATCAAGGTCATAATAAATGCATTCATCATTCATCCATGGTAATCCATAATAACATCATAAATTCATTCCACATCATAATCCATTTTTATTCATGATCATCACCTATTTCACATATTTGCATAGAAAATACCAAAAACATGGAAAATTGCATCGCATATTTGCATCAAAAAATTTCATCACATGGTTTCATAACATAAAATCATACAATCCATACATCTACATGTACCACATTTGCATCCATAAATCATCCATATTCATATTTTATCATCTATTTGCAATTCATAATAAAACCTTTTGCATCCATACATCGATATAGGCACATACAATTTTTTACAAAAAAATCACATTTCAGGTCATTTGCATCCATAGCATCCATCTCATAGATACATAATTCATAAAAATAATAAAAATAATGCATCATCATCCATACATGCATCCATAACATAATCATAGAAAACATGGCATAATGACATCATAATATAAACATATTGCATCCATCCATAATAAACCATCAAAACATAGAATCATTGAATTTCGCTACATATCATATAACATCATAATAATTTATCAAGTATACAATGATATTCATTGAGAAAGAGATACATCAAAAATGTGGCACAAGGCTGAGTCCCTAAAACAAAGTATAAACCAACCATGTCCCTGAGATCTGGTAGTGCTACCACCTAATGTGGAAGGCCTTTTTCCAACACCCCCTTGTCCCTGGTGACCCTATCCCTAATGGTCCTACCCCTAATGGCCATGTTAATGGTGGAGGTCTGCTTGGTGGAAGTGGTTGCATGACCCCTCTGCTAGTGGTGTGCGAGTGTGTGTGACTAGATTTGGATCTAGCATAGTTGACTTGTTGCTCGGCTAGTACAACCTTGTAGTACCTACCCCTATAGTATTCTACCTCCTTGGCAGATGCTCTGAGCTCTCTAGCCAAATTGGTGGTACCTATACCTTGACCCACAGTCTATACCTTGTCATCCACAATGATGACTTACTCTACCTGTCTTGTGGTAGCATCTCTCTCTATAGTAAGTGTAGCTGCATGGGCCTGTAGGTGTACCATCTATCCCTAGATCTGCATCTATGCTAGAGCCTATGCCTGAATCTGTGCCTGAGCTTGGGCAAACTTTCCATGAAGTATTTGAACCTGGGCTACAAATTTTCAACCTACCCCTGTAACCCGACAATCTGTGTCTATTGTGTTTGTGAGGGAATCCACACTATCAATGATCATTGCCCGCCTAGTCCCAATATCTGCCTCTTGGGGATAACCCCAAATTTTAGTGCACCTCCTCCTCCACCATCATCCCCTCCTTCATCACCACCATCATCTCCACCTCCCCCATCATCCCCTCCACCATCTCCTCCCCTCGGCTATGTAGTCGGCCCTACTTTTCTCACCACAATCTTTGGATGGTACTTCCAAAAAATAGGTTGTAGGTCGTAATACTCGGTGTAAGGAGCATCATAATCAATCGATGGTCCCCACTCTAGTATGTCCTTTCATCATCATGCATAATGCACTACCCCCTATGGCATCCCCTGGATGTGACCATACTATATGTGCACCCTTCCAAACATGAATCTCTCTAGAATTTACGACGTCCTCCCTATCAGATATCTACTACAAAAAGTAAAATGTAACTCTACACCATCTGATGGCCATGAGTCACAATCCAAATAAGGTCACCATATCATAGCAGCAAGGTCATATAGGACCTGCCTCTAGTACTCTAGCTTGCCCAACTTATGCTGGATAAGTGGCCCTAAATATCAAAAAAATTATGGTCATCTTGCTGCTCGTACCCTATCTCCAAGTGATCGTGTGATGGCTATATGCTCCCAGGCCCAGAGCTATAGAAATGTACATCCTACTAATAAATTGCCTGCCCGAAGATACACTACCTGATGCAAATCATGATATAGTTGTGCTAACATGCACAAACCCCAATAATATATCATGTCGTGAGCAATCATTCTCTCTAATAGTCATCCCTAGTCAACTAAAAAGCCCTTCGACCTACGGTCAAGGCAGGGAAATCCTCCAACAAAGCCTACTAAGACACAAGGTAAAGTTTGTTGAGTCACAATCAACTCCTGCCAGGATATCTCATAACCAGTAAGTCCATCATCATGAAACATATGTCACAAGTCATCTATCCTTCCCTGGTCCTCAACATCATACATAACCAACGTCCCCACAACTGTTATCCTAAGTATCTGATATACGTCCTCCAAGGTCACTGTCATCTCTCCTATTGACAAGTGAAACATGTTGTGGTCACTATGCCACCACTCTACAAGTGTTCTCAGTAGCCCTTAATTAATCTGGTACTAGGGCATGTCAATTAGTTAACTCAATCCACACTAGTCTATAATAGAAAGATCTACTGGAGTACGTTGTTGTATCATGTCCCACGTCCCTAGAAAGCACTCATGAACCTGAAGGTTCCCTAAGCCATCCTCCTAGAATCAAATCAAAACATCAAGTCAATAATTAATCAATCAATCAACTTATCAATCAAGCACATCATCTAATCAAATCAGCTCACGTGAGATTCTAATCAAGTATCGAGGAGAACCTAACCTATCATTTGATTCTCATTTTTCATGAAATCAATCAACATCAACCTATCTTGTCATCATTCCTCACCTATCATGAGGATGATTATCAATCGATCGATCGATCAATCAACCTATCCTATTCATCGTTTCTCGCCTACCATGAGGATGATCAATATCAACCTATCTTGTCATCGTTCCTTGCCTATCATGAGGATGATTATCAATCAATCATTCAATCAATCAACCTATAGTATTCATTATTCCTCGCCTATCATGAGGACGATCAACATCAACCTATCTTGTCATCATTCCTTGCCTATCATGAGGATGATTATCAATCAATCAATCAATCAATCAACCTATCTTATTCATCGATCCTCACCTATCATGAGGATAATCATCAACCTATCAATCAACATCATCCTATTATTAGCTGACATGA
This sequence comes from Sequoiadendron giganteum, assembly GCA_007115665.2. Taxonomy (NCBI): domain Eukaryota; kingdom Viridiplantae; phylum Streptophyta; class Pinopsida; order Cupressales; family Cupressaceae; genus Sequoiadendron; species Sequoiadendron giganteum. The sequence goes on from CM021102.1 coordinate 647,056,524, forward strand.
CCAAAAATCATCAAAATCTAGGAGGAATTCATCAAAATAAAAAAAATTGTTTGGATGCGCTAAAACAGGGTTTCTATGTGCTGATTTACCACATGCGCTGGAGAATCTGTTGGATGTGTCAAAATAGAGTCTTGATGCGCTATTTCATCTATGCACTAGAAAACATATTTTACATTTCAGAACAGAGTCTTGATATGTCATTTCCCGGATGCGCTTCTTTATCAACCCTATGCACGACTCTATCACATGGATGCACTATTTTCTAGATGCGCTAATCTATTGACCCAATGTGCCGAAGTGGAATTTGTATGTGCTAAACTAATTTGGGGGTCCTAACCTAATGAGAGGCACCATTAAAGGCTACCTATGTGCTGAAGAAAGTTTCATATGCGCTAATTTTCCTACCCTATGCGCTAAAACATGCAAAAATTCAAATTTTCAAATAGATTTTAAAGTGAGGAAAATCAAAATTTGAAATTCAAAAAGTGGTTTTTGGGGTACTTGGTCGAACGTTGCTAATGGTGAACTCACTCAAATCATTGTGTGTGTCGTGGAATCTTATCCATATTTTCTCTGCAGGCTCTGAGTTCTCCAAATGCTCAAGTTACAAATGAACTTAACTTTTACCCTTTGACCCCTTTTAAAGGTTAATTAAGGGGTAATAATGGTGGCATTTTATTTAATTCTTCAAAGGGGTCTTTTATCAACTAATCAACAGTGTGGAAAATATCTTCTAAATTTTTGCGAGATAAATTAAGTCATCCTTATCAAATCTATCGATCATCAACACATTATTGAAACATCATTTAAAAGTTATAGAAATTTTCAAAAATCATCAAAAATTTAAAAATCCCTGATTTACCTCCCGAGGGGGCATCCTTTCATCATTGTTGTAAAATCAGAGTCTGAGGCATGTCAATTTTTTTTATCATCACAGTTAGAAAATTTATTCTTTGAAGCAATGCGCCTACACACATCACTTCAAAGAGGGGAAAAATGTTTGCACGCAAAAATGGTTTGAGCATCATATTAATTAAATACTTGTTATTTGATTAATATTCTTATTTGTTTCCTCTACTATTATAAGTAAATTGTAAAATTTATTTATATGGTTCATATTCTAATTCTTCTTTTCCGAAATTCACTTTCTTTCTAAAATTAATTAAATGGAAAAATTAATCAATTTGTTATTTAATTGGTTTTCCCTCTTCCTCTTAAATTTGAATTTTTAAATTCAAATTGGCATATTCTTCCAAAATTGGTTAAAATGCACATATGAATTAATTTGGCATTTTGCTAATTTATTATCTCCTTTTAAATTGAATTTTTAATTGAATTTGAGCACATTTCTACATATTTCCTCTAACCACCTCCAACTCACCTACCACCTCATCATGTTTCTAACAAAATTGATTTTTTATAAATTGGAAAATATGAAATATCTTCAAAAAATTTGCAACCAATTTGGAACTAACTGAAACACATGGCTCCTCCTTCTCTGTGATTCCCTTTGACACTTGGAAATTTGTCTTGTTGAAGAGAACCATCTCCCTAATTCCCTCTAACCTCATGATGCTCTCTCTTTGATGTCTCAGGATTGCAATCTCGACCGTTTGTTGTTGCCACGTCACCTTGAGACTTAAAAATCTATAAATACAGCCCTTTGCTACAACTTTTCAACAATGAATATTTGGAAAAGCTTATGCTGCTGAATTTTAGGTCATTTGTGAGAGAATTTGGAGAGAATTTTAGTCTAGTTTTGCATTTTAGCTCATTTTAGTGTTATAATGGAAATTTTATTTTTGATAGTTTAGTTCATTCCATCTTTCATTTAGCGTTTACATTTTATCATCATCATCATTCTCAAAATTTATATTTTAGTACCATTCCATCCTAGGATCATTTAGTTTTTATGCATCAAATATTGGAAAATCCAAAAACATAGGCATGTAGACTTTATTTTGGCATCTCGTATCTTGAGTTGTCAATATTTGTAGGTTAATGTGCAACAATAATAAGATCTGAGAGCATAATTTGCAAGATTCCTTGAGATTAGAGAACCATGGAATGAATTAGAAGAATGGTTGTAACTTTTAATAGATTGTTATTTAGATTTACTTTTAAGTAATACTTACATGAAGGTGTGTTATACTGACATTCTAGGACATGGGTATGTGTAGGATCATGATGGGCCAAAAAGTGGCCATATGTAAGCCATATGATGGCCCATGTGGCTGACGACTTTTTTTTAACCCAAAATTGATGAAATGAAAAGGGTTTTTATAGGAGATTCTCAGCTTTCCACCAATATAAATTATTCTTTACTTTGAATTTAATAAATTATTATTATTTATTTTCTATTAGAATTATGAATAAAGTCCTAATTGATACGCTGATTGAAAAACATCTATAACTTTCAAATGGTATCACATTTTTTGAATCTGAAACATGCATCACATTCTATGCTTTGCATACTATAGGATTAAAAAAAAAAAAAAATGAATTTCATGAATTTTTGACCAAGTTAAGGTGGTTAGACAAACAAGATTTTATATTTTTTAAAATTTGTAATAAAAAAAACATAATTAATTATTTCCCTGGAAAGAAATTATAAAAAAATATGCATCACATTGGGACATGAGTCCTCTACTTATATCTAAAATCTTATAAAAAAATATTATATTTTTATTGTGGTTAGGGTGGTTAGACAGACACCTACTTCTTATTTTTACCCTAAAATTTAAATACTACTCCATTGAAATTTCAAATTTTCACCAGATAGATTTTTTTAAAAAAAGTAAAGGTCTAGTAGTTTAGAAACTACATTTAATTTTCTAGAGATTCTATTATTACATTTTTTTGAAATAATATAGATAACTTATTCAAATTTTTACGTCAAATTGTCTAACTCTGATTTTCTATCTTTTTATTGCCACTTAAGGGCTGGTTTTTTCCATGATGATCTTGCACATACCCACATATTAAATATCACACACATATCACAATAGATTATGCTTATGATAATCAAAAGGGGAAACCAATACATAGTATTCCAATGATAAAAATATCATGCATAAGAAATCCTTGTACTCAGAGTTTGAGAAATAAATGAAAGGATGAGACAAAGAATAACATGGATAGATAACACTCCTAGGGTCAAGAGGTCACCAACATAAAATAAAAGATACACTTATAATGATGAGTTTCTGAGCGTAGATTATAATTTTAAAATAATAAGACAATCTTTACCAGTACTTCAAAGCATGTGAAGGGCAATATTTACCAAAGTGGGACAATCAAATGGGAAAGTGACAGTAAAATATCCCAGGCCTATGGTGTTGTAGATTTATCCCTTGAGTAAGTAGCATCAAGATTCTTAGCAAATGGAATGAAAGAAGTAGCAGCTATGATTTTTCCTTACATTCTAATTCTTCCAAAGACATGGAAATTAAACCAAATGCTCTGCAAATTGCTACTGAAATATCATGGCCATTTTTTCATCTTTCTTGTACCTTGGATCTAATTGAAAGTGTTCATGGTTAGGAGCTAGAAGAAAATTTTCTAGTGTCCATAACTACAAAGGATCCTTTCAATTAATCAAAAATATATGCATGTGAGGTGTACTAGTGGGATATTAAAAATCTTGGGTAAAATAGTGCAGCAGACAACTTTCAAATACCAAGCCAAAATACATTAGAGAATTTTGTGTGAATTCGAGTGAAGGAAGGGAGAAAACATTGAAGGAATTTTAAGCACTATGGAAGAAAATTAAATTAGAGGCATGAAAACTTGTGAGGGAGCCCTCAGTGTCACAAAGGTTGTGTAGGTTACATTTGAAGGCTAAACTAAGAGAACGTCGAACACAACATGAGGTTGCAAAAATTACATTCTTCTTAAGTCACGCATGGATCAATATATTTCTTAATTGGATTGGGATATGTAGAGCATTAGAACTACTGAATTTTTAACACAAATTTATGTATTGAGAGTGAGGGGCATGTGAATATGAAGGACCATAAAAGTGCATGATTTAAAGATAGATCAAATGGTTGGATAGCGTCGAAGTAGGGGAAACTCGTAAAAAAAACTGTAAGTACAGTTGCAAGGTTGTGTACATATATACAAAAGAGGAGGTTGTTTACCAAATATTGGTGAAAGCAACTTGGAGATCTCATGAAATTGCAGAATTTTTGGAGCAAGGTATAAGTATTCATCGAAGCATAATGAAAGACAGGTTTTGTTAAAAATACATTGTACTATGGCATGAATAAGAGAATGATAAAAAGGAATAAATCTTTCCAACATAGGTTATGATCAAACTCTTGCAAATGGAGATACAAAAGTGAGGTTGGAAACAAAGATAACTATGTGACATTTGAACAAGTTCTAGGGACATCATATTGATTCATTCTTTGCTTTGATCAACTCGAGAAGGAGATGGAGGGAAACTCAACATGAATAAAGAAAATATCTAGTAAAAAGTAAAATACCATGTCCTGCTAGCAAACCCTAATGACAATGCAGTTGAGCGGTGTGCATTCCTGCATTACCATGAGGGGTCTTAGATCTTTATGCGGGTATGCGATAAAATAATTTTTTTATGGTGGTGCAGAAAAAACTAAAATGATGGTTCGGGATAGCAAGAAGAGAAATAAAATAAAATCCTTTCATTAATTTTTGATAAAGTAACATGTCGTGCAATAAAATAATGCAGAAGTGAGAACATCCAAAGCATAAAAAATATATATTTACAGTTGCACCACAATGAATAAGAACATATTATTTTGGTGGAAATATTTTTTTGTGAAATTATTTTACTTGGGGATAAACAAATGGGTAATTATTTTACCTATGGAATCCTTTTAATTATGAAGTAAAATACTTTCACCAAGGGAGTTAAAAGTGGGTGATTATTTTAAAAGTGAAGTTTCTAGCAAAATAAGATTAACACTAAATTAGATGAAGATTACAAAGATGAAGATTAAGGTTAAAATATTTAATTTTCCATAGAAAACTAATTAGATATTTTATTTTTCCAAGAATAATTAAATAAAGAGTTGCACCGAAAAGAGGAGTTACACCAGATAGATGTTGTGAAGGGTCACAACCTTAAAGGAATAATTTATATATCTAAGATGAAATAAAATCATCAAGAATTAGAATTAGGAGTTAGGGTAGGAGATATACAAAAGATACTTGTAAAATGTTTATCATATATAGATTATATAATGGATACCATGATGCATGTATGAAATTTTGGAGAAATCAATGAAAGATCTTTGATTTTGTGGCGTTATACTAGTATCAATTGTTTGTTGAATTAATTAAAGATATTATCAGGTTGTCTCCAAGGTTGATATTTATTTTTTATTTAAATTGATATATCAAGTATATACTCAATTTATCAATGCACATTTTTTGCACTTGTGTGATATGATTAATTGGTTCTTTCAAATAAAGATTAAATCCTTCTAGTCATTCATAGTAATTTGGAAGTGTCATTTGGATCACTAAGAAGAACCCAGTAATTACATCCTTGCATTTTTATAAAAGTTATAAACCAATATTAGTATGCCAAACAGTTATATTTTTTGCCAACTATCAACCACTCATCTTTGACTTTTATTTGACTCTGATTTACCCAACAAGGCACTAGTCTCACCCATTTTTATTTAGTTTTATCATAAAAAAATACAAATTTCACATTTGCTAACTGAACATATTAAATTTTACCTTGATATTTCTTATACAATTTATACAAAATTAGGATTTCATCTTTCCACTCCAAATTGCCAGTGTGGATAGATTGTTTAAGTAGGAAACACACAATCTAAGTCTCCTCCACTTGCATAGGTATACCCACCTAGGTCTGGAAGAGCCTAAAGAGTAGAAGGTTAAATTACATTAATTGGCCTTGTACATTAGCCTAAAACATGTCAAGAGCTTGGAAACCTCTTGTGGTTCACACCTACATTTCTAAGGCCTAACACAAATCTTTCTTGACTACCAGAGCCACTTGGGGGTGCATTTTATGGATTTTTTGTTTGATAGGTCTGGCATCAGGATGGAAGTCTAGGTGATGTATGACTAAAGAGGGATCAAGACCAGGCATGTCTGAATATGTCCATGTGAAGTTGATGATTCCTTATTTGAGAAGCTTGGTGATGGCATAATATTTGTCTTCTAACAATGCTTTGGCTACATAAGTGATTTTGGGATTCTCTTCAGTTCCCAAATTTATTGCTTGTGTTTCTTCAATCAGGATGGATGGTTGTCTGAATAGCTAAGTTTCTACAAGGGGAAGATGAACGTCTCCATATTCTAGCACCTCATCGAGGTTTTCACTATTAGATATGCCCTTTGTTTTTACTTTTTCAAAGTCACAAAGCGCCTCGAGGAGGTTTTCACGAGGTGACCCTTTTTTATTTTTCTTCTTTTTACTTTTGCGGTTGGGGCGTTCATTTTCCCCCAATCCCATAAGATGAACATATTAATCCACTGATGCAAAGGTATTGATAGGTGCCCTACCCTTTAGGTTATAGTCTATGAGTTTAGGATGCTTAAGGGATAGTCTAATGCTGCAAATGGATAGGAATTCAAACATGGAATGGAGGTTGATGTGATCAACATCATCATATGCGTGTATGATGGATTCTTCCTCTAGCATGTCTTTGAGGGAATCATTTTCCACACTGAAATTGTTAGAGGCACTAGATTATGCCATAGGACCTTTTTTTTTGGTATCATAGCCCAAGCCCATATTTTTTGGACACATAGAAGCTTCTATCGACTGTTGTATTCCTTGATCTTCCACACCAAGGCCTCCCCCCCTGATAGTTGTGTTTTTCTACAAAATTAGAAGGCCAAGGATAGACCTCTTGGAATTATTCTTTCAAAGGGGGAGAGGGTGCAGGTTCCTCACGATACACCCACTAGCTAAAGTCATCTTCTAGTGTGTCTTGTCATAACCTAGGAGAGCAGAAGATACTAGACCCTACATTTGGAGAATTGAGGGTGATGGTATTTTCTTATTCCTTCAGGATAGACTGAGAAGGTTGTCCATAAGTGTGTGGTGAGGGTGGCATGGTTGCCACATTCAATGTTGTGCACATTTCATATTCACCACACCCCTTGTCAATGATCTGGACCTTGGTAAGGGTGGAATCAAATGTGGATGATGGAGCGGATGGAGTGGTGGTTAATGTTTTGGTTGATGGATGGGACGATGATGTATGAGGTTCCCCCATTTCTACCCTAGGGTAGTAATGAGAATGGGGAAAGGAAGTTTCTAATGCGTGGCAATATTCAAGCAGTTGAGGATCAACTTGTATGGTTACTTCCATCCTTAAAATGGGAATTTCAGACATTGGTGATAGGTTGATGGAACAAATTACATAGAATTAAATCATGGGAGGCCAAGGAGGATGTTATATGAAAGATCAAGCTCTAGAACATCACACATAGTATACTGCAAAATGGGGCCCACCTGAATAGGAAGGAAAATAGTGCCCTCAGAATCTCGTTCTACATTATCATATGCCTTGATGGTGATAATTTGACTGTTTAGGTCAGCTTGGGTGTATCCCACCTATTTTATGAATTTTAACATGCAAAGATTTAGGTTAGAAACATTATCTACCAAGACCCTTTTTACTTTATGACAATTCACACCAACCTCAAGATGAAGGGGATGATTATGACTTGAGTCAATGTGGGGCATATCCTTTTGACTAAAGCCTAATTTATAGGTCGTTCAGAGGTGTCCTACCAATGCTTGAAATTACATGGGATCTATGTCGTTCGGAAATTGAATATTTTGTAAGGATTTGTTTAGAATCTCTTGGTATATAGGAGAAAGACTTAGGTAGATCTAGGATAGAAATTTCGGCAGAGGTTTTTCCTAGATGATCAAGAATGTTTTATTGTGAGCTAATAGATGGTGGCTGAGTGGATGTGGAGACTCTCAGAACTATGATACAGGTATGGTGGGTTGTAACAACACATTGTGGGTCCTTTACTTTGACACGTATCACAGATACACATGGTTCTGCTTGTTCTATGTGCATAAGAAGGACTTGATAATTAAAAAGTAAATTTTTATAAATGATGTTATTAGTGTTGTTATTCTGATTGTTATTGTTGCTAGGCCCTAGATTGGAGTTTTATGTGATAGAACCTTGGTCATGCTTAGGGAAAGCATTATGATATATTTGTAGTTGAGCATTAGACCAGGGTGTCATGTTGGCATCCACATGTATGTCACCCCGATCTATGAGATCCTGGATGTATGTTTTTAGACCTTGACACTTGTTCAATGTATGCCCTTTAATCTTGTGAAACTCACAGTACCCATTTTCCTTAAACCATGTTGGTTTAGGCTTGGACTCGTTAAGGGGTTTAGTTATGGGATATGTGATTGGTTAATTATCGTGAAGAAGCATATTAAACACGACACTTAGGGGTTTTTCTAATTGAGAAAACTGATGTTTTTTCCCCCCTTGGTTGTTTTGATTGGATTGTTGGGGAGGATGAGGTGCTCCTTGTGGAACTGATACGGCATTTGGGATTGACTATTATGGGGGAGGATATTGAGGCTTATGCGAGGCATTAGCCACTTGAACATGTTTGGTGTCAGTGACACCATCATTGAATTTTATTTTATTTTTGCTCCAATAACAAGGGTTGTCAGAAGATGACTTCTCTTTATCATAATTGAAGATTTTGACTTTCTCTTTGGCAATAAGGGCTCTCTCTAGGATAGGACCTTTCTCCACTATTTCCATGAGGGTTGTGACATAGAGGAGTCTAAAATTTTGGGCCATATCCAGATGGGAGTTTTCAAAAATAGGGTGACCATATCTTTCTCCTTCAGTGGATATTTCATTTGACTGGCTAAGGCTTTCCATCTTTGAAGATAGCTTACAAACGTTTCTTCATCCTATTGTTTCTCTTTTAGGAGGTCTAATGTGTCGATATCCTTCCCCAGATTGAAGGAGAAGTGGGAGACAAAATCCTTTGACAACTGCACAAAGGATTTAATAGATCCCTTCTTGAGACCGATGAACCAGTCAAGAGCTATTCCATGTAAACTCCTAGGAAATAACTGTATGAGGTAATTGTCATTATGCACATGATTTCTTGAAAATGGGCGTAGAACTCTTCAATTTGCACATCAAGGTCTTTGTTTCCCTTGTACTTATCAAATTTAGGCATTTTGAAGTGCTTAGGGAAAGGAACCAATGAGATAGAGGGATCAAAAGGATAAGGAAAAATGTCCTCAAATTTGAATGATTATTTGGCAGTCCCTACTTGAAAATCCCTTAGCACAGCTTTTACTTCTTCCAAAACTTTGTTGATAGGTGTTGCGAGAGTTGAATTAGATGGATTAAGTTGATTGTATTGAGGATATTTTTGGTATGATGAGGATAGTACAACAATAGTTGGATCATAAGTGGGTTGAGGTGTATACAGAGGAATTTGCTAACTTTGATTGATGTAAGTGGATTGCGGATTAACATACGGTGGATATGAGGATGGAAAATTTTGATGGTAAGAGGTGGAAGCTACTTCTTGATATGGTGGCTGATGTTGATACTAAGAAGTGGATGGGGCACCCTATAGATATTGTGTAAGATTTTGATAGTATGAAGAGGTGGAAGCACCTTGTTGATATAGTAGTGGTTGTTGATGGTAAGAGGTGGATGGAGCATCCTATTGATAAGACATATTTTGTTGAAGATAGGGTGGATTAGATTAGTAATGGTATGCAATGGTGGGTTGTTGCGTGACATATGGAGGTGGTTGTGGACTTGATGGTTGTTGTTAAGGATGCATATGTGATTGCAAAGGGTTGGTGTAAAGAGTTAGTCAAGTTCATGGTGGATTATTAGAGGTGTGATGGGGGTTTCTATTAGGATTAGATGGAGCAGTATAGGCGGTATACATGCTAGATGGATGATAGAGATATTGCATAAGAGGTTTATGCTATGTTTGTGTGGGAATGTGTGTATGTTGGGGTTGATGTTGTTGTTGTGGTTGTTGCTGGTAAGGTGGATGAGATGGGATGTGTTGTTGTTGTGGTACTACTACAAAAGCACCATGGGGCGGTTGTTATGGCTATGATGTAGTTTGCATCACTTGGTGTTGTAGTTTCATAGGAATGGTAGAGTGTTGTTGAGGAATCAAAACTTTATGCTATAGAGGTTGCTAATGAACTAGTTAGGGTGAGTCAATAGAAGCAACAGTATGTTGTGGGGGTATTTGTGAGGGGATAGCCCCATGTTGAGTTGGTTCTTGCAATGCAGTGGATTTTTGAGGATTAACGAGAGGTTTCTGGAATGTAGGTGGTGGTAAATTTCCATTGAGTGTAGATCTTGGAGGTGGCATTAACACAAGGTCAGGTATGCCCTCTGTATTGATGGGTGGTTGGAGTGGTTGAGTGGATGGAATGTATAGTGGCATGATGTAGGCATAGGGTTCATTAGTATCGGGTTGTGTTGTAGAGGCTACAGTGGGGAGGCGGGGATAGCTTATGAATTGATGTATCACATTATTTTGAACTCAGGGTGATACCCATTCTTTGTGGCTACACTTTCCAATACATATGAACTCCCTGGAAAATTTTGTGAATTTCGTGGATCTGTAGGTGTTGGAAGGGTGTGGGCACTAGCATATTGTGACACATCAAAATCAGATGGTGGTTTGACTCCTCTCATGATCAGATTGGTGAGAATATTTTCCCCATGATCATTGAGGAGGTGACTCATCATCTGAACATTAACGAGATCACTAAGGTATTTGTCAATTGTGAGCTCAGGTTGATTAACCATTTTTTTGTCACTAGATGGTGTGGTGTTTTGAATGTTGGTATTGGATTGTGATGAAACACTATTATGGGGATCTTGTGGGATATTTGGAAGATTGTTAGGATCTTGTGGGATATTCGGCTAGGAACCTTGGGCTTGTTGTTCTACCATTTTCCTCCTTAATTGTGATTGGGTCTGAATGGGCATGAAAGTGCAAGACTACTAGGTGAACTAAGATGAAATGTAAAGATGACCTAAATGATGATTGGAGGATTGATTGGATTGGATGAGGGATCGATTGATTCGATAATTGGATAAGGATGTGATGTGATTAGATTGTATAAAATTGATCGATAAAACGATTGATAAATTTGGATGATTGGAAGGGATTCTAAACTGGGTTCAAAAATCACCCTAGGTGACTTAAGGTTAATTTTTTTGGATTAAGGTTAATTCATTTTAGAAATTCCCTTTTAATTGATTAGGACTCTAATTAATTTTAATTATGACCAAATTAATTTTTTTAGTATCAACTTGACTCAATTACAATGTTTCAGGTATTTTAATTATGACACAATCATTTAATGTTAGTACTTCATCACACCTTTTCTATATAAGAAAAGTCATTGTACACTCTTTTAATATACCTGAAACATCATATAAGAAATTCCCTTTAAATAACCTAGGACTCTAATCAATAAAAGCTAAAATATAAAATATTATCTAAACAACTTAAATAATTATATGATTGGATTATATTGTATAAGATTGTTCAATAAAACAATTGATAAGATTGGATGAGATTGGATGATTGGAAGGAATTCTAAACTGAGTTCAGAAATCACCCTAGGTGACTTAAGGTTAACTCATTTTAGAAATTCCCTTTTAGTTAATTAGGACTCTAATTAATTTTAATTATGACTCAATTAATGTTTCATGTATTTTAACTATGACTCAATTAATATTTTAGTATCAAATTGAAAATTACAATGTTTCAGGTATTTTAATTATGACACAATAATTTAATGTTGGTACTTCATCACACCTTTTCTATATCAGAAAGGTCGTTGTACACTCTTTTAATATACCTCATCATCATATAAGAGATTCCCTTTAAATAAACTAGAACTCTAATCCAATAATCATCATCATTATGACTCGATTAATTGGATAGGGATGTGATTGGATTAGATTGTATAAGATTGTTCGATAAAATGATTGATAAGATTTGATGAGATTGGATGATTGGAAGGGATTCGAAACTAAGTTCAGAAATCACCCTAGGTGACTTAAGGTTAATTTTTTTAATAACTTAAGGTTAATTCATTTTAGAAATTCCCTTTTAATTAATTAGGAATCTAATTAATTTTAATTCCAAGTCAATTAATGTTTCAGGTATTTTAATTATGACTCAATTACAATGTTTCAAGTATTATAATTATGACACAATCATTTAATGTTGGCACTTCATCACACCTTTTCTATATAAGAAAGGTCATTGTACACTCTTTTAATATACCTCATGATCATATAAGAAATTCCCTTTAAATAACCTAAGACTCTAATTAATAAAAGCGAAAATATAAAATATTATCTAAACAACTAAAATAATTATGCATTTCTAGTTTACAAGAATAGTTGTTAATGGTGATTAGTTGTGTGTTTCTCAAATTCAGATGTGGTCATGCATATTTCACCTTGCAATCTTACTGTACTTTAAACGAGTTAATTAAGTCATCAATTACAATGTTTCAGATGTAATTAATGTTGGATCTCATGATATTAAGATCTACCAAATATGATGATGAGGTATATTAAAAGAGTGTACAATGACCTTTCTTATATAGAAAAGGTGTGATGAAGTACCAACATTATATGATTGTGTCATAATTAAATAGAAGTAAATTCTTGGAGACTCAATTAAAATGTTTCAAATTTAATTTAAGAAGACACATCATTAAGTGTTAGTAAACACACAAGGGTGATCCCACAATAGTGGTTTACAATTTTTGGCCAAACTGGACACTGCAATTATTATTTTTAACTAAATCTTCATATTCGAGAACCTATAGCAGCTAAATCATGAGGACTTTAAAGATGATGCAAACTAGAGTCTCATCACATTTTGTATGTAGATTATAAAAATATTTTTTTCAAAATTTTTGGAATCAAATTGCACTTTCTTTTCCATCTCCCACGAAAAATAGTTTTATTTAGAAAACAACATTTTTAAAAAGTGACGCTCACCGTATACAACATAATTTTTTTTGTATGAAGGATAAAATTATAATTTTTTTGAATTTAGATTTGTAACTATGATATCTAGCACTTTCATTTGGTCTCATAGTTTTTATTGAATATTTTTTCCTTAATCAAGTTTCAAAGTCAAACCAATTGGAACTCAGACATAGGCGGACTGTATACAACATAACTTTTTTTGTATGAATCGAAATACATTTTATTTTTTTAATGGATCAAAGACATCAATACCCAACCTCAACGTATTTAAAAAAAAATTATTTTGATAATTTGCTATTTTTCCACATGTGCAAAAAAGAGAGCTTGATTTTTCGGTGAAAAACCTTTGTTTAATAAATTAAGAAAACACACGAGTGATCTCACAAAGCTGGTTTACAATTTTTGAGAGGAACTGATTTTTGCTGAAATCACATATTTCTAGAAAATATAATGATTTAAGCCTTAAAAAGTTCCATTTCAAGGATTCCAATTGAAGAGGTTTTGATCAAACCACCTTAGATCAAACCCCCATTGCATAGAAACTCGCTAGTTTTAAACCATACCTATAAATGAGTCTCCTTTACACCTATCAAAATGCTGATAAAAAATCACTTTTGATTTACCTTTCGGGGGATCAAACAAATTCATTTAAAATTTATTTCAAATGATTATGGTAGTCCTTGAAATGAGCTATCCCACAAATATAATTTTAATATGTTTTGGTTTTATTATGTATGTGTTTTTTTAGTTTTATTAAACATAGGTTTTTCATCGAAAATCAAGCTCTATGTTTTGCACATGTGGAAAAATAGCAAATTATCAAAATATTTTTTTTTTAAATATGTTCGTGCTGGGTATTGATGTCCTTAATCCATTAAAAAAAATTTGATACATACATAAAAATTTATGTTGTATACAGTCCGCCTATGTTTGAATTGTAATTGGTTTGACTTTGAAACTCTATTAAGGAAAAAATATTCAATAAAAAACTATGAGACCAAATGGAAGTGCTAGATATCATAGTTACAAATCTAAATTCAAAAAAATTAGATTTGAATCCTTCATACAAAAAAGGTTATGTTGTATACATTGAGCATCACTTTTTAAAAATGTTATTTTCTAAAAAAAACCAGTTTTCATGGGAGATGGAAAAAGAAGTGCAATCTTATTCAAAAAAAATTGAAATTTTTTTTTTTTAGAATCTACAGAAAAAAAGTGATGAGACTCTAGTTCGCATCATCTTCCAATTCCTCATAGTTTAGCCGCTATAGGTGACTAAATGTGAAAATTTAGTTAAAAATAATAATTTTAGTGTCCAGTTTGGCCAAAAATAGTTGGGAGGGAATTTGAGTTCTTTCGAAGTGGGGATGTATACGATTTTTTGTATACATAATAAAACCAAAACATATTAAAATTTAATTTTTTGGATAGCTCATTCTAAGGACTACCATCTTCCAGTTGACTTTGTGAAGTCTCCTCCATTTTTATCCTCAACTCGAGCTTCAAAGGGCATAAATTTGCTAAAATTTGGTGGAAGAGGGGGAGAAGGGCAAAAAAGGGGGGTTCGAGCGAACCTCCCTTCAAACAAACCCCCGTTTACTCAAAAGGGTGAAGGGGGGTTCATTCGAAAGGGGGGTTCGCTCGAACCCCCCTTTTTTTTGAATTTTCCATTTGTTTCTATGAAGAAACGTGACATCACAGGGTTTGAGTGAACCCACCATGCAAAAGGGGGTTTGCTCGAAGTAGGGGTTCGATTGAGCCCCTCTTTTGGGTTAGTGTGAACCCCCTAGTTTGAACGAACCCTTAAAAACATGAAATTTTGAATGTGTGAGAATTTTTACAAATTTCCTTCCTCATCAAAATTGTACACCACTTTTATGGGTTTATCCACAACTTGATGCGATGAAATAGTATCATTATTTCATAATAAGTAGTATTTTATTGTTATTTTGTGTCTTGAATGTTAATGACACAAGAATTTATATTTTACAATAATAGTTGTTAATGGCGATTAGTTGTGTGTTTCTCACATTCACATTGTGGTCATGCAAATTTCACCTTGCAATCTTAATTAACCTATACTTTAAACAGGTTAATTTAGTCATCTATTTTAAATTAACCTTAAAGTCACCTAGGGTGATTTCTGAACTCAGTTTAGAAATCACCCTAAACTGACTACTAGGTCAACTAAGATGTACTTTAAACAAGTTAATTAATTCATCCATTTTAAATTAACCTTAAATTCACCTAGGGTGATTTATGAACTCAGTTTAGAAAACACCCTTCTTAATTGTGATTAGGTATGAACGAGCATGAAAGTACAAGACTACTAGGTGAACTAAGATGTGGTTAAACTCTAAGATGCAATGTAAAGATGACCTAAATGATGATTGGAGGATTGATTGGATAATTGGATAAGTATGTGATTGGATTAGATTGTATAATATTGATTGATAAAACGATTGATAAGATTGGATGATTGGAAGGGATTCTGAACTGAGTTCAGAAATCACCCTAGGTGAATTTAAGGTTAATTTAAAATAGATGAATTAATTAACCTATTTAAAGTATAGGTTAATTAAGATTGCAAGGTGAAATCTACATGACCACAATCTGAATGTGAGAAACACACAACTAATCACCATTAATAGCTATTCTTGTAAACTATAAATGCTTGTGTCATTAACATTCAGGACACAAAATAACAATAAAATACTACTTATTATGAAATAATGATACTATTTCATCGCATCAAGTTATCTGTTTACCAAAACTTAATGGCGTGTCTTCTTAAATTACATCTAAAACATTGTAATTGAGTCTCCAAGAATTTACTTCTATTTAAATTATGACACAATCATTTAATGTTGGTACTTCATCACATATTTTCTAAATAAGAAAGGTCATTGTACACTCTTTTAATATACCTCATCATCATATTTGGTAGATCTTAATATCATGAGATCCAACATTAATTACATCTGAAACATTGTAATTGAGGACTTAATTAACCTGTTTAAAGTACAGGTTAATTAAGATTGCAAGGTGAAATCTACATGACTACAATCTGAATGTGAGAAACACACAACTAATCAACATTAACAACTATTCTTGTAAACTAGAAATGCATAATTATTTAAGTTGTTTAGATAATATTTTATATTTTAGCTTTTATTAGTTAGAGTCCTAGGTATTTTAAGGGAATTTCTTATATGATGATGAGGTATATTAACAGAGTGTATAATGACCTTTCTTATATAGAAAAGGTGTGATAAAGTACCAACATTAAATGATTGTGTCATAATTAAATGACATGATTATAATTAAAGGACTATTATTTTTTAATTGTATCATAATTATTGTTGAATCATGTCATTTAATTATGACACAATCATTTAATGTTGGTACTTCATCACACCTTTTCTATATAAGAAATGTCATTGTACACTATTTTAATATACCTCATCATCACCCTAAACTGAGTTCAGAAATCACCCTAGGTGACTTAAGGTTAATTCATTTTAGAAATTCCCTTTTAATTAATTAGGACTCTAATTAATTTTAATTATGACTCAATCATGACTCAATTAATGTTGAACAGGTATTTTAATTATGACTCAATTAATTTTTTTAGTATCAACTTGACTTTATTACAATATTTAAGGTATTTTAATTATGACACCATCATTTAATGTTGGTACTTCATCACACCTTTTCTATATAAGAAAGGTCATTGTATCAAATAAAAGATCTAGGGTCGGGTTTCAAAGTTATCAGGTGTGGACATCTGACAGTCATTAATACTGAACAAGGCCGACGTTTCTCTCTTCTGGGTGGCTGTATATTTAGAACAACAACATAATGAAAGGGTTCTTAAATTTTTCATTTTGGAAAAAAATTCCTTAGCTTTCTTAGTTAATAGAATTATTTTCTTTTAAAAGATTTACAAAACACTGCTTCACTCTAGCATGTTATGTATTTTTTATGATCAAACTATTATCAGTTTGGAATCCGATGAGATTGGATAAAGATGTGATTGGCATACTATCCTTTGAAACCGTAGAGCCTAAAATATCTCTAGAAGGGAGACCTGAGAAACACTAAACTTGATAAATACTAAAATGAATTTATTAGATATATTGAGGAGTGTTTGTGTCCCTTGAAAGTTGGTGTGATTATTGTATGCTCAAAATATCATGCACGTATCTATTCACTATGACAGTGGTGGTCTAGAAGGTACCCAAAAAAATCATTTTAGTATTTATCAAGTTTAGTGTTTCTTAGGTCTCCCTTCTAGAGATATTTTAGGCTCTACAGTTTCAAAGGAGAGTATGCCTACAATTTTAGAGGAGAGTGATTTCTATAGTTTCAAAGGAGATATTTTAGGCTCTACGAAATCTAAACTAAGTTCAGAAATCACCCTAGGTGACTTAAGGTTAAATTAATCGGATTAAACAATGAGAAAATGATCATGAAACCAAATCTGCCTTGAGATAGAATGGTATTGATTGGGCCAAGGATGATGGCTGATTTAGGATGGATGGCGAGCCTAAGAAGATATTGAAGGATGACAATAGATTTGAGACACCTACGTCCATTTAGATAATAAACTCAAATGAAGTTCAAAGGATTTGGATTAAGAAAAAGGTAATGGATGTGTAATTTAAGGATGATTAAAGATGCACCTATATGATCTAGATAATTATTTGGATGTAGATGGGTCATGATGCAAATGGATTGACCTGAGGATTATGAAAAAATGAAATGCATAGAAGGCTAAACAAAAAACAAGATTTTTGAGGATCCCAATAGGTTAGCTTTCTGGAGAAAGATTAGGTTTGTGTAATGGGTGCGAGGTCACTCATTTTTGGGGCCACATCGCTAAAATGAGGGTCGAGTCGCCCAAACCAAGTTAGGTTCATCCAAGTTAGGGAAAGGTCACCTAAACAGAGGCAGAGTCACCCAAACTAGGGCAAGGTCACCCCAAACCATGGCAAGGTCACCCAAACTAGGGAAAAGTCACCTAAACAGCTTCTGAACTTGACTAAGTTTGAAAAAAAATCAAGTAATGTCGATAAACGGGCAAAACAATGCACATAATGGGTGAGTAGATACTCAAAACGAGAAAATCGATGCCCAAAATGGGAGAACGATGCTTGGAACAAGGAAAACAATGCCTAGAATGAGGATGCATGAAATGGGTGAACGGATGCTCGGGACATGAAATTGAATGTTCAAAATGGGTGAACGAATGTTTAGACAGGGCAAACAACTAGCAAATTGAAGGTGAGATTGCTTGTCTGAAGGGAAAGGTCACCCCTTTGAGGGTAGGGTTGCCCCTTTGAGGGCAGGATTTCCTCTTTGAGGTCAAGGTCACCCCTTTTTGGGCAGGGTCACCTTTTTCAAGGTTTGGTCACCTATTCTGTGAAAATTGATCAAATTTGACTTGAACAAAATGGAAAAAAACTCAAACAGAAGGGCTAGGTTGCCCCTATTGAGGGTATGGTCACCCTTGTTAGAGGGGGGTCACCCCTTTTAGATCAGGGTCATTTTTTTCAGGGCTAGGCCACCTTTGTGAGTTGATCTAGGCTTGACTTGGGTAAAAAATCTATGGAAAAGGACAAAAACAGAGCAAACAACAAGCAAAAGGCCAGGACTAACTTGTCTAAATAGATACACACTAGTTTTGCACAAAGAAAATAGTTCAAGAAACATAATCCTAAGATTAGTGTGAAGGTATGGCCAACATGGTCCTCTAACTAGGTTGAACAAGGAAACTAAGGGAATCTCTGATACTAGGCCACCTTTGTGAGTTGATCTAGGCTTGACTTGGGTAAAAAATCTATGGAAAAGGACAAAAACAGAGCAAACAACAAGCAAAAGGCCAGGACTAACTTGTCTAAATAGATACACACTAGTTTTGCACAAAGAAAATAGTTCAAGAAACATAATCCTAAGATTAGTGTGAAGGTATGGCCAACATGGTCCTCTAACTAGGTTGAACAAGGAAACTAAGGGAATCTCTGATACTAGAAACACTAGCCCATCACAAGCATGAGTCAGGAATTTCCAGTGAGATACTGAAAGCTCAAACCAACTGTTCACATCTTGTCTAGGTATCACACTAGCTTTGACACTTCACCAAAAATGACGTGAATAGATTGAGGTACAACTTTTTCTCTCCCCCTTTATATACTGCACTAGTAACACATGGTTGGGATCGTCCCTTGGGGTGATGAGATCCCCAAACAAGTCCCAATTAAAAAATAAGGTACACAAAGGACTAAGTGGATTATAATTTATCTTCACCCAGGATTTCCAAATGGTGCAAGGGGATTGGATACGTCAATATTCCACCTTTCAAACACAACAAACAAGTTCTTTGAATCCCCCTAGTTAGATCTATGTGCCTAGTTAAACTGAAAACAATAAGCAATAATATAACTAAAGAAGGTGGTTTTTCTCCCCCTACAACAAATATGTTAGAATTTTTTTCTTTTGGTCTTCAAAAATCATGATACACCTACACAAATGTTAGCAAAAACCAACACACTTAGAAACAAGGCAAGGTAGATGGTTAGTACTAAGGAAAATAGCAACAACTGCACTCTGGAAATGAAATTTTAAGCCTCTATTTTTACCTTAGTTACCTATGTCCAAGGCAAGGCCACCTTTGTGTTCTGGGCAGATTCGGCTTTGTGGGAAGAGTTTGCTCTGTGAGTGGGGTCAGCCCTTTGAGGGTCGGGTTGCCCCTTTGTGGGTGGGGTTTCCTCTATTAGGGCAAGTGGTGCAGGAGCACCTAGAAAACATCTAGAAAACACTTAGAAAACACCTAGGAAACACTAGGCATAGGCAATTTTGTTTTTAAAGTTATAAGTTCATGTTCACCATTGCAATTGAGTGAGAGACTTACTAAAATGCCTTGGTTAGGAGCTATCAGGAGTGGAAAAATTATGAGTTTAGACACTCACTTTTGTTAGTTTCTAGGAAATTAGCAAAGGTGGCAAAATGGAACATTTTGCATTTTTTGCCACCTTGTATCTAAAATGTCCAACCAAGGAAGGTTTAACCACTTTGGGAAACCTTTACAAGGGGTGCCTCGACCTGTGTGAAAGGTTGGAAGGCATTGGAAGTTTTCTAATTTGAAATTTTCATGAAAGACAAGCGAGGACAGTAGGAAGATTAGCTAAGTTTTCTATTTTATTGTTCTTGGTAGTGTGTCCATGGCATAACCAGGCATTGACATACATGTGGGATGTAATTTAATTGTCTTCCAAGTGTTGGTTGGGTCTATAGGTAGTTGCTTTCATCGTTTCAAGCTTTTGATTTCAGTTAATTAGTTTTTTTCTTTTGCTGTTCTGACTGGCAGACCGTCAAAAATGGAGTTCTAGTCCACTCTTCCCCTATACCTAGTGTATGGGCTCTTTGAAATGGTGGCTAGGCTCCATGCCTGTATCTATAGTAGAGATAGGAGTCTTTAGGGGTCAGGAATTCATGAAGGAAGACTTCTCCTAGGCGGGCTTGACAGTGCCTGGCTAGGAAAGTTAAGGAGTGCTAAGCACTTGGCTTGCAGGGATCACCTTTCCCTGCCAAACCACATGGTAGGAAGGTAGATGGAGGCCCTACAAAGGCTTGATATCAATAAGGAGGCTTCACTAGTCCATTTGATGGGAGAACAAAATAACAGTTCATCAAGTGGTCAGTAAATGGCTCTAAAAGCCTAAATTTGCTAATTTGAAGGATAGGCCTGTGTACAGTCAAGAAAGGATTAAGACCTTGAAAATATTGAGGTGGTAGGTATCAGGACCAAGAATGAATTGAAAATATTTGGGGTTCTTTGGAAGATTTTGGTGAACCATCTACTTTTCTCAGGCTAGGAAGCTTAATTAGGCTCTAGGGCTTGTAGCCTATTTAACCCTAGGTGAGGGTTTGAAGTTAGCGATAGACAAAGGGCACAATATGGAGTTATCAACACCACTGTGAGATGGTGGGAAGTTGATGAAAGCATTCCCACACCCCTGCAAATAACAATTGAAAGGATGGAAGTATTTTAGCCTTTAGGGAAGATTAAGTGCTAAGGGAGAGTTAGTGGTAAGGCACCAAGATTGGATTGGTAGAATGAGAGTTTGATGATAGTGGGGTTGGCCAGTAGAACTAGGGACACCTATACATGAGATAGGACCTAAAGGTTAAGGTGGGAGAGTCACCTAGGAGTTCTTGAGAACAAGGACCCAGAGCATGGAACAGTGAGTGTTCCAACCAACCCTACCCCTATCAGATTGGTATCAGAGCAAGTTAAATATTTGGGATAGAGAATTGTATGTTAGAGTTTGAATCAAGTGGTTTTAACACCATGGTGACCAATGCCGAATTGGCAAGAGACCTGACAGAGCAAAAAGAGAAGAATAGGCAACTTGAAGAGGTAGTTGAAGAGATGAAGCAAAGGTTAGAAGAGGTGGTAGAGGCTGCAGGCAAGATGAAGGTACAACTAGCAGTGGTTAGAGACAAGGGTGATGATCAGGTTGAGGAGGACATTGAACCAGACCCTGATCCTCCACTAAAGGAGGAACCCTTCCTCACGACATTGAAGGCTTTGAGTGGTAAAGCATTAGAAGGCATTCCCATCTTCACCGGTAGAATGGATGCAGAGTTGGTTATGGAGTGGATAGAAGGAATGGAGAATCACTTTGAGTGTGATGGGGTTACTAAGGCACAAAAGGTGAAGATAGAAAAATCAAGGCTAAGGGGAAAAGCACTGACTTGGTGGAAGTTCCTACAAGAAGAAAGAGAGAATGAAGGCAAGAGACACATTGGGAGTTGGAAAGCTATGGTGGCTAAAGTGAAGGAGTATTATCTACCTGAGGACTATGAGGTCCAATTGCATAAGAAGAGGAAAAACCTTAGGCAAAGAGACCTAGATGTAGCTGCCTACACAGAGGAGTTCCAAAAACTAAGTCTTAGGTCTAGGGTGCAAGAAGTAGAAAGCATCAAGGTGGTGAGGTATCTGAATGGCCTCAAATGGAACATCCAAGAAGAGTTGAGTCTTTTTACAATCACCAACCTACATAGTTATTTTCAAATGGATTTTAAGGTGGAGGAGAAGCTGAAAAAGAAACAAGACTCCAATTCTAAAGGCAGAGGCAAAGGCCGAGAATAAAGAGATAAAAGAGGGCAAAGAGGTGGCTACCAAGGTAGAGGAAATGAGCAAAAAAACCAAGGAGAATCCAAAATCACAGAGCATGTAAGTGAATCACCTTCTAGAGGAGGTTATGGAAGAGGTAGAGGTTCTCAAGGAGGATCCAATAGAGGAAGAGGAGCAGGTAGGAGCAATTCATACTTTGCTACCATGAAATGTTACCGTTGTGGTGAAGTAGGCCATCTAGCTTATAGGTGCCTAGAGAAAGCATCATCTTCAAATGCTAAGAAGAGGGTGGCATATGCACAAGAGGACACCATGAGCACCAAATCACCTAAGATCAGTCATATAGAATCTGAAGTGGGAGAGAATCTGATGTTTAGGATAGTTTTCATCAGACAACCCGTCAAGGAAGAACCAAAACAACAAAGAGCTCTATTTAGAGTGAGATGCAAGATACTTGGTAAAGTATGCAAGGTCATTCTAGATTTTGGTTCAATAGATAATATTATCTCAGAAGAGGTAGTAAAGAAGCTCAAATTGGAGAAGATACCCGACACCAACCCCTACAAAGTGACATGGTTAAACAAAGGGCAGAGTGTTCTTATTAATGAGCAAGTAATGGTGGAGTTTTCTATTGGAGGGTACAAGGATAAGTTAGTTTGTGATGTATTACCCATGGATGCATGTCATCTACTACTGGGTAGACCAAGTTAATATGACAGGAGTGCCATGTATGATGGAAAGGAGAATACAATTTCATTTAAGAAGGATGGGAAGACTTTCAAGTTGCAGTCACTGTCAGAAGAGGATGAAGGACAGTCAAAGACACCAAGTGTTCTCCTAAGTAGGGGGAAGGAGTTCCTTAACACCCTACATGAAGGAGGAGAAGGATATGTAGTCTTGTTATAGTCCAAGGAGGAAGATAAGACTGAAAAACTAGTCATACCTGAAGGAGTCTAGAATTTGCTTGAGAAGTATAAGGACATAGTAAGTGATGGTACACCTGTAACTTTACCTCCTAAAAGGGCCATTAGTCATCAGATTGACTTCATACCTGGAGCATCATTGCCTAACAAAGAAGCATATAAGCTTACATTGGATCAAAATTTGGAAGTGGCTAGACAAGTACAGGAGTTGTTGGATCAAGGTTTGATTAGGAAGAGCATCAGCCCATGTGCAGTACCAGTAGTCTTAGCAACCAAGAAAGGAGGCAAGTGGAGGTTATGTACTAATTCTAGAGCAATAAATAGAATCACAATTAGGTATAGCTTCCCTATTCCTAGGATTGAAGACTTGATGGATTGTCTTGGAGGAGCTTAGTACTACACCAAGTTGGATCTCAAGAGTGGATACCATCAGATCAGAATTAAGGATGATGATGAATGGAAGACAAGATTCAAGAGAACAGATGGGTTGTATGAGTAGAGAGTGATGCCATTTGGCCTCTCTAATGCCCCTAGTACATTCATGAGGCTCATGAATGTAGTACTCAAAGACTTTACAGGGATATTTGTGGTTGTATATCTTGATGATATACTCATCTTCAACAAGACTGCAGAAGAACACCTTAAACATGTGGAGATGGTTCTTAGAAGGTTGCAAGAAGAGAAGTTAGCCATCAACCTAGAGAAGTGTGAATTCTTTAAACAAGAGCTGATATATTTGGGTTTCGTAGTGTCACAAGGATCATTGAAAAAGGATCCAAGCAAGGTGGAGGCTATCATAAACTGGCCTACACCAACTACAGGGACTGAGGTAAGAAGTTTCCATGGATTGGCTCAATTTTATAGGAAATTCATAAGAAAATTTAGTGGCATATGTGCACCAGTCCTAGAGACAATCAAGGGTGGTTTGAAAAATAAGTTTGTGTGGACTCAAGAGGCTGAGAAAGGATTTGAGAAACTGAAACAAGAAGTGGAAACTCAACCAACTCCTTATTGCCTAGCTTTGACAAATTGTCTACTGTGGAGTGTGATGCTAGTGGAGTTCCAGTAGGAGGAGTGCTTAGTCAAGAGGGAAGGCCCATAGCCTTCTTGAGTGAAAAGCTCAATGAAGCCAAGAAGAAGTATTCTACCTATGATCTAGAACTGTATGCTTTGGTTCAGTCACTTAGGAAGTGGAGGCATTACCTTCTACCCAAGGAGTTTGTGGTTTTTACAGACAATTAGGGACTTAGTTATATCAACACCCAAGAGAAGTTGATCAATAGACACTTGAAGTGGATGGAGTACATCCAAGCTTTTACTTTCACCATCAAGCACAAGAAGGGACAAATGAACAAGGTAGCAGATGCATTGAGTAGAATATTGCTGACAGTCCAAGAAGTATAGATCAAGAGCATTTGAATAGAGTGTTTCAAAGATCTCTATGGGGAGGATGAAGATTTCTCAGAGGCCTACAAGGTATGTTCTAACTTTGAGAATCATTTTCATAGCCAATACTCAGAGTATACTTTACAAAGTGGATTTTTGTTTAAAGGGAATCAGCTATGTGTTCCAAAAGGGTCAATGAGAGAAAACCTCATTCAGGAAAAGCATAATGGTAGTCTTAGTGGACATTTTGGCATCAATAAGACATTAGAACTAGGGCAAAGGTTCTATTATTGGCCTAAGTTGGCAAGATATGTCAAGAGGTATGTGGAGCAATGTGTTGTGTGTATGAAAGCTAAGGGAGGAGCTAGAAATGCTGGCCTATATCAACCCTTACCCATTCCTAATAGACCATGGGAGTGTGTGAGCATGGATTTTGTGGTAGGACTTCCTAAGACCAAGGCTGGTTTTGATAGTGTGTATGTAGTGGTGGATAGATTCAGCAAGATGAGTCAATTTATTCCTTGTAAAACCACTCATGATGCTAGCTATATAGCTCACCATTTCTTCAAGGAGATTGTTAGGATCCATGGCTTACCTTTAATTATTGTTTTAGACAGGGATGTTAAATTCATGAGTCACTTTTGGAAGACACTATGGAGTAGATTGGGTACCAACCTATCTTTTGGATTAGCCTACCATCCTTAGACCAATGGTCAAACAGAGGTGGTTAACAGAGTGCTAGGTAACCTTATAAGGTTCCTAACTAAAGAATATGGATATACATGGGATATGGTTATCTCACAAGTTGAGTATGCTTATAATGACAGTGTGAACCGAACCACAGGGAAGAGTCCTTTTGAGGTTGTTTATGGAATGCACCCAAGAGGGATATGTGAGCTTAGGGATCTAGGAGCTATGGAGAATAGGAGTGGACATTCTGAAGACTTCACTCAAACCATGAATGAGATTCAGGAGCAGGTAAAGAGGACAGTCACCGAGGCTACTCAAAAATTGAAAGATAAGGTAGACATGTCAAGGAAGGATGTGCAATTTGCAGTTGGAGACTTTGTCATGGTTCACCTTAATAAATCAAGGTTACAGAAGGGAATTTCAACCAAGTTGAAAATTAAAAGAGTGGGACCATGCAAGATATTAGCCAAGTATGGGAAGAATGCATACAAGGTGGAGTTACCTTCTGATTTGGGAATTTCACCAGTTTTCAGTGTTGCAGATTTGAACAAGTACAAGGGAATAGTCAATGATGTAGCTTAGACTAGTAGGGAGGTCTTCAAGGAAATTAGCAACATAGCCTTACCTACTAAAGATAAACTACAAGAAGAGAGCATCTTGGAGTCAAGAGTACAAAATTATGCAAGGCAAAAATTGTACATGGAACACCTTATCAAGTGGAAGAACAAGCCTGAATCTAAGGCTACATGGGTACAAGAGGAATAGTTCAAGAAGCATGGCATTGATATGTCACTGATCTCTCCTTCCATTCCTTAGTGTTTGGCAGAGAGGGGGAGATGGTGCAGGAGCACCTAGAAAACATCTAGAAAACACCTAGAAAACACCTAGGAAACACTAGGCATAGCAAATTTTGTTTTTAAATTTATAAGGTCATGTTGACCATTGCAATTGAGTGAGAGACTTACTAAAATTCCTTAGTTAGGAGCTATCAAGAGTGGAAAAATTATGAGTTTAGACACTCACTTTTGTTAGTTTCTAGGAAATTGGCAAAGGTGGCAAAATGGAACATTTTGCATTTTTGCCACCTTGTATCTAAAATGTCCGACCAAGAAAGGTTTAACCACTTTGGGAAACCTTTACAAGGGGTGCCTCAACCTGTGTGAAAGGTTGGAAGGCATTGGAAGTTTTCTAATTTGAAATTTTCATGAAAGACAAGCTAGGATAGTAGGAAGATTAGCTAAGTTTTATGTGTTTCTGTTCTTGGTAGTGTGTCCATGGCATAACCAGGCATTTAAATACATGTGGAATGTAATTTAATTGTATTTCAAGTATTGGTTGGGTCTGTCGGTAGTTTCTTTCATCATTTCAAGCTTTTGATTTCAGTTAATTAGTTTTTTTCTTTTGCTGTTCTGACTGGAAGACCGTCAGAAATGGAATTCTAGTCCACTCTTCCCCTGTACCTAGTGTATGGGCTCTTGGAAATGGTGGCTAGGCTCCATTCTTGTATCTATAGTAGAGATAGGAGTCTTTAGGGGTCAGGATTTCATGAAGGAAGACTTCTCCTAGGCGGGCTTGACAGTGCCCGGCTAGGAAAGTCAAGGAGTGCTAAGCACTTGGCTTGCAAGGGTGACCTTTCCCTACCAAACCATGTGGTAGGAAGGTAGATGGAGGCCCTGGAGAGGCTTGATATCAATAAGGAGGCTTCACCAGTCCGTTAGATGGGAGAACAAAATAACAGTTCATTGGGTGGTCAGTAAATGGCTCTAAAACCCTAAATCTGCTAATTTGAAGGATAGGCCTGTGTACGGTCTAGCAAGGATTGAGACCTTGAAAATCTTGAGGTGGTAGGTATCAGGACCAAGAAACCATTGAAAATATTTGGGGTTCTTTGGAAGAGTTTGGTGAACTATCTACCTGTCTCAAGCTAGGAAGCTTAATTGGGCTCTAGGGCTTGTAGCCTATTTAACCCTAGGTGAGGGTTTGAAGTTAGCAATGGACAAAGGGAACAAGATGGAGTTATCAACACCAATGTGATATGGTGGGAAGTTGTTGAAAGCATTCCCCCACCCCTGCAAATAACAATTGAAAGGATGGAAGTATTTTAGCCTTTAGGGAAGATTAAGGGCTAAGGAAGAGTTAGTGGTAAGGCACCAAGATTGGATTGGTAGAATGAGAGTTTGATGATAGTGGGGTTGGCCAGTAGAACTAGGGGCACCTATACATGAGATAGGACCTAAAGGTTAAGGTGGGAGAGTCACCTAGGATTTCTTGAGAACAAGGACCCAGAGCATGGAACAGTGAGTATTCCAAACAACCCTACCCCTATCAGCGAGGTTTCCCCTTTCAGGGTGGATTCGCCTCTGTTAGGGAAAGGTCACCCCTATCAGGGTGGGGTCGCCTCTGTTAGGTCAGGATCACCTCTATGTTATGGGCAAGGCCGCCTTTGTATACTTTAACTTGCAAAATATCAAAAAACAACAAACGTAAAATAAAAAAGACCTATTTGTGGGT
The DNA here is from genome assembly GCA_007115665.2 of Sequoiadendron giganteum. NCBI lineage: Eukaryota > Viridiplantae > Streptophyta > Pinopsida > Cupressales > Cupressaceae > Sequoiadendron > Sequoiadendron giganteum. The sequence goes on from CM021102.1 coordinate 647,084,219, forward strand.
CCCACTGGGTGTGCCAAAAATGGGTGCAAGTGTTTTATCTACCTAGAATGCAAAACAAAATGAAATGAAAAAGATAAAAAACACAAACAAACACTAAAGATTAGAGTAATTTTAATCCAAAGAAAAATAATAAAGAAATGGAACTTTATACCTTGCTTGGATTGATGAGTTGGTTGGCCCTTTGATGATGCTTTCTTGTATGCTCATTTGATGGCAAATGGATGCAAAAGTGGATGCAAAATGGAGAGGAATTGATGAGGATTACAATAATGGAAATGGGTATTGTGATAATGATGGTAGGTGGATGGAATAAGAGCTTCAATGGTTGCAATAATGGAGGATGCAAGTGCTAAGTGCTAAGTTCTTGGCTTGAATTATTGAATTATCTAGTTGTGTGAATGCATAAAATTATCTAATTCGTGTAGTCTCTAATCCTCTTAATTTAAGACCAAGTCTTCTAATTTAAAGAAAAATGGATGGCTAGAATTTATCCATCATGGACAAAATGGAGGGATGTGGTGAGTTGAGGACTCAAAAGTCCTCACATCTTGTGATGTGGAATGTGAGGTGTAAAGAGGAAAAATGATGTGGAAAAGGACATGTGAGGTGGAGGTACTTGCAAGTACCTTGGGATTAGGAGAGGATTTCCTCAAAAAGGAAATCCTTGTCCCCATATGGGGCTAACGGTGACATTGAGGAAATTTAGAAAGTCCTCTCTTGTCACCATGGCGATGAAAGAAGTTGTTGGAAAAGTAAATATGATTTTTAAATTCACATGATTGGAAGTTCCCTGTGGATAAGACAAGGTACTCCTAAATGAGGTCCTTGTCCCATGTGACTGATGTGACCTATGAGGGGTTATGGGGTAGAGAAATGCATGGGATAAATAAATGTGAATTTTAAATTCACATGGGGAAGAGGTCAATTCCTAATAAGGAAAGTACATATGAAAGGTTGACATGGAGGACATACCAGAAAAGGTAAGTGATTAGATTGAGGTTGTGCAAACATGTTATTAGGAAAATTAATGAGGATTAGATGAAAATGGACAAATATGGAGGATGTGACATTAATCCTGATTAAGGATGTGCACATCTTAGTCATGGATTAATTTGATTAATCCATATTAGAGGAAGGTTATGGAGGATGGGAAAAGGATTGAGAAATAATGAATTTAAAATTGATTTAAATTCAAATAGGTAAATGACTAAATCAAATAAACTGATACATTTATTTAATTTAGAGAAGACATGATAAAGTATTTAATTGTTAAATTAAATACTTTAGACACCTTAGAGGAATGATAAAGTATTAATTAAATAAGTCATTTATTTAATATAGATGAAATATATTTATAAACGATACCAATTTGACCATATGGGAGTGGTCAAATTTGGATGTCTACAATAAGTAATGTCTCAGTTGTTTGGTGTTATAGTTTGAATTTGGGCTTCCACATCATTTGATTGCACATTGGGAGGATTAGGAACTTGTTGTAAGGAACCTTGAATCATGTTATGATAATGAGGGGAGGCTTGAATAAGCTCCCATAAGGATATCTTAGCAGGAGTATTCTTTAGTTCTTCAACAATATTGTACTCCTTTTCATTATATAAAGGAAAACAAGGAGGAACAAGTAAGATAGGGTTAGGAAATGGGATGGATATTGAAGTTTTTTGTATTAGTTGTATATTATTTATAGTGTTATATGTATGAGCAACGGTGTTATCATTCGATTTCTATGAAAATATATTCTTAGGTGGTTTGAGGATGAAGATAGGTTTATTTTGAGTTTTTGGGCATTGTGAGGGTGGGTAAAGAGTTAGAGGATTCTTAGTATATCCCATAGGGTTATTATGAGGTCCAATAATCAAGGGGGGTGTAACAAACACTTGTGCAATCATAACCTCAATGGTTTCAGTCTAATGTCTTTCTAATGAAGGGGATTATAGTGTCATACTTTCACCATCACCTAAGGAAGCCAAATTACTATTGTTAATGTTTTCATTTTCTTGCACCATTATATTCTCCCTAGGAGGATATTTTTTAGGAGAACTACAAACTAGATGTTCATGACATTCAAATACTGGTTCTTTTAAAATGATTTCATCACAAGTAAGGGATTTATCAATGGTTGGATTTTCTTGTTGATCAATGATGGCATTCTCTTGTTCAATAATGTTCTCCCTAGTGGTGGAGAGACAAACATGAATCTCATAATGTTCATTTGTTTGATTTTCTATCACAAAAATATCTTCATCACAAATAGGAGAGAAATTAGGAGAAGGCCAAATTTTATTGTCATGATTTTCCACTGTGTTCTCTTTTCCTAGAGCATTCTCACAATAAAGAGGTGAATGGAAACTAGGTAAGGTGATGTTTAGAAATGTGTCTATCATCTCATTATCTTGTGCTATAATATCTTCCAATGTAGGAGATTTTATAGAAGAGTATCTTTCAACATTGTCATGACTCTCAATGAGTTCATCTTCTAACACCAAAATACCTTCAAAGTCATTAGGAGATAAACTATTATTATCATGATTGTCTATTCTTTCATCTTCTTTTATTACAACATTCCCAAAAATAGGAAAGATATGAGGGATTATGTCAAAAAATTTACTTTCATGCACTAGAGACTCTCATAACTAGGAAATGTATTGAATGAATGAATAACATGCTTATTGATGACTTTCTCTTTACAAAACTTGGAAAAGATAGATACTAACATTATTTGACCAAAAATGGAAAATACTTGTAACCATCTTGTGCAAAGCTTCAAGAATGTAAACAATGTATATCCAAGGATGAAAAATACTTTTATCCAATTTATGCAAAGCTTTAAGAATGCCAACAATTCAGATCCAAAGATGAAAAAAACCTTTATCAAACTTATGTAAAGCTTCATAAATGTAAAAATTGTGTATGGAAAAGTAAAAAGTACTTTTATCCATATTATGCAAAGTTTCAGGAATATGAACATTTTTAGATCTGATGATTTTTACTATTGACTTGATTTAGAAAGAATTCAAAAATGACTACCCTAAATTGATGTTTTTTACTAGATGCATAAAATAGAATTTCCTGAAAATTTCCAGACTAATACTATAGGTTACCAACAAGCTTAGGAAGTACAAATAAAAGGTTTTTAATGTTGAAAAATATTCATTAAGACCTAATACAAGACTAAATTTCCCAAAGGGGTATATGAGTCCCAATTAGGGTTTTTGAAGGGTTCATATGTTAAAAAAAATACAACATAAAACTCCCAAAAAGAAGGAAAAAAACCTTTATAGGAACTAAATGAACCAAAGGGGTGAATGAGTCCCAGATTAGGGTTCTTGTACCAAAATTCAACAAATTATGAGTTGTGTTTTATGTTTTTGGTTTTTATGTTGTCTTGACTTCTTGCAATAATAGAATTTCAATGAAATTGAATGCTCTAAGATGCAAAAATGTGACCTATATGCACTTTCACTAATGCAAGATTTAGAAACCGTAGATGTAAATTAACTAATGCAAGGCCTAATGCAAAGTTAATGTAAGCTAGATCTAGGACTATGATGCACTTTCACTAATGCAAGAGTTAGAAACCATAGATGTAAATCAGAAAATAAGGTGTCTAAAGGCTAGGTTCACCAAAATGAAACCTCAAAAATAGTATTCTATATTTTTAGAGATGGAACTCAAGGGGAATTAGGCATCCTCCTTCCATTTCACTTATGTTTCATTAAAGGAAACCAAGATTCTAAAACCAATTGACTTGACTGGGGATTGGGTTAGATGATTAGGATAATGTACTTGGGTATGGTTGAAGACAAAAAAGGGGGTTTCACCACTAAGCTTATGCTTAGAAATAAATGGAATGAAAGTATTATGCAAACCTAACTAAATGACCTAGGAAATGAAACTAAAAACCAGGATAATAAATTGAGAATGAACAAAGGGCTACCTAGATGAAATATGTGGTCAAAACAAGCTCCAAAATTTTGATATTATGAATTTTGATGCTCATTGGGACTCATATGATAGACTAGGTTATGTAATCCCAGTCTAGGGTTTTCAGGCAGAAACTGGAATTTCATAGTGGCAAGTCTCGATCTTCTAAAATATTCCAAAAGTGTTATATATACTAGGAATCATACACCCAAGGTGGTGATTTAATCCAAATATTAGGCTTTGGTTGAAACTCTCCTACCCTCTAGTGATCTACAATAGCTTCTCCCTTTCCATATCTCTAAGTCTGGAAGCTTTAATTCTACTCTTTAGATGAGTTTTCGTGAAGATGAAAACCTTATGACAACTTTGACAACTTTCTTCAATCTTGCAAATTTTTCTTCAAAGGATATTCAATCCCAAAGCACCTATATCTAAAATCACACATGAAGAGGGAGAAAAATGTTGTTTTATTAGTGGATATGGATTTGCCTTGGTCAAACCCCATTTTGGTAATCAAACCTTGATGAGAAATGAAATATGAATGAAATGAAACATGAAATATAAGGTGAAATAATAGAACCTTGTTTGAAACCTTGTAGATCTTCAAAAAATCATGAAGTTGCCTCAATGTGTGTATATCTTGATCATTATTCTTGATGAAGGATAATGCCTTTGAATACTTGAGTTGATATTGAACAATACATTACAACATTAGCTCAAAACCACATGCATGATGCATCAAACCTTTGACATGATAATGGATCATGAATGTTGCAATAATCTACCTTTGAATTCTCTTGAAATGATATTGAATAATCTTGAGAACTCTTGTGAAGGTTCTCTTGATTTCTTATGAAATTATAGGATGAGGGTATGTGCAGGATCATCATGGAAAAAATAGACCCTTAAGTGGCAATAAAATTCAGAAAATTAGAGTTAGGAAACTAGACGTAAAAATTTGAATAAGTCATCTATATTATTTTTAAAATATGTAAGAATAGAATCTATAGAAAATTGAACGTAGTTTCTAAACTACTAGGTTTTAAAAAAATAAAATCTATTTGGTGAAAAATTGAAATTTCAATGCAGTAGTACTTGAATTTCAGGGAAAAAATAAGAAGTAGGTGTCTGTCTTACCACCCTAACCACAATAAAATGATAATATTTTCTTATAAGATTATAATTTTAAGTAGGGGACTCATGTCTCAATGTGATGCATATTGTTTTGCAATTTTTTTCCCAGTAAATAATTAATTATGATATTTTTATTACAAATTTTAAAAAATATAAAAACTCTTATGTCTAACCACCTTAACTTGGTCAAAACTTCATGAAATTCATTTTTTTTTTTTAATCCTATAGTATGTGAAGCATAAATTATGACGCATGTTTCAGATTCAAAAAATATGATATTGTTTGAAATCTATAAAGTTTTTTCAATCAACCTATCAATCAATACTTTAGTTATAATTCAAATAGAAAATTAATAATAATAATTTATTAAATTCAAATTAAAGCATAATTTATATTGGTGGAAAGCTGAGAATCTCCTTTAAAAACCCTATTTGTTTCATCAATTTTGGGTAAAAAAAAATTCGTCAACCACATGGGTCATCATATCACTTAGATATCACCACTTTTTGGCCCATCATGATCCTACACATACCCATGAAACTATGTGAAATAACCTTGCATTTATACTTTTTTATGCCAAATTTTTCAAAATTACAACACTACAAGTTTACATTAGATCAAGGAGGATAAAATCCCACTAATAATTGACTTCAAAGTGGGTCTTGGTTAGAGTGGGACTCATATGCCCAAGGTGGCATATGAGTCACAGTGGCTCAAAACTAGGACACAAACTCCAAGTCAAGTCCTATTTAATATGAAATTTGAAATCAAGTCCCTAAGACATAGGTAGTAATCATATGCCCAAGGTGGTGTATGAGTACTAGATCACTAGATCTGGAACATATGACCCAAAACATTGAATTATGATTTTTTATTTGATAAGTGTCAAGATTATCCACATAAAGATACAATTAATAAGGTTTTTAGATGAAAAATAGGACCAATTAAGTCATAAATAATCCTAATTAACTAATAAATCCCTAGATTAGTGTGAAAGTGTTAGGATGTACACTTTACAACACCCTAAATAAGGCACAATTATCTCATTTTAGCTTAAAAGGTCCCTTAACGTGAATGTGTAAAAAATATTACAACATCAAATCAAGGCAAAATTAGTCTTAGTTTAATATTAATTATTCCCAAATTAAGTGTGAAAAGGGATACTTTTTCCTATACTATAATTGTTGTTCTACAAATCTAGACTTTGATTTCTAGGTCTATGTCTACAATAGGTTTGTAGTTCCATTTTCAATCCTAATTTGTATTTACAAACATAAACACAATTTGAAATTGGAATTTATTGATTAATCTTGGAGAAAGCATAGTTATTTGATCATGTCAAGTCTCTTTATACAAGTGAAATATATACCTATTAAGCCCTTTAGCTATGATGAATATTATATGTTAGATGATTCTCTTGACGACATCATCTTTTTTAGGTCATCCACTAAAGGTGCTACCATCCCAACACAACAAAAAATAATAAATCTAATTACACTTCATGATAATCATGAAAAATTTATTGGTTCTTCTCCTCATACCTTACCTACTTGTGAAGAAGATATCTTGGTGCAAGAGGATCCAATCATTGAGACTCGTGAGAATTATGTTTTTTTTCTCTCTCTCTCAATCTCTCCTACTGGGGAAGATATTTTGGCACAATAGGATGAACTCATTGATACATTTCTTTCAAAAGATAGTAAGATGGATTGCATGGATGAGGACTCTAAATTAAAATTAGATCCCTCATATGTATGTCGTAGATAACAATGTTAATCATATGTGTTAAAAAATTACAAATTCATCTTATTTCTATAATTAAATAATATGAAGTGGAATAATAAAACTCATTAAAAATACTATAAATTATAAAGTTATTAAAAAATATTTAAAAATAGAATAATTTGTTTTTTTAAATTAAAACAATGAATCTACACAAAAAATATTAAATATCACTAGTCCATATCATCTTCAAATTCTTAACAATTTTCTCACTATAAGTGATAGAAAGTTCAAATTTATTTTAAACAAACTGATTTGAGTGTCCCACTCAAATAAGAAATTATTCCATACTATCATACTCTCACCCAAGGTTTAGATCCATCATCTAAAAATACCTTGATGATGTATGATATATAAATTTTCCACTAACATGAATGGAAATACCCAAATATGCATCCAAGTGCTAAGAATGTAAGGAACCACAATAAATTTGATAGTTAGATAATTTTTGTAGATAAGGGGGTAATAATATTGAAAAATCTCCAATGAAGCAAACTTTTAAAGGTTCAAATCACCAAATGATGGGTTTTTTGCTCACTAACCCTCAATCCACTAGTAGCACCTCAAAAGTGGGTTTCCAACATAATTTCCCAACCAGAACTCGTACCTATAAAACAATTTATTTTTTGGATACCCATTTGGAAGTTATAAAACATACAAAAAATTTAGGGGTGGTTGTTTTAGAACAAAAAAGCCAAAAAAAAATTGTTATGCTTTGAAGTAGGCCAAATTAGGCATGTTTGAATGACTCACAACAAGGTTTTCAAAACCCGGAACACAAATCTGCATACCAATGGATCAGAAATGCTAAATAAGATCTTACCTAACATTTTCAATCACCACTAACCATTTTCCAAGGGATTTTTATCCAACCCTAACTCCTATGCACATTTTATGCCCAAAACCATGAGGTTTTCAACCTAGGGCATCAACAAATTGGCCTTAATATTCACTCCCCTACTCTTTCAACTTCAAGAACACAAAAATTAACCTACCTACATCCATTCCACTGATTTTGAGGTCAATTTATCAGTAGAATGGAGAGGAATCCATTATTTACAATCTATGCACACCCTAAATGAGGGTTTCAAGCAACCTTCAATAAATTTGCTCTAAAATGCTCAAACTTTGATAAAATCAGATGATACAAAAATATAAAGAACAAGGATTCAATTCTCCATCACTTATAATCAATATCTGATCCCTACTAGACCATACAAGTTGCTATAGCAGAAAATTTGATGAGGAAAATGTTGAAAACTATATTTTATTCATGCTCAAACTTCAATGTAATCACCAAAACCTTGTCTCGGCATTTTCAAGGCTTATTTAAGCTTTTAAAAACCCAAACCAACTATTTACAACTACTTTTTAACTTCTGACTGTTCAAGTTCCCAAAAAGTGCAAAAATGCAAAGTTGCATGACAACATTTTGCAACTTTTACAAACTTTATGAAATTGAATCCAAACTGACTTCAAACCACCTACAAACCTAATAAATGGTCTTAAAGACCTTGTTATAAGAAAAATTACTCAACTAAATCAAAATACTAACATTTAGCAACTTTTCCCACATTAAGACCTATGGTGCCTTGCACCATACTCCCTAGGCAAAATTGACTCAAGTCCCCTTGAGGACAGTGTTGCAACATGAGATTTAGGCATGATCAATTTTTTCTCTTACCTCCAAGTGAAATTATTATTTGGAAACCCCTTCCAATGAACTAAAAACTAGAAATAGGCATTGTCTTTTATCTTTGACTAGTTCTTCACTTGAGAATGTTTTTCTTTACTTTATGGATGATCTTTGATTCCTCCCTCATTTGAGAATGGTGTTAAATTTGCTTCTTCAACTACAACCACATATCCTTCTGCCTTGTAATGATCTTACTTCTTATTCACTCTCATTGTGTGTTTGGACTTGTCCACATTTCTTTGCAACTTACCCTTAACCTCTTCACCTTTGTTGCTCAACTCTTCTAGTTGTTGTTGTGTCCTTATAGTTGTTGCTTGATCAAATATATGAACCTCTGGTATGAAATAATTAGAATGCTATCAATCCATTTTTGAAAGAAAGAATGTAACACCCCTCCTATCATCATATCAATATACTTCTTAAGCCAATCTTGAACCTCCAAAATCAATTAATCCTTGACCTTCAAATCAATCTCATTTTGGGCTCCAAAATAAAATCACTCTTCATGTTTGTTGTTTTAATACCTCCAAGTTCAAGAGTGGTGGCAAGATTCATGTGCTCTTCTTTCACCTTTATGAACTCCTTTCTTCCTACCATCATCACATTAACTCCCCTATTTTTTCCTTTTTCATCCTCCTTCAATGGTGTCAAAGTATAGGAAACTCCATCCTTGTCTATCTCATAGGTATTCCTTCTCCCATCATGCATAGCATGCCTATCAAATTGCCAAGGCCTCCCTAGCAAGAAATGGCATACATCCATAGGTAGTATGTCACATAAAATTATGTCCTTATGCCTTCCTATATTGAGCTCCACCCAACTTTTTTCATTTACCAAAACATATTGACCCTCATTCAACCAAGAAACTTTATAAGGAGTATCATGTGGTATTCTAGGCAACTTAAGTTTATCCACCATCTCAAATTAAACCATATTATCTTGTTGTAATGAAAAAGACAATTGAGAGGGGGGGTGAATTAGTTGTATCAAATTCGTCACTTATAAACTTAATCAATTCCAATTTATCTTCAATCTGTTATTAAGTGTGAACATGAAATGAAAATTTAACAAAAACACAACACCAGAGACACTAGATTTACGTGGAAAACCCAATGAGGGAAACACCATGATGAGGATTAACTCACAATATACTAGAATGAAAAAACGGATACACAAGTTCACTAACTAAGGAATCACTATCCAGATATAAAGGATCACTACCTAGATTAAGGGCTCACTGTCCAAAAACACAGGATCACTACCTACAAAAGAATACAAAGAAATAGATAAAGATCCACCACTAGGAGTTCCACACACTTTGAAACTTGATCAGAATATTATAGATACAATGAAGTTCTATTGTTGTAATTTGCTCTTCCAGACTCTACCTTTTTGCACTTGTTCACACACTCTTCTCTTGCTCAAATCGAATGATGGATGGATGAACAATTCGCTACAACTTGATTCACATTTATACCGTCTTCTACTCAACATTCTCACGGTGGATAATAATGTGAGAGGACCAATTAAATATTTAATTTAGAACCCAAACAACATCTTGGATCATGCACATTCTTTCTCAAATCAATGCAAAAACATAATGTAACGTGTAAACACCAAGTCAGCCAAACCTAATGAAAACACTAATGATCTTTGAAGTACACACATTTCCAACAAGATAATATCATGTGAATTTCTTGACCTGCTTCACCAATAATTTTACCATATTTGAGAACAACTCAAATACATACACAACAAATTCAATAAAATTCATTTGCAAAGAACACTTCACCAGACCAATTGGGACAACCAACAAAAATATCGGAGCTCTGGAGTAGGTCTTCCAAAGTGCCAAATCACACACAACTTTACCAAAACACAAAAACCATCACAAAGAGTAATCTCCTAGATCCACAAGATTTGAAGGCAACTACCAAAAGAATACATAGCCAAAACATTTCTCGTAATCCACAAGAAAATAACTTTGACAAACCAGTTCACACACCGGGGAATATAATTTTTATTCTCCATCGAACTAGAAGATGAAACTCAGAATTAATTATCCAATTAAGCTTATGAACACACCTCCAGATCCACATAGAAATAAGATCAACATAGAAGAAATGTGAACCAAAATACCGGATCATACTCAGAACACACTTTAACACATATTTCATTGTTTCTCAAATTTTCTCAAAAGAACTTGGCAAATACACAAATTACTCAACTTGTGTAGTGTTGACATCAATGACAACATTAATGACAACATCACCAAACACATCCATACTTGTAACATATCTATGCTTCTTGAATCAATTACAACTTTACATACCTTACCCAAGCACTTACAAGTGGTCTAGAAAAGATTCTTCCTTTGTGGTGGCTCCTTTTCCTCTGATGCCTTGATGAGATTTCTCCTTACCATGAGTGATTCTCCAAATTCTAGAGCAGCATGTTCTGATGGAGATTTTACACTCTCATTGTCCCCTTCTTGCACCAATTGAGTTCTCCTTTCTCCTCCATGTGAAGTAGAAGATTGACCTTCATTGCACTTACATGCTTGATGTCCAAACTTATTGCATTGATAACACCTTCCTATGAATCCAATAGTGCCGCTTCCTTGACCTCAAAATCATCCTCTAAACCCTGATCTACCTCCTCTAAATCCACCTCTCTGATCAGAAACTTGATCATTCACTTTTTTGTATCTTATTGCCTTTCATATGGCTGCCTTGAAGTAGAAAATGTCCTTGTTCCTCTACCCCTTGTTTGTTTGTCTTGCCTTCTTTTTAACTTTTCTTCTGCCCTTATTGCCATTTGATAGCATTCCTCAATTATTCTTAGATTTTCCAAAGTTAACTCATCTTGAATGTTTAATATTGACCCACTAAGATATCTAGCCACCTTATCCACATCTTCCTCAATGTGACCTACTCTTATGCTCAGATTATTAAACTCATGAGTGTAAGCCTTAACATCCATCTCTCTTTATTTCAAACCTTGAAGTTTCTTATACATTCAAATTGCATAATCACTCGGTAAGATTTTACCCTTAAAATTGGCCACCATTATGTCCCAAGAGACTAATTTTGACTTTCCTTTCTTCTTCTTTTTAGTTTTCTCGTAATCCCACCGTAATAGGGCATGACCCTTCAACTTTTCTTTTTCAATATTTACCTTTTGTTCCTCAAGTACATCTTCACATTCAAAATAATTGTCAAGTGTTGCAATCCAATCCAAAATATCTTTCTCATTCAGATTTCCCCCATACATAGGTAAATCAATATTTACCTTGTGTTTATATTCCTTGACTAATCTCAGTATCTTGGCCATCCTCTGCTCATCAGGATCAAACTCTTCTTCTTGAGTCTCTTCTTGGGCGCTTTCCTTTCCCCTTCCTCTTCACTGTCACTCTCTTCACTAGTGACTATACCTTGCCTCTATCCTATTTCAATAGCCTCAAGAATTTCTATCATCCTATCTTGGATTTCCTTCAATATCCTAATCTCTCTTGTAGTCTTCTCTTCCATCTCATTCATTTTCCTAGTCATAGTATTACCTTTTGGAGGCATCTTATTCTCTTCTTTCAACATAAATTCTCTTACTTAGATCATACCTATGCTTTGATACAAATTTCATGTAGATAATTGGATAATAATATTTTAAAATCTCCAATGAATAAAACTTTTAAAGGTTCAAATCACCAAATGATGGATTTTTTGCTCACTAACCCTCAATCCACTAGTAGCACTTCAAAAGTGGTTTTCCAACATAATTTCCCAGCCATATCTCACACCTAGAAAATAATGACTATTTTGGATACCCATTTTGAATTTATAAAACATAATAAAATTTTAGGGGTGGTTTTTTTGGAATAACAAATCCAAAAATCTATTGCTACGCTTTGAACTAGGCCAAATTAGGCTTGTTTGAATGACTAAAAACAAGGTTATTAAAACCCAAACTACAAATATGTATATCAATGGATCAAAAATGATAAATAAGGTATTCACAAACCTTTTTAATCACCACTAACCATTTCCCAAGGGATTTTTATCAAACCCTAACTCTTGTGCACATTCTATGCCCAAAATCATGAGGTTTTCAACCTAGGGCATCAACAAATTGGCCTCAATATTCATTCCCTTTCTCTTGCAACTTCAAGAACACAAAAATTATCCTACCTAAATCCATTCCACTATTTTTTAGGTCAATTCATAAGTGGAATGGAGAGGAATCCATTATTTATAGTCTATGCACATCCTAAATGAGGGTTTCAAGCAACCTTCAATAAATTGGCTCTAAAATGCTCAAACTTTGATGAAATCAAATGAGACAAAAATAGAAAAAAAAATTATTCAATGCTCTATCAATTCCAATAAATATTTAATCACTACCAGGTCGTAGAAGGCCGTACAAGTTGTTGTAGTAGCAAATTCAATGAGGAAAATGTTGAAAAATATGTTTTATTGATGCTCAAACTTTAATGTAATCACCAAAACCTTGTCTCGACCTTTTAAAGGCCTATTTGAGCTTGTTAAAACCCAAACCAACCATTTATAAATATATTTAACTTCTAACTATTCAACTTCCCAAAAAGTGCAAAAATGCAAAGTTGCATGATAACATTTTGCAACTTTTTGCAACTTTTACAAACTTTATCAAATTGACTCCAAACTAACTTCAAACCACCTATAAACCTAAGAAATGGTCCTAAAGACCTTATTATAATCAAAATGACTCAACTAAATCAGAATACTAACATTTAGCAACTTTTCCCACATTAAGACTTATGGTGCCCCACACCATAAATTCAATTATATTGGTTAGTTTAGGAAACAAATATAAATGGTGGTTATTTAGATGATTTTATAACTAATGAACACAAATAAATAGTTTAGGATATCTTTTATCTTGCTTCTTTAATTATTTTTTTATAAATTTTAGGGAATCTTTGTTATGGTTAATTTAATTACCAAGATAGAAAAAAAATATTTTGACCACTATTTCTTAGAAGACTTGATTTCATAGGGTTGAAGTTAGTATTTTTTAACACAATTCTTTAACAAACATTTTATATTTATTATAAGTACACACCCTTGTGGTCCAAAATATTCTTTAACATCTTGTATCAAAGTTAATTCTACAATTATTGTCAAATCTACACTTATTTGACAAATCATACGATTCCAACTAAAATATGTATAGATGAATTATTAAAAAAATTAAATATTTTTCTGAAAAAAGTTAGTTGTTGAGAAATGCATCCTTTCTTTTAGGAATATTATATATTAGATACATTTGTTCCATATATATATATATATATATATATATATATATATATATATATATATATATATATATATATCATAAATACTTTAGTTGAGTTACATAGAATTTTATGGGTTGAAATTTAAGCTATGACTATATATTCATTTTTCTATCAAAGTCAAGTTTACAAGTTAAATTTAGCTTGATTAACCATATGCATAATCATAGAATTATCAGCCACCATCTTTTGTTTAAATAAAGTATAAAATAAATTAAAAATATATATATATATAAATAATGATTTAAGACTCTTGGAGTGTTTCAATTAAAAGTCAATACTATTTTTTTTTTAAAGTAAGCAATCTTCATAACATTTCTAAGTGTACTATTGATATAAACATTATAAATAATCTTATTTAAAAATATTAATTCTTATTCTTACTAATAATGATACCAATAGCTCTAATAATTATGAAGTTTTATATATCTTTTTTATTGATTTTTTGAAGATTCATTTGATTATAGAATTATAGATAAGATGAATAGCCATGCTTAAATTTTTATTTTATTTTATTCATTAGATAAAAATTACACTAAAAAATTCTTACAAACATTTAGTACACACTTCAATTTTTTTGAAGCATTTTAATCTTTTACATTGATTTTATTGTTGGTTATTTGATTGTATCATTCCAAGTAAGATGAATAAAGTCATTCTTCCATATTCTTTTTTTTACCTATCAATTTAGTTACTATTCATGAAATATAATGAGAAATTTAATATTTTTGAGTTTATTTTTTTCTCTTGAATGTCACTAGATTGAATTTCTTTTAAAGTTCTTTATATAATTGATTAGAATATCTTAATAATTTATAAATTCAATAAAAAGAAATTATAATTCAACTACTAACATATAAAATATTAATATGTCAATTTTCTATTGATTTAAGAATTTATATATAGAATAACCTAAATCCCATGTAAAGTCCAATTATCTTAGTTCTATTGAAAATTAAATATGAGATTAAGTCTTATGTTCAAACTCAATTATTATATTTCAATTATTCTTGTAATATAAAATACATCTACTTTTTAACCATTTCTTAAAAAATAAACATATATTTGTCCAAAGAAGCTTTCTTTTGAAAGAAGGGGTAAAAATTTATTTAAATCAAGAAACATCATAAAGTAGAAGGCCATAGGCCCATAAAGAAATCATCACCTAGATAAGAAAAACTAGTCCGCAAAGGAACCCACCCAAAGAATCAGATATATATTCTTGTCATGCATGATTAACTTTTATAGGGCCAAAGAACATTCCAAGGAAAAAAATCCCTTTCCATCAACATCCCACTTCTCCCAAAGCTTAGAGGCCCACTTCATCAGAATATTAGCCACTTTATTCCATTATCTTAGAATATGAAAAAAGGAAACAAATTCCAAGGAACTACACAAATTCACAATCTATTTGACCACAACAATCAATTTCCAATTAGCACCATCAAATCTTTGCTCATTTCAAATGCCCACCACAATCCATGAATCTGAATAATCATTTTCCATCCTAGAGAGCATCCATGTTCAAAAATATGAAGAATCACAAGAGCCTCCATAAGATTATTAGAATGTCAACCCTTATATATAGAGAAGAAAAAAACCACACCTTTGTTACTATCTCTACCAATACCATCAGTCCTTGCATTCCCATGATTCCCCTGAAAAAGCCATCAATATTTATCTTCAAAATACCATGAGGAGGAGGGCACCAATGACCCTCTTGATGAATATTCCTCTTGAACCAACAAGGACCTTTAACTATAGAGTATCCAAAACCTCTATCCACAAAATTCAAATTCCTAACATAAGACAAATCATTAAGATCCATAGTAACTGAAAGGTCACATTTCTCTGAAATAGTCTCCTAGATCTTATTGATGATATTTCCCCATAAATGATTCCCCACTAGTTTCACATCCTTAAATATCCTTCGATAATTTTATAGTCAAAGATTCTAAATAATGAAATTATGGAAAATTACCAAAGAAATCTAAGGAAAAGAAGTCTTAGATGGAGGTCCCTCCATACTTTCCCAAAATTCAATCAAAGAAGTGGCATGAACATAAGAATTTTCCCGAACTCCCCACCATAGATGTAAAATCTCCCTAGAGTAATGACACTAAAAGAAGAGGCGAGGAGTGCATTCTTTACTATTATTACAAAGAACATAGATGGAAGGACCGTGGAAGCCTCTCTTGTGTGAATTATCCTAAGACGCCTATTTTTGATAGTCAGCCATATGAAGAAATTACATTTGGGCCAAGATAATTTATTCCATACATTCTTCCATGAAGGTACACCACACTTTCCATACAATTGTCTATCCAACTCCAAATATCTTGAGGCAACCAAAAAATTTCCCTTTTGGCCAAGGCCCCAAGCTAGAGTATCCCTCCCCTTAAGGGAACTACATATTCTACTAGCCAAAATCTTAGCTAACTCTTATCTCACATCCTCAATACCTCCTAGTGGCCACTCCTGAGATAAATTAAATCCTATTATGAAAGGAAAATTATCTTATGTACATAATAAATTATAGGTGAGGTTAAATCCTACATTTAATTTTTTTGTTTAAAATTTGGAGTATGATATCATAGTTGCTCTTAGCATGATTGTACCTTAGTGTGGTATAATTTTCTATATATTATTTAAAATTCCATCATGAAAATGAAAGTGGATTAGTACTAGAATAACTCACCAGCCACAAGTAGCTCCTAAGTTTGAATATAGAGTAAATAATATTCTCATTAATGTATGTGTTTCTTGAAGTATAAACATAGTTTTTAAATAGAATAGGATTGTAATATAAATGGCTAAAATTTTGAATTAAGTTCTTAAAATTTAACCTTATCCTTTTCTAGAATTCCTATTGGAAATTCTTTGCACATGAAAAATTATCTTAAAATTAGTCTAAATTAGTCTAAAGCTTGAAAATGGTGACCAAAAATTGAATCTTATTCACCTATAACTAAACTAATAATGTGTATGGGTTCCATTATATGGTAATATGAAATGTTTGATTGGGTTGTAACCATTATAACATTTATTTTAATGTTCAATTAGTCTTGTAAAGGAATTCCAAACTATCATTAATTTCCATAGCAATGACAATTGATAAGAGTGTTTATAACTAAGAAAAAAAATCATTCCAAAGGTATCATATATTATAAGGTTACATATTGTGTTAGTGATGTGATTGTGTTGATTTAATTTTATCTTGGTGTTGGATCCTATTGGTGTTGTCTTAGTACATTTGGACTTAGGAAGAGGATAGGTCATACTATTGAATGATTGGTTTTAACTTGTCCATTACCACCTATAATTATTTAAAGCTTCAAGATAAAATTTTGTATTCATTACACTTCCATGATTTGAGGAAATACAAATTGTAAAAGATTTGATTGGTGTCATTTTCTCTTCTAATTATAACCTTTGAATATGTTGAACTATGTACTTGGATAAGGATATTGTAAGGGAACTATACTAATATTGTTAAGGTTATAGTATAAAAAATAAGACAATCTAACTTCCATGAATGAATTTAAATAATGGAACATGTAGTCAACTAATATGTCTCACAATGAGATGTAATGAAATTGTAAATATGGATAGATATCTTTATAGCCCTACTTAAATAATACACACTAATAATTTTTTTACTAAAATAAACTTGATCATAACTCAAACTTGTGACTTATCGATTTTCAATATAGTATCTTACCAACCCATCAATTAACTCATGCATACATGTAGTGTCAAAAATTGCACACCCTTGAAATTTCAGTTACACTTTTGAATCCAATTTAGTGTCCACTCCCTTAGTATTTGTGTAGGAAAATATTAGCCCTTGCATCAACCCTTTTCCCCTCAAGATGTTGAAGACCACTTTTCAACAAATTTCTTCTTACGTCAATTTAATAATAACATTATGTTTTCCTCGTTTTCCATCGCTTTTGTGTATAATTTATCTTGACACTAGTGCCACATGGATGTATTAATGTCATGCTATCTTCATGTGAAATTTTAACATTCAAAAGTTTTTTTTTTAATCATTTTTCCACTTGTCACCTACCCAAGTCAGTAGAAATAGTTCAAGGAGATTTTTAATGGCTTCATAGCCTCATTTTCCTTACTCTTCTCTTTTAAATATATATTTTTTACCCCTCTATTTATCTATTGGACATTCTCTCTTGGTCTCTCTCTCAAAAATATCTCTTTCTCTCAAGGTTTCACAATAGTCTTTACAAATTTGTTGGCTTTTATAGCCTTCTTTGTCTAGCTCCCTCAAGCCTTGCTAGTAATATCTATTTAACTTTTATCTTTGAGAATATTGGGATTTATCACATCCCTTATCTATGCATTTATCATATTGTCTATTTTATTTATATATTAATCATATTTTTCTCTTTGTGGAGTTGGGGACACCTAGGAGGGGGTTTGATTGAGGAAAGCCCCTAAAAAAACCCCAAAAAATTTCTTGTTCTTATGTTTCCAAGTATCAAAGGTGTGGCTTGGACAGAGGGTCCATTATTTTACCTCTTGTGAGTGCTTCCTTTCTCTTATTTAATTTTACCATTTCATTTCTATTTAATACAGTTTACATTTATTTGTGTTATTTCTTTATTATTTTGGTACATTTTGAGATTTCATTCATCAAACTGTTAGTAGGTTTCTAGTCATCTTTTGAAATAAAATCAATTTTTGGTTTATATGAGACTACAATGTTTCATGGGGACCTCTATGCAATGTGATATTGTACTTGGTTGAGAGCCCATTGGTTTGTCTAGAAGACCTCTACAACCTACTCTTTCAATTTATATAAATCTCCCATTTTAATTCCACATAAAGTATAAATAAACCTCTTTATCATCTCATCTAGTCACCTAAGCATTGATCCCTGAGGTAGTTAAGGGCCATTTTCTCCTTGATACCTTGCAATCTTGAGGGTAGAAAATATCCTCCTCTACAATACATAAAAGTGTTAAATAGTTACCCTTTTTGATAAGGCAAAAAAAATAGTGTATGTTAGTCAAAAGAGACTTTTATTTACAAATAGAGAAAATATGAATGAAATGTAGCTATAAAATGTATAACCTAGAAATGGGATGGAAAAATATTGAACTAAAGTAGTCTCATTATGTATAAGCTTAGTCATATTAACCAGTGATAGCTTTAAGAAAACCATCTCCAAAAAGATATAAAATCCCGACGAATCTTTCATTTTTTGGAAAAAATATTAACTTCTATTGGCAAATCTTTTCTTTTTCCTTTGTGAAAATATATTAATTTTATTGGTTAATTTTTTAACATCACTAAAATATTATGGAAAATATTGGTGAATCTTGAAAAATAATGGGAAAATGCATAATTATAAATGCAAATCCTTCCTATCTAAATATTTAACTCTCATGGAGAAAAAGGGGCCTAAGGGTGGAATTTAATGATGGATTTAAGGGGTGGACTATAATATTTATTTACCACCATTGATTTAAAATATAATCTAATGATCCTCATTATATTTTATGAGATCAAATGTGTGTGCCATCTGTAATACTCATAGAGCTCAAAATTTCTTTTGGATTGATGATCTAATGTTCACCTCATTGTATTTTGTGAGGTAAAATGTACCCACAACCTAAAATTTCTTTTGGATTGTTGAATACCAATGATCCAAAATAAATTTTGGGCCCCATAATCATTAGAGATCATGTTTACATTTTACCTGATAGAATATGATGAGGACCGTTAAATTATATTGTAAATCAATGGTAGAAGCTAAAGATTAAAAATATTGCCCTAAAGAAACTAATAATTATGATATACTATTGGAACATTGAAATATATTTATAATATAACTTATAAAATTCAATGTAATCTAATCTAATCATCTATCGAATATTATGGTGAATTTTTGCGTTAATTTTTTTAATAAAATAAATTCTTTGGCGATTTAAATTAGAAAATAATATTTTTTTATAAAAAAGTGGTGATTCAAGTCATGTTATAGCTCGAACTATTAGCTAATTGGTGAATATTAACTAAATAAATTTTGATAAAAAATAAATCTAAATTGTAATTAAGTGAAACCATAGAATGAAGTCAAGCATGATTATTGATATAATATTGGGGGATAATTATGTTTTAAATGAATATTTAAGGAAACACAATACTAAGAGTCATTGAGATATAATGAGATACAATTATATCAATTTATTTGAACTTTGAAGGAAAATGATAAACCTAAATAAATCCTTGAAGGTTGAGGGATAGGATATGAGAGAAGAAATATGGTTTAAAATAATAGAAAGACATTAAGAATGTATCAGTGAGTTGAAAAAGATTTAGAAAACTTATTCTTAATCAGGATCAATAAAATTTTAGTGGTAGGGAATGAGGCTCAAATACATTGATGAATTTTTTAATTTAGTCAATTATTAATGCATAAATGAAATCTAAATAAAATGTGCATCTTGAACCTTAAGGACAAGATTTCATGCAATAAAATGACTTATATAGGCTATCCTCTGAGAAATATAATATGTACTTGATATTTATACCTAACTTGGTAATACGATAGGAAAATACTAAGACAAGAGTTCAAGTAATAGTTGAGAAATGATGATTGTATCCCTAATTCATTGTTTTTTCCACTAGAATCCAAAAACATGTCCTAAATCTTATATGAGATTTAAATAGTAAATTTTTTATGGTCATGTGATTTCATAATCCAACATTCTTGATTTCTCACCATGAATTTTATGCCACATAAATGAATAAACTTGTAAAAGATAATCATTCAATAACTCTTTCCTATTTATGAATTTATGAAATTGATTCAATGTGGGGGAAGGAAAAGGTGATTGAGTGACCAAACAACTAAAACCACCCTTCTTTTGCAATTTTGTGGATTAATGGTATAGCTAAATATCCAACAATAATATTAAGAAAATGAGCACAAATTTAAACAATGTTCACAGTGGTGTAATGAGTTTAAAGATTTCCTAATCTACATATCTCCCTCAAATTCACTCTCCAATGACATACACACATGCAAAAACAATATATATTTGTAATCCCACAAAAATAATATGGATCTCTTTTAAAAATGTCATTACAAATTTAATAGAAATCTATTTAATTCATCTTGTTATATATTATACAAAAGTAAATTTATTTTTCAATACTAATGATATTATAGTCTTATCCAAATGTTAGATGTCTCTTCTAAATACATAATCTTAACTATAATTTCTTAAAAAACCTATCAATATTCCCATTTAAAGATACAATCTCTAATCATGACTATAATTAACCTCTAAGACAGTGACTAATATTAACTTAAAGAAACCATTACACCTTTGTTCACAAGGGTGAACCGTCTCGCAATGCATTGTTCACAAAATTGGTGTATACATCATCAACGAAGTCCAAATTATAATTATGATTAAAAGATCTAAAAAAAAACAAGACTACTAAGAACCGCCTGCATTGGACCAGTCTCCTAGATGGTTTATGCTCAAACAAAACCATAATGGCCCAACAATAGTCTATAAAAATTGAAGGAAATAGCAGAGATAAAAAAAAATACACATACAAAAAAAATAATTTAACACAGAACAACCATTAACCACCATTGCTTCTTCAGAGAAAAATATATTATATTCGATATCTTTTTTTCTATCTCACTTTGATTACAAAATATATCCCCATATATAAAGGATTTTGGCTTAGAAAAATTTTTAATACAAACTTTAATGTCATAAAATTGCCAGTAGTTATATGTCCTAAACAAGGTCAAATCGATTTAAGTATAGTCCTAGACATATTAAAAACAGTCCAATCAAAAACGTCCTTTTATGCCAACGAGGAGCCCATTTACAACCTCCATGGGAAAGTCAAAAAATTCAAATGAAGGTTGACTACCGCACTACCGCTGCCGTTTACAAGGAGACCGTGGTGGTCGTGATAACTGTGCGAACTACAAGGAAATAGATTTTTGTGCTACCACTATGGTTAAGAAATAGACCATGGTGGCTGCGGTAACCGTCCACCGACAAATAAATAACTGTAGGAAATGGGCATCGTGCTACCACAAGAGGCAAGTGAATAGAGCGCAGTAGAGCAGTAACAGTATAGACTCACAGAGGGTGAGACGAGCTGACGATTAACTGCGTTACCGCGGTGAGAGGAAAGAAGGTGCACGGTATGGCGGTAGTCACCATGCTACCGCAAGGGCGAAATGATGATGCCACGGTATTGTGGTAACACCACACAACTGTGAGCAGTGAGATAAGAGGCCGCACTAGAGCAGTGGTCACCACGTTACTGCAAGAAGTAGGTGCAGTATGGCTGTAAGATTTGACGAAGACTGTCAGGGTTGACTAAACTGTTGACTCACGAGTTGGGTGAATTTCCAACACTCTCCCTTTAGCACAACTCATGCCATTTTCTATTCCCAGCTGGTCTCTTTGAAAGTTGAAACTCTCTGTGCTCAGTTCCTTGGTAAATATATCCATTTGGTGTTCATCTGATCTGCAAAATTCCAAAGTAATTTCTCCATTGTTAATCAAATCCCTGATGAAGTGAAACCGAGTATCTATATGCTTGCTCCTTTTGTGAAATACAAGATTCTTTGACAATGCAATGGCTGAATTGCTATCACAGAAAATTTTTGTAGTATCAACTTGTTCATTTTGAATCTCTTTCAGAAATCGTCTCATCCACACTGCTTGAAATGATGCACTGGTTGATGCAACATATTCAGCTTCAGCTAAAGATAAGGTGACAATAGGTTGTTTCTTTGAAGCCCATGCAACAACACCACTTCCAAAATGAAAAACATAACTAGAGGTGATTTTTCTGTCATCAACACTTCTAGCACAATCACTATCAGTAAAACCTATTAATTTGAAGTCATTTGTTCTGGAATATTGGAATCCAAATTTTTTGGTTCCATTGATATACCTTAGAATTCACTTTCCATCTTTCCAGTGATTCTCCTTTGGTTTTTCCATGAATATATAAATCAAACTAACAAAATACATTATATTAGGTCTTGTGGCTATCAGATACATTAAGCTCCCAACCAGTTTTTTGTACAAGGTTGAATTCACCTAATAACTTGTGTCTTCTCTGCTCAATTTCAGTTTAGTCATGGTTGGAGTAGGTGCTAATTACATTTTAACATATTGAATCTCTTTAAAACATCCTTTGCATATTTAGACTATGAAATAAAAATACCATCTTTATTCTGTGTTACCTCAATGCCCAAAAAATACTTCATCATTCTCATGTCTGTCATTTCAAACTCTTTCATCATTTCTGTTTTAAACATTTCAATTGATAGATTTCCAGTTAAGATCAAATCATCAACATACAGTCATATAATCATAATTTTACCTTCATCATTCACTTTGGTATACAATGTTGGTTCACTGTCACATCTGGTAAATCCATTATTTGTGAAATAACAGCCAATTTTGCTATACCAAGCTCTTGGGGCTTGTTTCAAACCATACAGTGCCTTCTTCAGTTTGTAAAATTGTCTTCTTGTCCTAATAACTCATATCCCGGTGGTTGTTCAATGTAAACTTCCTCTTCCAGATAACCATTGAGAAATGGTGACTTCACATCCATTTGGTGAACTAGCCATCTATTTTGTGCTGCTAAAGCCAATAGCATTCTGACTGTGTCAAGTCATGCAACTGGTGCAAAAGTTTCATTGTAATCTATTCCAGGTTTTTGTGCATAACCTTTTACCACCAATCTTGTTATGTGCTTCTCCACTTCTCCATTTGTGTTCAACTTAGTCTTACAAACCCATTTGACACCTATGACATCTTTGTCTTTTGGAAGAATTTGCAACTCCCATGTCTGATTTTTTTCTATTGAATCTATCTCATCATCCATTATTGTTAACCATTTTTCTTCCTTCATTGCATCTTCATAATGAATTGGATCTTTAGCTTGTGAATAAAAGGAAAATAGTGTAAGTTGTTGAGAATTGTTCTCACCTTCATTCTCATTATAAATTTCAGGCATGCTTCTGATTTTTTGCCTCCTCATGCTAGCCAAAGTTGGAATTGACAAATCACTTAAATCTGCAGAATGTAGACTTGAAGGTCCTGTGCCAAAAATTCTTATTGTAGTTGGTGTCTACAGTCCTCTTGTTGCTACGCTTGTATTACTTGTTGGTGTCAGTTGTTGAGCACTTGCTTGAGGTTGAGTAGGAACAATAGGTACATTAGCTGGAACTGTATTTTCATTCTCATCTTGAGGGATATTAATAGTAACATTGATTGTATTTTATTTTCTTCCATCCCATGCTTCATCTTCAATAAATTGGACGTCCTTGCTAATTATAACTTTCTTGGTTGATGGATTAAATAGTTTGTATGCTTTGGATTCTTCACTATATCCAACAAAGATGCATTTTACTCCTTTGTTATCAAGTTTTATTCTCAACTGATCAGGTACATGTGCATATGAAACACAACCAAAAACTCTCATGTGAGACACACTGTGATTTTTTCCAGACCATGTTTCTTCTGGGATAATATTCAATGAACTTTTTGTAGGGCATCTGTTCATGATGTATGTTGCACAAGATACAACTTCAGCCCAAAATTCATTTGTTAAACTGTGCTTGGCTTTTAACATACTTCTAGCCATCTCCATTATGGTTCTTTTTTTTCTCTCAGCTACACCATTCTATTGGGGTGTGTATCTTGTTGTGAACTATTTGTGTATTCCATGTTCTTTGCATAAATTTAAGAACTCTCTTGAAATGTATTCACCTCCTGTATCAGTTCTCAACACTTTGATGAAACAACCACTCTGTTTTTCAGCTAAATATTTAAATTGGCAAAAGTAATTAAACACTTCACTTTTCTGTTTCAGAAAATATACCCATGTCTTCCTTGAATAATCATCTATAAAAGTCAGAAAATAGAAACTACCACCTATTGAAGGTGTTTGCATTGGACCACATAAATCTAAATGAACTAATTCCAAAGAGGCTTTTGCTCTAGTGGATTTCCCTACTAGGAAAGACTCTCTATGTTGCTTTCCAAGTATGCAACCTTCAAAAACTCTTTCTGGTTTTTGAATTAATGGAATTCCCTTTACCATGTTCTTCCTATGAAACAAATTCAAACCTCCAAAATTTAAATGACCAAATATTAAATGCCAAAGCCATTTCTCATCTTTTACCTCTGCTTGAAAGACAGTTTGTATAACAGTTGCTACCTCTTGTGCTTGTGCAAAGTTTGTACTTAAAGCTGGCTGAATTCTCAAAGGAAACATTCTATTGTTTGTCATGTGAATTTTTGCAATCATCTGCCCACTTGGCTATTTGTCTAAAATAGTGCATAACCCATTCTTGAACGACACTCTATAACCCTTTTGAATTAACTGTCCTACACTCATCAAATTGTGTTTAAGACCAGGCACAAAATAAAAATCATAAATATATTTTTGCTCTCCCTACTTGGTTAGAATATTAACATTCCATTTTCCTTTAACTGACACTTTGTTGTCATTACCCAGGGTGACATCTGACTTAATATTCTCATCTAGACTTGTGAATAGATCAAAAATCCCTGTCATATGATTACTACAACTTCAATCTAAAAACCAAACTTCTTTCTCACTAGCTTGAGCTACATTACAGGCTAAAAACATTGTGCTCTTATCAGGTCTATTGTCTTGACTCTCTCTAGAAAATTTTGCTTTTTGTCTACTCATTTCATACTGTTTCTTTCTACACTCATTCATGTAATGGCCAAACTTTTTACAGTAATGGCATTGAACCTGAGATTTATCATACCTTTGTCCTTGAGGAATGTTTTGAGATGGGTTTTGGCTGCTGCCTCTTCCACTTGAACTTGACTAGTTATTTCTTCCACCTCTGTTGAAACCTCTTCCTCTTGCTCCAAAATTTGATCTACCTCTGCCTCTTCCTTGGTTAATTGAAGCTTGTGACTTTAATGCATGCTCCAATGACATATTTTTTGTTTTGTTGAGTCTGTGCTCATGAGAAATTAGTGAAGCATATAGCTCATCAACTGAATACTATGTGAGATCCTTTGTCTCTTCTATTGTGACTACAATTGACTCAAATCTTGTGGGTAAGCTTCTCAAAATATTTTCTATAACTTTGACATCTTCTAGTGTCTGACCATATGTTCTCATCTGGTTTACTAGTCCTATTATCTGAGTAAAATATGAATCTATAGACTCATTTTCTTTCATAAACAGAGTCTCGAACTCTCTTCTTAGTATTTGCAACTTTTCTATTTTGACTTTGTCCATTCCTTGATATGCTATTTGTAATATGTCCCAAGCTTGCTTTGACTTGGTAGTGGTTGATATTCTGGGAAAAATACTTTCATGTACACCTTGTAGAATTAAGAATCCTACTTCTTGTTATCCTTCAACAAATCTTTCTCTGCTTGTGTCAAAGCATTATATGTTGTTGCATTTTCCGGTTCTAGAAACCCATTCTCTACATAATCCCATAAATCTTGTGAATAGAACAATGCTCTCATTTTTATTGACCAGTAGTCATAATTCTTTCCATTCAACTATGGAATTTGAGGATTACTCAAGCTTGTGGGTAAGATTCTTAAAATATATACTATTACTTTGACATCTTCTAGTGTCTGTCTATGTGTTCTCATCTGGTTTACCAGTCCCATTATTTGAGTAAAATATGAATCTACAGACTCATTTTCTTTCATAAACAGAGTTTCAAACTCTCTTCTTAGTATTTGCAACTTTGCAGTTTTGACTATGTCCATTCCTTGATATGCTATTTGTAAAATGTCCATGCTTGTTTAGACTTGGTAGTGGTTGATATTCTGGGAAAAATAATTTCATGTACACCTTGTAGGATGAAGAAGTGAGCCTTTAAATCCTTCTTCTTGTTATCCTTCAACAAATATTTCTCTACTAGTGTCAAAGCATTATATGTTGCTGCATTTGCTAGTTCTCAAAACCCATTCTCTACATACTCCCATAAATCTTGTGAAAAGAACAATGCTCTCATTTTTATTGACCAGTAGTCATAATTCTTTCCAGTCAACTGTGGAATTTGAGGATTACTCAAGCTTGTGCTTGCTGCCATGATTTACAAACTCTCTAACCTTAGGCTTTGATACCACGTGAAGGAAATAGCAGAGATAAAAAAAAATACACATAAAAAAAATAATTTAACACAGAATGGCCATTAACCACCTTTGCTTCTTCAGAGAAAAATATATTATATTCGATATATTTTTTCTCTCTCACTTTGATTACAAAATATATCCCCGTATATAAAGGATTTCGGCCCAAACAAAAATTTAATACAAACTTTAATGTTATAAAATTGCCAGCAGTTATATGTCCTAAACAAGGTCAAATCGATTTAAGTATAGTCCTAGACATATTAAAAATAGTCCAATAAAAAATGTCCTTTTATGCCAACGAGGAGCCCATTTACAACTGCCATGGAAAAGTCAAAAATTCAAATGAAGGTTGACTACCATGCTACCACCGCGGTTTACGAGGAGACTGCGATGGCCACACTAACCATGTGAACTGCAAGGAAAGAGCTTACTGCGCTACCACTGTGGTTAAGAAATAAACCATGGTGGCCGCGGTAACCATCCACCGACAGACAACTAACTATAGGAAATAGACACCACGCTACCGCAGGAGGCAAGTGAATAGATCACGATAGAGCAGTACTAGTACGGACTGACGGAGAGTGAGATGAGCTAGCGGTTAACCACATTACCGCGGTGAGAGGAAAGAAGGCGCGTGGTATGGCCGTAGTCACTGCGCTACTGCAAGGGCAAAATGATGAGGTCGTGGTATCATGGTAACACCGCGCAACCACGAGCAGTGAGATGAGAGGCCACAGTAGAGCGGTGGTCATCGCTTTACCACGAGCTATTGAAGAAGTTAGTGCGGTATGGCGGTAAGAGTTGACGAAGACTGTCGGGGTTGACTGAACCATTGACTCATGAGTTGGACAAATTTCCAATTTAGACAATTTGTGGTGTTTGGCGGTTTTGATGTTCACGATGACTAGCAGTGGCACTAGCATTCTCAATAGTCTAGATAATTATAGTTTATCAGATTGAAAGTAAAAGTTGATTATTTATTTTAGTTGAAATTTTAAAATTTAGTATAAGATAAAAGATATTTAATTGTATTTATTAGTTTAATTATCAGACTGAAATTATATGTTTGTTGTTCACCTAGGATTCAAAATTTTTGAGTCATGCTTGTCTCCCAATAATGCAATCAAGATAAGCCTCCACCGACACCAATAGTTCAATGAATTTTATCTATTTAAAGGGGATTCATTTATTTCTAATTTAGGTTATTTGTGGTGTTTAGATTTTTTCTTCACTATGGTTGGTACTACCATTCTCAAGCTTGGGCTGTGTGGAGGCATACTTTGCCTGATGATGCATCCTCTTCTGGTATGTTGTAATTAAGAGTGTATATAAAAAATTTATAGTTCATTAAATTGAAAGTAAAAAGTTTGTACAAAAGTGTGTATGATTTATTTTATTAAAATTTTAAATTTATCCTTGAGAAAGATTTTTAATTGTACCAATTAATTTGACTCATATTTACATCAAAGATCATTTATCAGGATGAAATTTAATATGTTTGTTTATATTCATCGTATTTAAATTTGGCAGGCACATGATGAGTCAGCATTGTCTGTATGGGAAAATGAATTCCCTGGCCTAAATATGCCTAATGAACTAGCTCACTTAATGTCTCCCTTAGAGCATGAGGAAACTTTGTTTCTTGCAGATGAGACTGCAACAAAAGGCCTATAGGCTATTGCAGAGGAGAATAGTTTCTGCAAAAGATCAGGACTTTTATGTGAAAAAACTCAGATAACAAAGTTGGATCCATGCACGGGGTCAGAACCATATAGGAAAAGAAAGCTACTAGATTCTATACAAGATGGAGTTGTATCGGGTTGCTCAGGAACATTCAGGGAAAATGATTTGGAGGGGAAGCAATTACACAGTAGTTTCTTCTGAGTAAAAGAAATCATTACAGTTGGAGAGAAGTTGTTATTTCCTAATTTTCATAACAACATTGCTAATGATAATGTATCCTTTCTCCCACATAAAATTTCCCAAAACATTCCTTTCTAAAGCCAACAAATGTTGGACTTAGTAGAGGCCTTTCACATTCCATCCACTGGATCAAAGTTTCTAATAAAGAAAATGGCTTCAACTCTTAAGGTATGTGAAGCAGCTCCTTCTAGCATAGAGACCAAAAGATGTGTTATCTCTATAGAGTCTATGGCAGAGTTTGTGTCCAATGTCATTAGTGGGCACAACGTTGGACTAGTGGAGGGCGTAGTCTCAACCACAAAACTTTCCAACCGTGTGGTTAGATTAAAGGGTACAAATCTTGTGGCTCCCTCCTCCCTCAAGCATGTGGCTTTCCACCCTATGTTATTTCCTTTTAAAGTATATTACTACCATTATGTGAAGAGTACAAATATGTATTTGGTAGCATTGAAGGATGAAAAAATTGGAGTTCACCAGAGTGTGGTTGTTGAATGTCATATGGATACTAAACCTTATCCTGCTGAAAGCGTGGCCCTGCTTGAACTCAAACTAAAACCACGAGAGGGAGAATTTTGTCACTGGGTGCGTAGTGATTTTCTTCTTTTCATCAAGAAGGTGTGAATCTCGTGTGATAATACTATCCTATTTAAATAAAGGAGCTTGGAAATCTTGTGATATAAGATCACACCACCAAGGATGAGATTGGCTTCCACTTATGTCAATAATATCTATTATATGCAGCTTCAATTTATGAAGATAATATCTATTTTGTGTACCTTCAACTTATATCAATATATCTACTATTTGCAGCTCATTATTCTCTTCGTAGTGGTTTCGATTTTTCAATTAATTGGAAATTACATTTGTAGGTTCACCTACAATAAGCCTTAATTAAAATGTTATGTGTAAAGATAAAATTTGTATATTTTTGTTGCAAACTATAATTTCTCCCCGTTTGCATCCCAAGGCGGTGGAGAAAACTACGAGATAACTGTTGTTTAATTTGCATTAACAATATCGTAGATAGCTAGGAAATAAACTTTAGTTCAGTTTTGGTTTTGCATAGAATAGGAATATTTTGCACAAAGTAGTTATAGTTGTAAGTGAATAGATTAGGGATGAGTTTAGTTTTTACTTCAGTTTAGTTTTGTTTATCTGTTGTTCGAATAAACCAAAGACCTCTATATAATGAGGTAGATGTAATCGGTTTGATTAGACAATAAAAGTTCATTTGTGTTGTATTACATATATTGTCTCCTCTGCCCACCATCAATTTTTTCAATTTTGTTTGGGATTTATTTTGATTAAATTAGTTCGTCTGTATTAGCTAGTATATACTACGTACTTTCATTTAAGACTTCACATGTTTCTCGGATCTAATTTAATTTTATATTCACATATTTTTAAAAATAGATTTAAATCTTTAATTTATCTATTTACTTAGATGGCATGAAATTGTAGCACGAAGCTACACTTTAACTATCACTTCATTCCTCCTCACTTCCCGAATGCAATTGACACAGATTCCTTTCATCGAACTCCCCCATTTTGGTACATCTTTTTTACAGCTTTCTCTTTATTTGAGCAATGCTGAAGATGTGTGCCATGGCCCTTACAAAAAGGTTGATCGAGGCAGCAACTCTTTGTCAGACCAAGAAGCTTAAGCTATTTCAGGTATCAAATTTTCTCTTGTTTTGTCATTATAAGTCAGATGTCATGAAGCAAATAAAGTGGCTTATTAATTAAGCATTCATGTTATGCAATTGTAGAAGGCAGAGTTGAGAGTTCTTTACAAAGGATTGTAAATTCATCATCTTCCAAAGGCATTTTCTTGAGATGAGCAGTCAATTGATAGGTCTTGTGTTGGAAATTTTCCCAACTCGCGACTCGACAGTTCAGTCAACTCCAGCAGTCTTCGTCAACTCTTATAGCCATACTGCATCGACTCCATCAACAACTCACGATAGCACGGTGACCACCGCACTACCATGACCTCTTAACTCTCTGCTTGCGGTTGCGCAATGTTACCGCGATACCGCGGCCTCATCATTTTTCCCTCGCGGTAGTGTGGTGACTACCGTCATACCGCGTGCCTTCCTTCCTCTCACCATGGTAATGCGGTTAACTGTCAGCTCATTTCACTCACCGACAGTCCGTACAATTACCGCTCTACCACAGTCTATTTGTTTGCCTCCTATGGTAGTGCGGTGCCCGTCATCTTTTGTTAGTTGTCCGTCAATGGACGGTTACCACAACCACCATGGTCTATTTCTTAACTGCAGTGGTAGCACGATAAGCTCTTTCCTTGTAGTGTGCACGGTTACCGCGGCCACCGCAATCTCCTCGTAAGCCATGGCGATAGCACGATAGTCAACCTTGTTTGACTTTTTGACCATTTTTGGTGGTGACTGTTAGTGGGCTCCTTGTTGGATTTAAAGGACGTTTTTGATTGGATAGTCTTCTTTATGACTAGGACAATTTTTTAATTCAACTTGACTATGTTTAGAAAATACATCTGCTGGCAATTTTATGACATTAAATTCTGTATTAAATTTTTCTCTGGGCCGAAAAACTTTATATACTAGAATATTTTTTTGTAAAAAAATAGAGGATAATATAACATTTTTTTCTCAGAAGTAGAAAAGGTGGTTAATGGTTGTTCTGTGTTAAATTGTGTGTTTGTTTTTTTTATCTCTGCTATTTACTTAACGTGGTATCAAAGCCTAAGGTTAGTTGTAGAGAGTTTGTAAATCATGGCAGCAAGCACAAGCTTGATTAATCCTCAAATTCCACAGTTGAATGGAAAGAATTATCACTACTGGTCTATAACAATGAGAGCATTATTCTGTTCACAAGATTTATTGGAGTATGTAGAGAATGGGTTTCTAGAACCGACAAATGCAGCAACATATAATGCTTTGACACAAGCAGAGAAAGATTTGTTGAAGGATAACAAGAAGAAGGATTCAAAGGCTCACTTCTTTATTCTACAAGGTGTACATGAAAGTATTTTTCCAAGAATATCAGCCACTACCAAGTCTAAGCAAGCTTGGGACATATTACAAATAGCATATCAAGGAATGGACAAAGTCAAAATAGAAAAGTTGCAAATACTGAGAAGAGAGTTTGAGACTCTGTTTATGAAAGAAAATGAGTCTATAGATTCATATTTTACTCAGATAATGGGACTAGTAAACTAGATGAGAACACATGGTCAGACATTAGAAGATTTCAAAGTTATAGAAAATATTTTGAGAAGCTTACCCACAAGATTTGAGTCCATTGCAGTAACAATAGAAGAGACAAAGGATCTCACATACTATTCAGTTGATGAGCTATATGCTTCACTAATTTCTCATGAGCACAGACTCAACAGAACAACAAATATGTCATTGGCGCATGCATTCAAGTCACAAGCTTCAATTAACCAAGGAAGAGGCAGAGGTAGATCAAATTTTGGAGCAAGAGGAAGAGGTTTCAACAGAGGTGGAAGAAATAACTAGTCAAGTTCAAGTGGAAGAGGCAGCAGCCAAAACCCATCTCTAAACTTTCCTCAAGGACAAAGGTATGATAAATCTCAGGTTCAATGCCATTACTATAAAAAGTTTGGCCATTACATGAATGAGTGTAGAAAGAAACAGTATGAAATGAGTAGACGAAAAGCAAACTTTTCTAGAGAGAGTCAAGACAATAGACCTGATAAGAGCACAATGTTTTTATCCTGTAATGTAGCTCAAGCTAGTGAGAAAGAAGTTTGGTTTTTAGATTGAAGTTGTAGTAATCATATTATAGGGAATTTAGATCTATTCACAAGTCTAGATGAGAATATTAAGTCAGATGTCACCCTGGGTAATGACAACAAAGTGTCAGTTAAAGGAAAATGGAATGTTAATATTCTAACCAAGTAGGGAGAGCAAAAATATATTTATGATGTTTATTTTGTGCCTGGTCTTAAACACAATTTGATGAGTGTAGGACAGTTAATTCAAAAGGGTTATAGAGTGTCTTTCAAGAATGGGTTATGCACTATTTTAGAAAAATAGCCAAGTGGGCAGATGATTGCAAAAATTCACATGACAAACAATAGAATGTTTCCTTTGAGAATTCAGCCAACTTTAAGTACAAACTTTGCACAAGCACAAGAGGTAGCAACTATTATACAAACTGTCTTTCAAGAAAAGGTAAAGGATGAGAACTGGCTTTGGCATTTAATATTTGTTCATTTAAATTTTGGAGGTTTGAATTTGTTTCATATGAAGAACATGGTAAAGGGAATTCCATTAATTCAAAAACTAGAGAGAGTTTGTGAAGGTTGCATACATGGAAAGCAACATAGAGAGTCTTTCCTAGAAAGGAAATCCACTAGAGCAAAAACCCCTTTGGAATTAGTTCATTTATATTTATGTGGTCCAATGCAAACACCTTCAATAGGTGGTAGTTTCTATTTTTTGACTTTTATAGATGATTATTCAAGGAAGACATGGGTATATTTTATGAAACAGAAAAGTGAAGTGTTTAATTACTTTTGCCAATTTAAATCTTTAGCTGAAAAACAAAGTGGTTGTTTCATCAAAGTGTTGAGAACTGATACAGGAGGTGAATACATTTCAAGAGAGTTCTTAAATTTCTGCAAAGAACATGGAATACACAAATAGTTCACAACAAGATACACACGCCAATAGAATGGTGTAGCTGAGAGAAAAAAAAGAACCATAATGGAGATGGCTAGAAGTATGTTAAAAGCCAAGCACAGTTTAACAAATGAATTTTGGGCTGAAGTTGTATCTTGTGCAACATACATCATGAATAGATGGCCTACAAAAAGTTCGTTGAATATTATCCCAGAAGAAACATGGTCTGGAAAAAATCATAGTGTGTCTCACATGAGAGTTTTTGGTTGTGTTTCATATGCACATGTACCTGATCAGTTGAGAATAAAACTTGATAACAAAGGAGTAAAATGCATCTTTGTTGGATATAGTGAAGAATCCAAAGCATACAAACTGTTTAATCCATCAACCAAGAAAGTTATAATTAGCAAGGATGTCCAATTTATTGAAGATGAAGCATGGGATGGAAGAAAATAAAATACAATCAATGTTACTATTAATATCCCTCAAGATGAGAATGAAAATACAGTTCCAGCTAATGTACCTGTTGTTCCTACTCAACCTCAAGCAAGTGCTCAACAACTAACACCAACAAGTAATACAAGCGTAGCAACAAGAGGACTGTGGACACCAACTACAATAAGAATTTCTGGCACAGGACCTTCAAGTCTACATTCTGTAGATTTAAGTGATTTGTCAATTCCAACTTTGGCTAGCATGAGGAGGCAAAAAATCAGAAGCATGCCTGACATTTATAATGAGAATGAAGGTGAGAACAATTCTCAACAACTTACACTATTTTCCTTTTATTCACAAGCTAAAGATCCAATTCATTATGAAGATGCAATGAAGGAAGAAAAATGGTTAACAACAATGGATGATGAGATAGATTCAATAGAAAAAAATCAGACATGGGAGTTGCAAATTCTTCCAAAAGACAAAGATGTCATAGGTGTCAAATGGGTTTGTAAGACTAATTTGAACACAAATGGAGAAGTGGAGAAGCACATAACAAGATTGGTGGTAAAAGGTTATGCACAAGAACCTGGAATAGATTACAATGAAACTTTTGCACCAGTTGCATGACTTGACACAGTCAGAATGCTATTGGCTTTAGCAGCACAAAATAGATGGCTAGTTCACCAAATGGATGTGAAGTCACCATTTCTCAATGGTTATCTGGAAGAGGAAGTTTACATTGAACAACCACCGGGCTATTTGATATGAGGACAAGAAGACAAAGTTTGCAAACTGTAGAAGGCACTGTATGGTTTGAAACAAGCCCCAAGATCTTGGTATAGGAGAATTGACCGTTATTTCACAAATAATGGATTTACCAGATGTGACAGTGAACCAACATTGTCTACCAAAGTGAATGATGAAGGTAAAATTCTGATTATATGCCTATATGTTGATGATTTGATCTTAACTAGAAATCTATCAATTGAAATGTTCAAAATAGAAATGATGAAAGAGTTTGAAATGACAGACATGGGAATGATGAAGTATTTTTAGGCATTGAGGTAACACAGAATAAAGATGGTATTTTCATTTCATAGTTTAAATATGCAAAGGATGTTTTAAAGAGATTCAATATATTAACTTGTAAGTTAACACCTACTCCAATGGTGACTGGACTGAAATTGAGCAGAGAAGACAAAGGCTTAGATGTTAATCCAACTTTAGACAAACAACTATTTGGGAGATTAATGTATCTGACAGCCACAAGGTCGTATATAATGTATTTTGTCAGTTTGATTTCCAGATTCATTGAAACACCAAAGGAGAATCACTGGCAAGCTGGAAAGTGAATTTTGAGATATATTAGTGGAACCAAAAATTTTGGAATCCAATATTCCAGAACAGATCACTTCAAATCAATAGGTTTTACTATAGTGACTATGTTGGAAGTGTTGATGACAGAAAAATCACCTCTGGTTACGTTTTTCATTTTGGAAGTGGTGTTGTTGTATGGGCTTCAAAGAAACAGCCTATTGTCACCTTATCATCAGCTGAAGCTGAATATGTTGCAGCAACTAATGCATCATGTCAAGCAATGTGGATGAGGTGAGTTTTGAAAGAGATTCAAAATGAACAAGTTGATGCTACAAAAAAATTCTGTGACAACAATTCTGCCATTAGATTATCAAAGAACCCTATATTTCACAAAAGGAGTAAACACATTGATACATGATTTCATTTTATTAGGGAGTTGATTAATGGTGCAGAGATTTCCTTAATTTTTTGTAGGTCACAAGATCAAGTTGTAGACATTTTCACAAAGGCCCTGAGCATAGAGAGCTTCAACTTTCAAAGAGACCAGCTGGGAATAGCAAATGGCATGAGTTGTGCTCAAGGGGGAGTGTTGGAAATTTGCTCAACTCGTGAGTCAACGGTTTAGTCAACTCTGGCAGTCTTCGTCAACTCTTACCGCCATACCGTGTCGACTCCATCAACAACTCATGGTAACGCGGTGACCACTGCACTACCATGGCCTCTTAACTTTTTGCTTGTGGTTTCGTGGTGTTATCGCGATACCACGACCTCATCATTTTGCCCTCGTGGTAGTGTGGTGAGTACTGCCATACCATGTGCCTTCCTTCCTCTCACCACGGTAACGTAGTTAGCCGCCAGCTCATTTCACTCATCGTCAATCTATATAGTTACCACTCTACCATGGTCTATTCATTTTCCTCCTATGGTAGCACGATGCCCGTCATCTTCTATTAGTTGTTCATCGGTGGATGGTTACCACGACCATCGCGGTCTATTTCTTAACCATGGCGATAGTGCGGTAAGCTCTTTCCTTGCAGTGCGCAAGGTTACCGTGGCTACCGCAGTCTCCTCATAAACTATGGCGGTAGCATGGTAGTCAACCTTGTTTGACTTTTTGACCTTTTTAATTCGACTTGACTATGTTTAGGACATATATCTGCTAGCAATATCTGACATTAAAGTTTGTATTAAATTTTTGTTTGGGCCGAAAAACTTTATATACTGGAATCCTTTTTTGTAAAAAAAACAAGGAGGGTAATATAATATATTTTTCTCAGAAGTAGAAAAGGTGGTTAATGGTTGTTATGTGCTAACTTTTGTGTGTTTGTTTTTTTTATCTCTACTATTTCCTTCATCTTGTAGGTTTATTTTGAGAGTCCCTTCCTAAATATTTTGAGGACACCTTGAGGAAATTCATACTTTTGATGACATTTGCATCATAATTTTTATTTGATTGTCTTTGGATCTTATTCTTAATCAATTTCCACTAGTTTCTAGATTGTGATTTTTTTCAATTAGGTTAATATTCCTCACTTGATTGTGACACCTCTTATGAATTTTTTTGAGAAACTTCTAGAAGCATTATACATTTTAAGTTTTATTTCCCTATATTTCTTATAGGAATGAGAAGATGAACTACAAATACCTTTATGTTTATTTTTTTTAAAGGGATAAATGGTGTTTTTGATCATCTACCATTGATATATGAGACTACACTTTGGTGTGTAGAAAATGGGAGAGCATAAATTGATATATGCACTATATTAAATATATAGATCCAAAGACCCTTAAATACATATATAGATAGGTGCGTCTCTTACAAGAGACATGACTCTTTGTAATTAAATAAAATATATTTTAACACCCCCCAGATAAGCTTTATTTATTTACACAACTTAATTAGATGATGGGGTCCACTTATACAAAAAAACATTTATTAGCAGCTACCCATGTACAAATAAATAATTTTTAACACCAATGCTTACTTGAAAGTACAAAAAAAATGTTGTTCTTTTGAACAACCTTGATTAGTTTTGTCCATCATTATCCATAGGAAGACAATCTTCACAATTATATCAAAAGGAAGTGAAGCATTCTCAATGACCTTTCCGATCAAAGACCTTCATATATTTAACAATGATATTTTCAATCAATTTTAACAATAATCTTTGTCATCAATTTCAACAATGATCTTTGGGACCAAAACATTCAATGATCTCTGTAATCAATTTCAACAATGATCTTTGCAATAAATTTCAATAATGGTCTTTGCAACTAAAACCTTCAATGATCTCTACAATCATTTTCAACAATGATCTTTGTGATCAAATTTTTCATAAATTTAGCAACAATCTTTGTGATCAACACTACAACTATTAAATAATGATCCCTATGATAAATACATCAACTTTTTAGGTTCAAAAATGATCTATGCGATCAACATTACAACCATTTAGTAATGATCTTCACAATCAATAGTACAATTTTTAGATTCGACAAAGATCTTTGTAATCAATGTTACAACCCTTCAAAAATGATTTTTGTGATCAATAATATAACTTTTTAGGTTTAACAATGACCTTTGGGATCAATATTACAACTATTCTACATATACGAGTGCTCTAACTTCAAATCTCACATATGAATACTCCAAATTCACATATGAAAATTGGACTTGAGTAGAGTGTGGTTGTTGAATGTCATGTATGGATACTAAACCTTATCCTGCTGAAAGCCTGGCCCTGCTTGAACTCAAACTAAAACTAAGAGAAGGAGAATTTTGTCACTGGGTACCTAACGATGTTCTTCTTTTTGTCAAGGAGGTGTGAATCTCATGTGATAATACTATCCTATTTAAATAAAGAAGCTTGGAAATCCTATGATATAAGATCACATCATAAAGGATGATATTGGCTTCCACTTATGTCAATAATATCTATTATATGCAGCTTCAACTTATGAAGAAAATATATATTATCTATAGTTTCAAGTTATGTCAATATATCTATGAATGCTATTTTTGAGCATGTTTTAAGGGAAAAAAAAATTCCATGAACATATTAGCTAATGTTTTCATTGACGATGGATAAGTTTGGTTTGCATAATTTAAATTATTAACATTTAATTTTTAATTACAATATATGCTCTTAATTATAATTAGTGTGCATAATTAAAATTTTTAACACTTAATTTTTAATAATTATGTAAGCTCTTTATGTGTATTTTTCAATCTATGTGTTCCTTACATTATAATTAAATATTTCATCAACTATACTATACTCTACTACCTTAATAAGAGATTGAATAGTTAATATAATATCTAAAAATATATTATATTATTCAACATATGCAAAAAAATTATATTCATATTAATAATACACTTAGACTTCTATCTACATGGTAATTTTCTCCTTTTACCTTGTCTTTTCATTTAACTATAGTAATAAAATAATTCTTAAGTAGTAATAAAATAATAATTACAACCATTTAAATTGTCATATACTTGAAATATGCAATAAATATTGATGTAAAAAATAAAACAATTTTTAAGTATAATAAAGAAAATAATGATTAACTAAAATAAAATAATATTAATTAATTATCTAATATAGCTCTATATTTTTTTTTTATGTATTTACTATATATTTTAACATTTTAAAATTAATACATACTATAACATTGCTGCTATTTAAGTTTCACAATTTAACATATTATTAATTATAATAATTTATAATTCAACTTATACAACTTTATTATAAGATCATTATTGCAACATTATATACCGATAGTATATTAGTCCTGCCTATCTATAGGCAGAGACTTATGTTTTTAGTTAGCTTTTTTCAGTATTAATGCATTTGTCAAGAGTCGTGTAAATAGTTTAACATATGATCAGAAGAATTGTTCCTATTAAACTATAATTTCAACAATTTATTTCCAATTTTCTATTAGCGGTTCGTAATTTCCTCAAGAGTTTTCGGCTTTTTCCTGGGAGAAAAACCTTCGATGAACCAAAAGCGAGGAGATAAAATTTAACCTAATGTTTTCTTAGCTCATATCTGTGAACCAGGTGCAATGGTTGGGAGACAACTCAAGTACCTACTCTGCGAAAGGCACATGTAATGGAACTGGCTACGTGGCGTTGTAGTTCTCCCACATTTTGCAATCATGAATGGTAGGAAAGCTACTAGATATGGCCACCACCTTCACTAACACTTAAAATATCCACCCTCAGTTCCATTTTTGTTGTTCCTTTCTACGACTGCATCTTAGTTCGCATGGTTAGGAAGGTCACTAGAATTGAACATGGGATCACTAAAGAATTGGCAATGGTCTTTTTTAGTTGAGCAAGTGGAAGGATGGAAGAAAGTGGTGGATGTCGTTCACGAAAAGGGTGGGATCATCTTTTGTCAGTTATGGCATGTGGGCAAGGCATCACATATAGTTGTGAAAGAAAGAGGGCAGTAAAAATGGCCTTGTTTATTTTTTGCAACTTGGCAATGAAGGCCTTTTTCTCCTCTTTCTACTTAGTGCTTTAGTTTCTCTGTTGAGGGCATTGTGTTTTATCCTTCTTGACAGAATAAAATAGTGTATTAGCTGCAAAATATGACTAGATTTATTTGTTTTTTTACAAAAGAGTCTTTGTATTTGCATATCTTCTTGCATCAATTATAAAGAAAATTTGATTGCTATTATTCTTTGATAGATTTTTTCCAAGCATCCAGGACAATCCATAATGCTATGAGACCACATTTATTTGAAACATTTTCCAAAATAGTTCACTGTCTTTTCTATGCTACCACGTTTTCCATGCATGTCTACCAAAGCATTTTATCAAACAGTTCATTGCCTTGCTGCTATGGCGAAAATCCTTAAACAGGTGCTTTCAAATAAGCTACGGATGCTTGAAAAAAATCTAGACTAATGTTTTCACTAGAGAAAAAGGCCTATTAATCTTTGCATTGGGAACTCGGTGAGTGATTATCTACCTCCCCATTCATTAACGATTATTTTCCTGGGGGTTTGGATTTTTCAGGAATAATTTTCATTAGTCTATCCAATGAAGAGAAGAGGGTAAAGTGTTTGCATCGTTTCCTAATGCTTTGTTTTTTTCTCTGCAAACAACAGATGTAACGAAACTGGTTGCATGGCATTGGAATTCTCCCATATTTTATAGTCATGCATGATAGGGCAACTGTTAGATTTGGCCATTGCCTTCATTACCACTTTTATCCACCCTCAGTGCCATTTTTATTATTCATTTATATGACTAGATCTCAGTTCCCATGCCTAGGAAGGTCACTAGAATTGAACGTGGGATTACTAAATAATTGGTACTATTCTTTTCTAGTTAGCAAGTGGAAAGCTAGAAGAAACTGGTTGATGCCCTTCATGAAAAGGGTGGGATCATCTTTTGTCAACTATGGCACATGGGCAGGTCATCACATACAGGTTTAGTCCATTGTGAGGGAACGAATCTTTTTAGATGTTACAGTTGCTACTACCTTGGTAGGCATGTATGTTAAAAGAGGATGCATGCACAAGGCTGTGTAGTCAATTAGGAGACTATGATATGCTTGTTTTTTTTGTTTTGTTGTGGCTATTGAAGGATTTTCAATAGGAAAATGCAGAGCAGTGATGACAACTAGGGTCTTTCTTTTTTATTTAGCTAGTATCTCTCTCTTTTCTTCTTGTTGTTATCTTGTCATATTTCAATTTTTTTACTTTTGCATCTTATTTGTAGTAGTGTTTATTGCTCTGTGTATTTTTATAGTCTTAGCACACTTTTTGATGCGGTCTACCAAGATTGCAGGGTATGAATGAAAAAGAAGAAATATTTCATGAAAAAATCAACATCAAACATTATGGCCACGGAGCAAGAAGAAAACTACTTTTCTACACAATAGTCTGATAATGGTAGACAAAAAAATTCCTTTCATTTCTATTCACATTTCACTAAGTTTCCTTTCCTTTTATACATAGTTATATGAGTAGATAGTTGTTATCATAGCTATGGTTTATATTTTGTATTTTATAGAGATAAAATTTCAAAAGAAAATAGTATATACAAGTTAATGGAAATGGAGGACACACAATCATTCTCCTCTTCAACCTTACAGGATAACAATGTCCCTCCTAGTGTTGCATGGCATAAAGCATAACTCCTACTCCACCCCTACAAAGATTGTCTATGTTTTCACATTTTGATAGTTTTAGGATTTTACCACTTTAGGAACTTACCTCTTTTGTTATGTTTAGTGGCATTTCTTATCTATAATCCTTTTTAGTTTTTATTAGTATTCTTGAATGTTACTATTGTAATTTTTTGAATCTCATTGATCTACTTCTAATCATGTATGGACATTGATTTTAAAGTATCACACCTTGCATTTTTCTTGCTATATAGATTTTAATTGGCAGTGGATAGCTAAATCTCCAAGGATAATATTAAGAAAATAGGCTCAAGTTTAAACAATATTCACAATGGTGTAAAGAGTTTAAAGATAGATTAATCTACATATCTCCCTCAAATTCACTCTCCAATGACATACACACATACAAAACAATATATATTTGTAATCCTACAAAAATAATATGAATCCCTTTTAAAAATGTCATCAAAAAATTCATAAAAATCCATTAAATTCACCTCATTATATATTGTAAAAAGATAATATTTTAAAGATAAAAATAAAATAAAATTTAAGTATTATGTTTTTCAATACTAATGATATTACACTCTTATCCAAATGTTACATGTCTATTCCAAATACATAATCTTATCTACAATTTCTGAAGGATAAAGCAGAGATATAAATTTAAACACATAAAATATTTTAACTCAAAACTGCCATAAAAAAGCTTGCTACTTGAGAGCAAAATTATATTAATTTTCTTCACTTCTTGATTACAAAAATACGAGACATATTTAAAGAAAATTTGACCCACATAAAAATCAATACAACATCAATGTCATAAACATGCCAGCATCATCTATGTCCTAAGCAAGCTCTAAACCGTTTAATATATGTCCTTATACAAAGCATAAAAACCAATCAAAAACGTCCTTTCATGCTAACGTGTATTCCACTTATCGAACGCACCAAGAAAACAAAAAACTCAATGGGTGTTGACTACTGTGCTATCGCTGGGGGTCTTCGTGCAAGCCACGGCGGCCACGGTAACCGCAGGCGCAAACTGTGACGGGTTTATCTCGTTATCACCGCGGTTAAAATTTAGACTGTGGTGGTCGCAATAACCGCTAGCGCTCGCAGGGAAGATGTTTACCGCACTATCACCGCAGTCAAGAAATAGACCACGGTGGCCACGGTAACCGCTAACGGGTGGTCTGCTAACTGATGAAGCCAGGCACCGCGCTACTGCCGATGAAGACTGTTGAGGCCGCGATGGCTGCGGTAACCACCAGAACGACGAAGAAGTAAGCCACATGTGGTTTAACCGTGATACCGCGGTGAGTGAAAGGGATGGTAGCGGTAGAGCGGTGGAGTTGACTGCGACGACCATATTTGACGTTGACTTGGATGAATTTGACTGTGTCGAAGACACGTGAGTTGGACGAAATTCCAACACTCCCCCTTGAGTGCAACTCGAGCCATTTCTAATGCCAAGTCGGTCCCTTTGAAAAATAAAGCTCTCCGTGCCCAGTGCCTTGGTGAAGATATCGACCTGTTGTTCATCAGTGCTGCAAAAAATTAAAGAAATTTCTCCGCCTGAAATCAATTCCCTAATAAAATGAAATTGGTATCTATGTGCTTGCTACATTTGTGAAATACAGGGTTCTTCGATAATGCAATGGCAGAGTTGTTGTCACAGTAAATTTGAGTTGCCCCTGTCTGCTCATTTTGGATTTCTTGTAAAACCCTTCTCATCCATACTGCTTGTCATGAAGCACTGGTGGCTGCTACATACTCTGCTTTAGCAGATGATAAAGTGACTATAGGTTGTTTCTTTGAAGCACATGCAACCACTCCACTTCCAAAATGAAAAATATACCCTGAGGTGCTCTTTCTGTCATCCACACTCCCTGCACAATCACTGTCTGTATAACCGGTTAGTCTAAAATCTTCTAATCTGGAATATTGGATTCCAAAATTTCTTGTTCCATTAACATATCTCAAAATTCTCTTTCCTGCTTGCCAGCGATTCTCCTTTGGTGTTTCCATGAATCTGGAAATCAAGCTGACTGCATACATAATGTCAGGCCTTGTGGCTGTCAATTACATTAGACTACCTACTAACTATTTGTACAAGGTTGGATTAACTTCTGAGCCTTTGTCTTCTCTGCTCAATTTTAGTCCAGTCACCATTGGAGTAGGTGTTGACTTACAGTTTGACATATTGAACCTTTTTAAGACATCCTTTGCATATTTAGACTGTGAAATAAAAATACCATCTCTGTTCTGTGTTACCTCAATGCCTAAAAAATACTTCATCATGCCCATGTCTGTCATTTCAAATTCTTTCTTCATTTCTGTTTTGAATATCTCAACTGACAGATTTCCTGTTAAAATCAAATCATCAACATATAGGCATATTATCAAAATTTTACCTTCATCATTCACTTTGGTATACAAAGTGGGTTCACTGTCACATCTGGTGAATCCATTTCTTGTGAAATAACTGTCAATTCTATTGTACCATGCTCTTGGGGCTTGTTTTAAACCATACAGTGCCTTTTTCAGTTTGTAGACTTTGTCTTCTTGTCCTGATATTTCATATCCTGGTGGTTGTTCAATGTAGACTTCCTCTTCCAGATAACCATTGAGGAATGTTGACTTCACATCCATCTGGTGAACTAGCCATCTATTTTGTGCTGCTAATGCCAAAAGCATTTTGACTGTGTCTAATCTTGCAACTGGTGCAAATGTTTCATTGAAATCTACTCCAGGTTGTTGTGCATAACCTTTCACCACCAATCTTGCTTTGTGCTTCTGCACTTCTCCATCTGCATTTAACTTAGTTTTATAGATCCATTTTACACCAATAACATCTTTGTCTTTTGGAAGACTTTGCAACTCCCATG
The DNA here is from genome assembly GCA_007115665.2 of Sequoiadendron giganteum. Lineage (NCBI taxonomy): Eukaryota > Viridiplantae > Streptophyta > Pinopsida > Cupressales > Cupressaceae > Sequoiadendron > Sequoiadendron giganteum. Next base: position 647,128,620 of record CM021102.1, read on the forward strand.
TCTGATTGTTTTCAATTGATTCTATATCATCATCCATTGATGTTAACCATTTCTCTTCCTTGATTGCATCCTCATAATGAATAGGATCTTCAGCTTGTGAATAAAAAGAAAAAAGTGTAAAATGTTGTGGATTATTCTCATCTTCATTCTGATTGTAGATATCAATCATGCTTCTGATTTTTTGTCTTCTCATGCTAGCCAAAGTAGGATTTGATAAATCACTTGAATCTGCAGAATGTGGACTTGAAGATCCTGTGCCATAAATTCTTGCTATGGAAGGTGTCTGCAGACCTCTTGTTGCTGCTCTAGTATTACTTGCTAGTGTCTGTGGTTGACCACTTGCTTGAGGTTGATTTGGAACTACAGGAACATTAGGTTGAACTATATTATTATTCTCATCTTGTGGGATATTGACAGTAACATTGATTGTGTTTTATTTGCTTCTATCCCATGCTTCATCTTCAACAAATTGAACATCCCTGTTGACTATTACTTTCTTGGTTGAGGGATTAAACAACTTGTATGCTTTGGATTCTTCACTGTATCCAACAAAGATACATTTCTCTCTTTTGTTATCAAGTTTCCTTCTTAATTGTTTAGGAACGTGTGCACATGAAACACAACCAAAAACTCTCATGTGAGACACATTGTGCTTTTTACCAGTCCATGCTTCTTCAGGAATTATGTTCATTACACTTTTAGTAGGGCATCTATTCATGATGTATGCTACACAAGATACAGCTTCAGCCCAAAATTCATTTGTCAAGTGCTTGGCTTTTAACATACTTCTAGCCATCTCCATTATGGTTCTATTTTTCCTTTCAGCTACACCATTCTGCTGAGGTGTGTATCTTGTTGTGAATTGTTTGTGTATTCCATGTTCTTTGCAGAAATTTAGAAACTCTCTTGAAATGTATTCACCTCCTCTATCTGTTCTCAGAACTTTGATGAAACAATCACTCTGTTTTTTAGCTAAAAATTTGAATTGACAAAAGTAACCAAACACATCACTCTTTTGTTTCAAAAAATACACCCATGTCTTCCTTGAATAATCATCTATAAATGTCATAAAATAGAAACTACCACCTATTAAAGTTGTATGCATTGGACCACATAAATCTGAATGAACTATTTCCAATGGGGCTCTTGCTCTAGTGGATTTCCCTGCTGGGAAAGACTCTCTATGTTGCTTTCCAAACATGCACCCCTCACATACACTCTCTGGTTTTTGAATTAGAGGAATTCCTTTTACCATGTTCTTCCTATGAATTAAATTCAGACCTCCAAAGTTTAAATGACCGAATCTTAAATGCCAAAGCCAATTCTCATCTTTTACTTCTGCTTGAAATACAGTTTGAACAACAGTTGACTCCTCTTTTGCTTGTGCAAAGTCTGTACTCAAAACTAGCTGAATTCTTAAGGGAAACATTCTATTGTTTGTCATGTGGATTTTTGCAATCAACTGGCCACTTGGGTATTTGTCTAAAATAGTGCATAACCCATTCTTGAAAGACACTCTATAACCCTTTTGAATTAACTATCCTACACTCATCAAATTATGTTTAAGACCAGGTACAAAGTAAACATCAGAAATATATTTGTGCTCCCCCTGCTTAGTTAGAATATTAACATTCCCTCTTCCTTTTACTGACAATTTGTTGTCATTTCCCAGGGTGGCATCTGACTTGATATTCTCATCTAGACTTGTGAATAACTCTAAATTCTCTGTCATGTGATTACTACAACCTGAATCTAAAAACCAAACTTCTTTCTCACTAGCTTGAGCTACATTACATGCTAAAAACATAGTACTCTTATCAGGTCTGTTATCTTGACTCTCTCTAGAAAAATTTGCATTTTGTTTACCCATATCATATTGTTTCTTTCTACACTCATTCATGTAATGAAAAAACTTTTTACTATAATGGCATTGGACCTGAGATTTGTCATACCTTTGTCCTTGAGGAAATTTTTGAGATGGGTTTGGGCTGCTGCCTCTACCACTTGAACTTGACTGATTATTTCTTCCACCTCTATTGAAACCTCTTCCTCTTGCTCTGTAATTTGATCTACCTCTGCTTCTTCCTTGGCTGATTGAAGCTTGTGACTTGAATGCATGCTCCAATGACATGTTTGCAGTTCTACTTAGTCTATGCTCATGTGAAATTAGTGAAGCATATAGCTCATCAACTAAGTATTGTGTGAGATCCTTTGTCTCTTCTATTGTGACTGAAATTTTCTCAAATCTTGAGGGTAAGCTCCTCAGAATCTTCTCTATAACCTTGAAATCTTCAAGTGTCTGTCCATGTGTTCTCATCTGGTTTACCAGTCCCATTATCTGAGTAAAATATGAATCTATAGACTCATTCTCTTTCATAAACAGAGTCTCAAACTCTCTTCTCAATATCTGTAACTTTGCAATTTTGACTTTGTCCATACCTTGATATTCTATCTATAATATGTCCCATGCTTGTTTAGACTTAGTAGTGGCTGATATTCTTGGAAAGATACTCTCATGCACACCTTGTAGAATAAAGAAGTGAGCCTTTGAATCCTTCTTCTTGTTATCCTTCAACAAGTCTTTCTCTACTTGTGTCAAAGCATTATATGTTGTTGCATCTACTAGTTCTGGAAACCCATTTTCTACATACTCCCATAAGTCTTGTGAACAGAATAAAGCTCTCATAGTTACATACCAATAATCATAATTCTTTCCATTCAACTATGGAATTTGAGGATTACTCAAGCTTGAGCTTGCTGCCATGATTTACAGACTTCTCTAACTTAACCTTACAACTCTGATACCACGTGAAGGATAAAGTAGAGATATAAATTTAAACACATAGAATATTTTAACTCAGAACTACCATGAAAAAGCTTGCTACTTGAGAGCAAAATTATATTAATTTTCTTCACTTCTTGATTACAAAAATACGACACATATTTAAAGAAAATTCGACCCACATAAAAATTAATACAACATCAATGTCATAACATGCCAGCATCATATATGTCCTAACCAAGGTCTAAACCGTTTAATATACATCCTTATACAAAGCACAAAAACCAATCAAAAACATCCTTTCATGCTGACGTGTATTCCACTTATCGAATGCACCGAGAAAACAAAAAAGTCAACGGGTGTTGACTACCGCGCTACCATTGGGGGTCTTCGTGCAAGCCACGGTGGCCATGGTAACCACAGGCATAGACTGTGACGGGTTTACCACGCTACCGCCACGGTTAAAAGTTAGACCATGGTGGTCGCGGTAACCGCCAGCGCTCGCAGGGAAGATGTTTACCGCGCTACCACCGCGGTCAAGAAACAGACCGCGATGGCCATGGTAACTGCCAACTAGTGGTTTGCTGACTGATGAAGCCAAGCACCGCGCTACTGCCGGTGAAGACTGTTGAGGTCGCGGTGGCTGCGGTAACCACCAGAACGATGAAGAAGTAAGCCACATGTGGTTTAACCGTGATACCACGGTGAGTGAAAGGGATGGCAACGGTAGAGCGATGGATTTGACTGCTATGACCATATTTGATGTTGACTTGGATGAATCTGACTATGTCAAAGACGCGTGAGTTGGATGAAATTCCAACAATTTCTTCTCAAACCCTCTTACATGTTGGCTAATAATAACTTAAGGAAACCATTACAACTTTATTCACAAGGGTGGACCGTCTCACAATGCATTACTCATAGAATTGGTGTGTATTGTTGATGTAAAGTGTAGATAAACAACTACAAAAATAGATTTATCAGATGCAAGATAAAATAATTAATATACCGAATTTACGTGCTTCACCATAAAAACTATGTCCACAGAAAAACTAGGGGAAAACCTTTTTGTATTAACACTGTTTTGCATAGTTACATCTACAACAACATACACATTACATTATCCCAAGCAAATCCCAGAGATGAACGTTGGCAAGAGAAAACAATGAGAATTGAATGGTTGTTGGACTTCACATCCCAACATCTCAAAAAAAACAAGACTACTAAGAACCACCTACGCTTGATGAGTCTCCCAGCAAATGGCATTTAGCTTAGCTTACCTGAGCAGTGACATGTGGAGGCCCACTAGACGGTTTAAGCTCAAACAAAAATATAATGGGCCAACACTAGTATATTAAAATAAGTTTATTTTAGAGGGATTCATTTTATTTCAAATTTAGAGAATTTGTTGTTTTTGGCATTCTTCTTCACAACGGCTAGCAGTAGCACTAGCATTCTCAATATTGTAGATGATTATAGTTTATCAGATTGAAAGTAAAAGTTTGAGTATTATTTATTTCTGTTGAAAATTTAAAATTTAGTATGAGATAAAAGATATTTATTTGTATTTCTTAGTTTAATTTATTATCAGAGTGAAATTATATGTTTGTTTTTAACCTAGGATTCAAAGTTTTTGAGTCATGCTTATCTCCCAATAATGCAATGAAGATAAGACTCCACCGACACCAATAGTGCAATGAAGATTATCTATTTAAGGCGGATTCATTTATTTCCAATTCATATTATTTGTGGTGTTTAGAGTTTTTCTTCACTATGGCTGGTACTACCATTCTCACGCTTGGGCTGTGTGGAAGCATACTTTTGCTGATGATGCATCTTCTTCTGGTATGTTGTAATTAAGAGTGTATATGAGATTTTTATAGTTCATTAAATTGAAAGTAAAAAGTTTGTACAAAAGTGTGTATGATTTATTTTTATTAAAATTTAAAATTTATCCTAAGAAAGATTTTTAATTGTACCAATTAATTTGATTCATATTTACATCAAAGATCATTTATCAGGATGAAATTTAATATGTTTGTTTGCATTCATCATTTTAAGTTTGGCAGGCACGTGATGAGTCAACATTGTCTGTATGGGAAGATGAATTCCCTGGGCTAAATATGCCTAATGAACTGGCTCGCTTAATGTCTCCCTTAGATCATGAGGAAAATTTGTTGCTTGCAGATGAGACCGCAACAAAAGGCCTGCGGGTTATTGCAGAGGAAAATAGTTTATGCAAAAGAGCAGGATTTTTATGTGAAAAATCTCAGATAACAAAGTTAGATCCATGCGCGAGGTCAGACCCATATAGGAAAAGAAAGCTACTAGATTCTATACAAGATGGAGTTGTGCTGGGATGCTTAGGACTATTCTGGGAAAATGATGTGGAGGAGATGCAGTTACACAGTACTTTCTTCTAAGTAAAAGGAATCATTATAGTTGGAGAAAAGTTGTTATTTCCTGATTTTCATGACAACGCTGCTAATGATAATGTATCCTTTCTCCCACATAAAATTTCCCAAAAAATTCCTTTCCAAAGCCAAAAAATGTTGGAATTAGTAAAGGCCTTTCACATTCCATCCACTAAATCAAAGTTTCTAATAAAGAAAATGGCTTCAACTCTTAAGGTATGTGAAGCAGCTCCTTCTAGCATAGAGACCAAAAGATGTGTTATTTCTATAGAGTCTATGGCAGAGTTTGTGTCCAGTGTCATTGGTGGGCACAACGTTGGAGTAGTGGAGGGTGTTTTCTCAACCACAAAACTTTCCAACCGTGTGGTTACAATAAAGGGTACAAATCTCATGGGTCCCTCCTCTCTCAAGCATGTGGCTTGCCACCCTATGTTATTTCCTTTTAAAGTATATTACTGCCATTATGTGAAGAGTACAAATATGTATTTGGTAGAATTGAAGGATGAAGGAAGTGGAGTTGAGCAGAGTGTGGTTGCTAAATGTTATATGGATACTAAACCTTATCCTGCTGAAAGCGTGGCCCTGCTTGAACTCAAACTAAAACCAGGAGAGGGAGAGTTTTGTCACTGGGTGCATAGTGATTTTCTTTTTTTCATCGAGAAGGTTTGAAATTCAAGTGAAAATACAATCCTATTTAAATAAAGGAGCTTGGAAATCCTATGATATAAGATCACACCACCAAGGATGAGATTGGCTTCCACTTATGTCAATAATATCTATTATATGCAGCTTCAACTTATGAAGATAATATCTATTTTTTGTACCTTCAACTTATGTCAATATATCTACTATTTGCAGCTCATTATTCTCTTCGTAGTGATTTCGATTTTTCAATTAATTGGAAATTACATATGTAGGTTCACCTAAAATCAACCTTAATTAAAATGTTAGGTGTAAAGATAATTTCTCCCCGTTTGCATCTCAAGGCGGTGGAGAAAATTACGAGTTAATTGTTGTTTAAATTTGCATTAACAATATCGTAGATAGCTAGGAAATAAACTTTAGTTCAATTTTGGTTCTGCATAGAATAGGAATATTTTGCACAAAGCAGTTATAGTTGTAACTGAATAGATTAGGGATAAGTTTAGTTTTTACTTCAGTTTAGTTTTGTTTATCTATTGTTCGAATAAACCAAAGACCTCTATATAATGAGGTAGATGTAATCGATTTGATTAGACAATAAAAGTTCATTTGTGTTGTATCACAATATTGTCTCCTCTGCCCATCATCAATTTTTTCAATTTTGTTTGGGATTTATTTTGATTAAATTAGTTTGTCTGTATTAACTAGTATATATGATGTGTTGGAATTTTTCCTAACTCGCGAGTCAACGATTCAGTCAACTTCAATGGTCTTTGTCAACCCTTACCGCCATACCTCGCCGTCTCCATCTTCTGCTCGCAGTAACACGGTGACCACCGCACTACTACGGCCTCTTAACTCACTCACCGTGGTAACGCAGTTAACCACTAGCTTGCCTCTCTCTCCATCAGTCTATACCATTACCGCTCTACCGCTGTCTATTCCCTTGCCTCTTGCGGTAGCGCGGTGCCCATCTCTGGCAGTTCATTGTCCGTCGGTGGACGGTTACCGCGGCCACTGCAGTCTATTTTTTAATCGCGGCGGTAGCGCAGTAAACCACTTTCCTCGTAGCGCTCATGGTTACCGCGGCCACCGCGGTCTATTATTTAACCGCGGCGGTAGCGCGGTAAGCTCGTTCCTTGCAGCCCGCTTGGTTACCGTGGCCACCACAGTCTCCTCGTAAACTATGGCGGTAGCGCGGTAGTCAACAATGTTTGAATTTTTATCTTTTTCATCTGTTTGTTAGTGGGCTCCTCGTTGGCATAAAAGGACGTTTTTGATTGGATATTTTGTAATGCTTAAGGACTATATTTAATTCGATATGACCTTGTTTAGGACTATTATCTGCTGGCATGTTTATGACATTAAAGTTTGTATTAATTTTTGACTGAATCAAAAATCTTTATATACTGGAATATCTTTGTAAAAAGGTGACGTACTTTAATTTAAAACTTCGCATGTTTCTTGGATCTAAATTAATTTTATATTCACATATTTTTAAAAATCAATTTAAATCTTTAATTTATCTATTTACTTAGATGGCATGAAATTGTAGCACGAAGCTACACTTTAACTATCGCTTCATTCCTCCTCACTTCCCGAACACAATCAGCACATATTCCTTTCATCGAACTCCCCAATTTCAGTATATCTATTTTACTACTTGCTCTTGATTTGAGCAACACCGAAGATGTGTGCCATGGCCCTTACAGAAAGCTTGATCAAGGTAGCAACTCTTCATCGGACCAAGAAGCTTAAGCTATTTCAAGTATCAAATTTTCTCTTGTTTTGTCATTATAAGTCAGATTTCATGAAGAAAATAAAGTGGTTTGTTAATTAAGCATTCATGTTATGCAATTGCAGACGGCTGAGTTGAGAGTTATTTACAAAGGATTGTAAAATCATCTTCCAAAGGCATTTTCTTGAGATGAGTAGTCACTTGATAGGTCTTGTAGGTTAATTTTGAGAGTCCCTTCCTAAATATTTGGAGGACACCTTGAAGAAATTCATACTTTTGATGACATTTGCATCATACTTTTTATCTCATTGTCTTGGATCTTATTCTTAATCAATTTCCACTAGTTTCTGGATTGTGATTTTTTTTTCAATTAGGTCAATATTCCTCACTTGATTATGACACCTCTTATGAATTTTTTTGAGAAACTTCTAGAAGCATTATACATTTTAAGTTTTATTTTCCTATATTTCTTTTAGGAATGAGAAGATGAACTACAAATACCTTTATGTTTATTTTTTTTAAAGGGGGAAATGGTGTTTTTATCATGGGTTCCCTTTAAAATTCAATATTGATCATCTACCATTGATATATGAGACTACACTTTGGTGTGTAGGAAATTGGAGAGCATAAATTGATATATGCACTATACTAAAAATATAGATCCAAAGACCCTTAAATACATATATAGGGTGTGTCTCTTACAATAGACATGACTCTTTGTATTTAAATAAAATATATTTTAACACCCCCCAATAAGCTTTATTTCTTCTACACAACTTAATTAGATGATGGGGTCCATTTATAAAAAATACGTTTATTAGCAGCTACCCATGTACAAATAAAGAATTTTTAATACCAATCCTTACTTGAAAGTATAGAAAAAAATTTGTCGTTTTGAACAACCTTGATTAGTTTGGTCCATCATTATCCATAGGAAGATAATCTTCACAATTATATCAAAAGGAAGTGAAGCATTCTCAATGACCTTCTCGATCAAAGACCTTCATAGATTTAACAATGATATTTTCAATCAATTTTAACAATAATCTTTGCAATCAATTTCAAAATGATCTTTGGGACCGAAAAATTCAATGATCTCTGTAATCAATTTCAACAACGATCTTTGCAATAAATTTCAATAATGGTCTTTGCAACCAAAACCTTCAACGATCTCTACAATCATTTTCAACAATGATCTTTGTGATCAAATTCTTCATAAATTTAGCAACAATCTTTGTGATCAACACTACAACTATTCAATAATGATCTCTATGATCAATACATCAAATTTTTAGGTTCAACAATGATCTATGTGATCAACATTACATCCATTCAGTAATGATCTTCGCAATCAATAGTACAATTTTTAGATTTGACAAAGATCTTTGTAATCAATGTTACAACCCTTCAAAAATGATTTTTGTGATCAATAATATAACTTTTTAGGTTTAACAATGACCTTTGGTATCAATATTACAACTATTCTACATATATGAGTATCTAACTTCAAATCTCACATATGAATACTCCAAATTCACATATGAAAAGTGGGGTTGAGTAGAGTGTGCTTGTTGAATGTCATATGGATACTAAACCTTATCCTACTGAAAGCCTGGCCCTACTTGAACTCAAACTAAGACTAAGAGAAGGAGAATTTCATCACTAGGTAGCTAATGATGTTCTTCTTTTCATCAAGAAGGTGTGAATCTCATGTGATAATACTATCCTATTTAAATAAAGAAGCTTGGAAATCATGTGATATAAGATCACACCACCAAGGATGATATTGGCTTCCACTTATGTCAATAATATCTATTATATGTAGCTTCACCTTATGAAGAAAATATATATTATCTGTAGCTTCAAATTATGTCAATATATCTATGAATGCTATTTTTGAGCATGTTTTAACGAAAAAAAATTTCCATGAACATATTAGCTAATGTTTTCATTGTTGTTGGATAAATTTGGTTTGCATAATTTAAATGTTTAAAATTTAATTTTTAATTACAATATATGCTCTTAATTTAATTGGTGTGCATAATTAAAATGTTTAATAATTATGTAAGCTCTTTATGTGTATTTTTTTAATCTATGTGTTCCTTACATTATAATTAAATATTTCATCAGCTATACTATACTCTAATACCTTAATAAGAGATTGAATAGTTAATATAATATCTAAAAATATAATATATTATTCAACATATGAAAAAAGCTATATTCATATTAATAATACACTTAGACTTCTATCTACATGGTATTTTTTCCTTTTACCTTGTCTTTTCATTTAACTATAGTAATTAAATAATAATTACAACCATTTAAATTGTCATATATACTTAAAATATGTAATAAATATTGATGTAAAAAATAAAACAATTTTTAAGTATAATAAAAAAATAACGATTAACTAAAATAAAATAATATTAATTAATTATCTAATATAGCTCTATATTTTATTTTTATGTATTTACTATATATTTTAACATTTTAAAATTAATCTATAGTATGACATTCCTACTATTTAAGTTTCACAATTTAACATATTATTAATTATAATAATCTATAACTCAACTTATACAACTTTATTATAAGATCATTATGGCAACATTAGATACCAATATTATATTAGTCTCACCTATCTATAGGTGGAGACTTATGTTTTCAGTTATCTTTTTTCAGTATTAATGCATTTGTGGGGAGTCATGTATATAGTTTAACATATGATCAGAAGAAATTTTCGGTATTAAATTGTAATTTCAAAATTTTATTTCCAATTTTCTATTGGTGGTTCGTAATTTCCTTAAGAGTTTTTAGCTTTTTCTTGGACGAAAACCTTCGACGAACCAAAAGTGAGGAGATTAAATTTAACCTAATATTATCTTAGCTCATATCTGTGAACCACGTGCAATGGCATTTGGGAGACAACTCAAGTACCTACTTTGCGAAAGGCACATGTAACGAAACTGGCTACGTGGTGTAATACCCCTTCGTTTTTCTCCTTATTCGGTTTGCTTTATGTTATGTTTGGTTGCAATTACTTTGATACTGGATACATTTTGTTTTGATGTTTTGTTCGCTACTATTGAGCGACAACTATTATTGTGTGATGTGTTGATCTAATTATTGTTTCACATGCATTATGGATTAATGGTGTTGTAGAGTTAGCATGAGATGTTATTATGAGACTATTGGAATTATGTTATCATGAGACTATTGGAATTATGATGGAAGTGTCAGTTTCGATGAGTGTATTGGTGAAGAAGACGGGTTCGCATCACTCGCTTGCGAGCGCCCTACGAATCTGTAATTCCTTCTTCACGGTGTGTATTATATGTTGGATATATTGTATGATGTTGTTTACTTAGTTGCAGGATTGCAGGTACATGACATCAACTCCACCTGAGTTCACAGGTTTGAGCGTGTCGATCCAATGGTTAAGTTGAACGGGAGATAGTAGCTAGGTAACATGTGTCAAGTTTACACCCTAGCCTTAGTGTGTCGTCAGTCGTGTGTGTCAAGTCATTGTCGGTCTTGTTTTAATAGTAATTAATTCTAAAGGATTCTTGATTTGGAAATAGATATTTAGAATAATTGCATTTAAATCATGTTGATAATTATTTAATTTAAATAATGCAATGTGGATAAAATTTTATATTTAAAATTAATTAATTATATTTAATTTATTTAATCAATTAAATTTAATCCAAGGAGGTTGAATTTAGTGATTAAATAATTTAATTAATTAATTAAACGTGATGCAAGAAAATGAAAAGAAATAAAAGAATTAAAATTAATTTTGGAATTTGATTTCAACGTGTGAGAATTAAATTAGAAATTGTAATTAAATGTTTATTTGAGAAATGAGTTTCAACTTTGGAAATTAATTTATTATTTGAAATTGCATTTTAAATTAAAAGTGGGTTTTTGAAAAATTGAAATTGAAATTGAAATTAATATATAATTTGCATGTAATGTGAATTAGGGTTATATTAGGTATTTTTGATTTATAAGGAAGGCATGTTTTAATTTGAGGGGAGAAAAGTTTTCAGAAAAATTTATTTTTACACCAGAGAAAAAATTTTGGAAAAATTTGCACAATGGAAGGGTTTGAAGAAAGTTTGATTGTAGAATTGATTGGAGGAAAGATTGTTTGCATTTGTTGGATTCTGGATTGGATTCATTGGATGATTGAAGAAAATTCAGGAAATCTTTGGAGGAGGCTTGCAGTAGAAATTCATCTCTTCCTGTAGCTTCTTGAGCCAGGTTTTCTTCTATATTTTTATTGTTCTTGATTGTTTTTAAAATAGTAGTGATTAAAGATTTGTTTGTTAAATCTGTTTTAGAAAATAAATTTGTTGTTAGAAAAAAAGAATCAAATAAATTTGCAGCTTTTGTTTTGTGAAAATTCTTGAGTGAAAATTGTGAAAACCTCAGTTGAATTTAATTTGTTTGAGAAAATCGATTATTTTGTTTTGGATTCAAACATAGAGATTGAGCAATGTTTTTAGAATGTTTTTAGAAAACGAAACCCTCTGTTTATTATTAAAAATCGGATTTTAAAATCCACAGGGTAGTTATATTTTTCATGATAAAATGGTCTGGTTGCATTGCGTATAACTCCACTTACACAAACTAGGTTGTCAGGAAATTTAAAGGGTTTCTGCACCTTGGAATTTTTTTATCGTTGTAAAACAATCACAAATACCCAGATCGCAGTTTTCGAGTTATTCTTGAAACATGAGACTGCTGTTAAGTTATTTTCCCATGGCTGCTCTGATAATAAAATAATAATAAATTGATATTTATAAATATTAATATTTTATGTATTGTTATTATAATATTAAAATATTATTTAATAATATTTTATATTATAATTTATAATATTAAAGTATTATATTTATTTATATTATTTTAAATAAAATTATAAACGTATGGGGAAATTATTGTTTATTCTAAAATGACATGTTAAAGTTTAATTGAAGGAGTTAAATATCTGATTTAAAGAATGCATAATTTAATATTTAATTGTGAAATTTAAATTCATGTGTAAAAAGTCCAATTATTAATTTGATTTAATTGGAAATATATATATATGATATTGGGTTATAGTCCAAATATTGATCTTATTTTAACACAATAAGTTATGGAAGAGACTAAATGTTAATTTGATTAATTTTATAATGATTTAATTTGCAAGGGAAATTGGTTATTTAATTTAAAGCGAAATGTTTTGAGTTATAGTTGAAAATACTTATTTTGTTAAGAGCAATTAGAGAATTAAATATTAGTGTAATTTCTCCCCTATCTGAAAAGATGAATTCTTAATTCAATTTTATCGATATAATGAATTATGTAATGAATTGAGAAATGGATTTAGAGTATCCAAATGTAGTTTCTTCTATTGCCTTCAATGATTATGTCTTTCATGTTTATGCTTTGAGAATGGGTTGAATACCTGTTAGTTTATAAGTCTTCCAGATGGTCTATTGTTTGTGAGGGTTGTCGTTGTGATATCAACCTATTGTGAATTCTCTTGATAGTGCATGAGGTTGTGTCTATGTTAGTACCTAGTTTTCACAAACGGGGATGGTTGCACCTCCTTGGTTTAGGAGCGGATTATGGGATCCATGTCTCCTTGTATGGAGTGACCTTGTTATGTGGTTTCATCTTGTTGCCTCCTGAGAAAGGAGTAGACGTGTTATCTTGTTTGTTGCACCTTGGTTCCATTGACGTTTGGATGGTGTGTGTGCGTTGTCTAGTAGAAGAGTGGCTTGTAACGGGGGACGACACCCAAAGTGGTGTCAAGGATAACTCATTGTAAGTTATTTAATCAAGTGATAACTAAAACAATACTTAGATAATTAGGATGACACTCTATCTAAGACAACTGTTGTTAATTGTGTTATGTGTATGGTTCGGTGAACATACTTGATTAATATTATGTCTGGAAGCAATGTGACCTATGTCAGTGATGTTGGAGTTGTACTTGATTTGTACTTGTATGGTGATTGAGTTGTACTTGTTAGTTCATTTGCTTGGTTATATCAGTATGAGTCAGTATGAGTCTACCTTTGGTTAGTGGTTGTAGATCTTTGTCCATATTACCTTGTTACTATCTCCTAGCATGGGGGGTGGGCCTTCGGGTACCACATTGGTTGGGTGGAACATGCACCAAAACTGTTGGGTCCCCCTTGATCTTCAGTTCATGGAGGCGAGACATCTAGATGGACAACTCGTGGTTCTAGTGTATTTTCTTGCATTGTAATATTTCTATTTGTATATGTTATTTTATCCCTTTTATGTTTATGAGGTGAGATTATGTAATTGTTATACTTTTGTACTATTGTCTCATTCTAGGAATGAGTGATGTAACTATTGGATTAAGTTAATGTTTATGAGATTGTATCTTGGATGTTCATCTTATTATGTTATGTGGTATTCTTATGATATATGATGTTTATTTCATAAAGTTTATAATGCTATGGTTATATGTAATATGTATGTGTGGGTTTAAGTAATCCCAACCTTGTAGCCTTAGAGGTTGTTGTTAATTAGTAAGTGAATGTGTATGTTATTGCACTTTATAAAAAAAAAAATTGGTTCACTTAAGTCATTAATTACAACTTCCCTCAGGGTTACTTGGCGGGGCATTACACATGGCATTGTAGTTCTCCCACATTTTGCAGTCACGCATGGTAGAGCAACTGCTAGATATGGCCACCACCTTCATTACCACTTAAATTATCCACCCTCAGTTCCATTTTTTTTTTTCCTTTCTATGACTACATCTTAGTTCGCATGGTCAGGAAGGTCACTAGAATTGAACGTGGGATCACTAAACAATTGGCACTAGTCTTTTTCAGCTGAGCAGGTGGAAGGATGGAAGAAAGTGGTGGATGTCGTTCATGAAAAGGGTGGGATCATCTTTTGTCAGTTATTAGTTTAATGAAAAGACAAGGTAAAAGGAAAAAATTAATCTTTGCAATGGGAACTAGGTGAGTGATTATCTACCTCCCCATTCATTGACGACTATTTTCCTAGGGATTTGGATTTTTTAGGAATAATTTTCATTAGTCTGTCCAATGAAGAGAAGAGGGAAATTTTTTTGCATATTTTCCTAATGTCTTGTTTGTTTCCTCTGCACAACAACACATGTAATCAAACTGGTTGCAGAGCATTGTAATGCTCCCATATTTTATAGTCATGCATGGTAGGGAAACTGTTAGATATGGCCATTTCCTTCATTACCACTTTTCTCCATCCTTAGTGCCATTTTTATTATTCCTTTATATGAATAGATCTCGGTTCCCATGCCCAACAAGGTCACTAGAATTGAACATGGGATCACTAAATAATTGGCACTAGTCTTTTCCAGTTGAGCAAGTGGAAGGCTAGAGGAGAGTGGTTGACGCCCTTCATGAAAAGGGTGGGATCATATTTTGTCAACTATGGCATGTGGGCAGGTCATCACATACAGGTTTAGTCCATTGTGAGGGAACAAAGATTTTTAGATGTTACAGTTGCTACTACCTTGGTAGGAATGTATGTAAAATGAGGATACATGCACAAGGCTATGTAGTCAATTAGGAGGCTATGATATGCTCGTTTGTTTTGTTTTGTTGTGGCTATTGAAGGCTTTTCAATAGGAAAATGCAGAGCAGTGATGACAACTAGGGTCCTACTTTTTTATTTAGCCGGTATCTCTCTGTTTGCTTCTTGTTGTTATCTCCTCACATTTTAAATTTTTACTTTTGCATCTTATCTGTAGTAGTGTTTATTTCTCTATATATTTTTATAGACTTAGCACACTTTTTGATGTGGTCTGCCAAGATTGCAGGCTATGAAGGAAAAAGAGAAATATTTCATGAAAAAATCACTAGCAGACATTATGGCCACATAGCAAGAAGAAAACTACTTTTCTACACACTAGTCTAATAATGGTATACAAAAAATTTCCTTTCATTTCCATTCACATTTCACTAAGTTCCCTTGCCTTTTATAGATAGTTATATGAGTAGATAGTTGTTATCATAGCTATGGTTTATATTTTGTATTTTATAGAGATAAAATTTCAAAATAAAATAGTATGTATAAGTTAATGGAAATGGAGGACAAACAGTCATCTTCCTCTTCAACCTTACATGATAACAATGTCCCTCCTAGTGTTGCATGGCATAAATCATATCTCCTACTCCACCCTATAGAGATTGTCTATGTTTTCACATTTTGATAGTTTCGGGATTTTACCACTTTAGGAACTTACCTTTTTTGTTATGTTTAGTGGCATTGCTTAGCTAGGATCCTTTTTAGTTTCTATTAGTATTCTTGAATGTTAATTTTGTAATTTTTTGAATCTCATTGATCTACTTCTAATCATGTATGGACATTTATTTAATAGTATCACACCTTGCATTGTTCTTAGTATATAGATTTTAATGGGCAGTGGATATCCTAAAATTTAGTTCTTGCTACAAGTGCTAAACAAAAATTCCCTAAAAAAGCTAAGATAATTCAAACCTTACTGAGTTGTTAGACCAAAATTGGGCTTCAAAGTTGAAGGGCTACAAATTGCCAATACTTGTATAAGGTACAAATGATCTTGAGGTGAGTTTGAAACCATGAAGCTTTTACATTAAAAAAATAGCTAGCTATGAATGCTTTTCTTGTTTTAAATTTTTTGGTATCAATTTAGCTTCATATTTTTGTGACAAGTGGATAAGTGGAATTGAGTAGATAAATTAGTGAGAATTTTCTAGATCAAAGCAGAATGCTATTATTTGGGCTTATAAGGAAGCAAATTTTTTGAACAGGTACCAATTTTAGACTCAAATATTTTAGAATGTTGGTGTTGACTCTACATTAACTAAACTAATATTAGTATCTATCTACTACAGATGCTTGTGTTGTTTTCATCTAATAACTCATACTACATATTCATGCAATTAATTGTATTTATATCACATAAAATATTTTATCCAAGAGTCTACTGAAGTGTTGACTCTACATTAACTATTAATATTAGTATGTATCTACTACAGATGCTTGTGTTGTTTTCATCTAATAACTCATACTACATATTCATGCAGTTAATTGTATTTGTAACACATAAAGTATTTTGTCCAAGTTCCTACAGTAGACTCTTGTTCTCATTGCTTCATATGATTTTGATAATTGGTACAACACCAGTTTTTACTGATCTTGTATTAATTATTGGGCCATTGATTTTTGGATGCAATGTGTTGTGTAACAGAAACTTTGTTGGTTGTCCACCTAGTTAGATCTATATTTGGTATGCAACACTTTGATTTCTAATTAGATTTTTTTTGGCCTCTTTTGTTTTCCCTCATTCGCCCCACATTTTCATTTTGTCAAATAGATCATATGCATTTTCTATGCTTCCACATTTTGGATACATATATACACCATATATGTGTTACAGAAAATGTAATTTGCATGATACTATTATCTTTGATCTGAAAAATTTGTGAGTTACTAGTATCTTTGATTTGTAGTATATACTATTTATTGTTGATGTGAGTTGTGGTGCACCTGCACTTACTATTTTAACATTGTGTAGAACTGCACTAAGGGGAATGATTCATTTAAAATTTTGTACTAATTTGCAATGGTCAAATACCAACTGTAAAACACTCGTAACATTGTTTTCCCTACACCCAGACCTGCTTCAAGCAGGGACTCCAGCTCACATAGAGCGCTTGTTCTTATTAGTCCATGGAACTATAGTGAAAGCCTTTATAACTACTGATTAATTTTTATTTTTTTTGTGTGTTTTATCGACCACTTCTCATTTAATATTTGCATATCCGAGATGCAATGATTATAAAAATGTTAACCTTTAGAATTTTTATTTTTTGAGAAAATAAGTTCAAAATAGTGATTGAAAAATAAGATGTTAAACTATAACATATAAATAATTTTCATAAAAATATTTGAACTATTACTTTATTTTTGATTGCTCATCGCTTATTTCATTCCTATATTTCCTACAATCATTATAGATTTCATTCACTAGAAAATAATAATTATTCTTCTTCAACCCTCAATGGTTAATAGCTTTCTAAAAATTGGGTTGTTCTTTATTCTCTTTTAAAAATATATATAAGAAAATAATACAAAATTTTCGCAATCTCCTAAAAAATATTAAAATTAAATATATATTCTTAAAATCTAAAATTTAGGGATAGAAATGATAGATAACTTTGGAGTGGGTGTATTTTAACTAAGTGGATCGCATGATAACTATCCTTTTGGTTCGGTTGGTTGTTACAAGTTAGTTTATAGATTTTATAAATTTGAAATATAATCACCATGAATTTTTCAGAGTTTTGTGTGAAAATCTGAATCAGAATGTTAAAGACAATCGAACAGTGCTTTGAAAATTGTAAAAGAGGAAAAATAAGTATAGAGTTCAATTTGACAATGATGAGCCACCAAAAGAGTTTGAGGTTGATGCGAAATATATTCTTTTAAAAGTAATTTGGTATACTATATGTGCAGCCATTGAAAAGATAAGAAATGCTACATCTTAAGAATTGAAGGGCGTAGAGAATTTTGTGAATTGTAAAGTCTTTGAAAGCTTCGCCACCCTTTTATTGTGAAGGTAAAAGATGTGATGCTGCTCTTGACAAGTACAATTTTAATGAAATCTTCATTGTCTTAGAAATTATGCAACAAACTTTAATTGATTATCTTTAGAAAATTTTAGACAACGAGAATGGGCAAGGGAGAAATTTCAATATCAAATTGATTATGAATGAGGTGTACAATTTTTGTAATTCACTTAATTTAAAAGAAATTGAATTGTGTTTCTATGTTTTTGAATTGTAAATAAACAATTATGATGAATTACTAAATGTGATTTAAAACATAAAAAACTAATTCTAAAAATAATCTTTTATACTAATTATAGAAAACTAATACCAACCAAAAGTATTTTTTCAAAGTATTGGATCTTATTAAGACTAAAAAGAAAAAAAAATAATCTTAGATATTTTTGTAAGATAATAACAAAAAATTTACTTGATGTTCATGGTGATCAAGACTTAAATTTGATGAACATAATTTTTTTTAGGAGTTATAAAACTTATAGTACAATTATTTTTAATGTTTTTTATTAATTTTTAATTAGTAAAGATTAGTATATATTAACATTTCTAAATTTGATTATGTAAATTATTTTCTTTATCGACATTTTAAATCATACTCATAGTTTATTATCAAAATAATTGTGACTATAATTTTTTTTCTTAAAATTATATCTGTTATAAATAATTTTGATTATGTAAATTTGTTCTTCATATTCAAAATAGTTTTGTGTTTGATTTTTCCAAATTCTTCAAGGGATATAGTAGATGCATGCTAGTGGTGTCCTTCACCGAGATATTAAGCTAGACAATATTATGATAAACAAATTTAGTGAACGACTTGAGAATAAAACTATGTGACATTGGTCACTTAAGGAAAAAAGAAAATGAAATCATGAGATACTAGATACTACAATCTGTCTGCCACCTATTTTTTTCTTAAATACAAAAAAGCACTATTATAAGTATGGGGAGAGTGCACGTGTATGGGCCCTTGTCTGCTTTCTTTCAAATCTATTACACCCTAATCAGGCCTTTCATATAAATTTAAAAATTTCTTCTAATGAAGAATTAAATAACCTACACAAGATAAATGAGATTATACCAGTTCTTGAATATGTTGAGGATGTAAGGAAATAAGAGTAGCAGAAACAATTTCCTATGCCAATCTTGAGAAGAGATATTATGCAAACTTTAAAAATTGACCTAATAGTTACAAAAATTCCAACAACACATTCATAGCAAGAAAATAAGCAATTAACACAAACACTAGATATATGTGGGGTAAACCCTTTTGGGAAAAAAACCCCACACTCCAAAATCTTGAACAATGTATTATCTACAAACAATGGTTACAATACACTTGCAGCACAACCTTCTTCAAAAGTATCACTAGTAAACAATTCTCAAATAATTTTGGTAGCAGAACAGTATCTTGGCACAACTTCATACATCTCCAAAATACACAAGTGCTTAATATATAAGAGTTTTACAATGCATAAAATAAATATTTCTAAAGAAACTACCAAAGGCTGAATGTGCAACATGGAAAGTGCCAAAACACTATAGATGCACAACGACAAGTTTCCAATTGTCACCACATGCCAATCTGCAAAATCTGCACTTTCCAAAATAATTGCTCTTCAAAAATCACATTCCATGTAAACTCAACACGAAAATAGAAAAATCTTTATGCACAACTCCACCTGTAAATATCAACTTTCTAACTTGACTCTTCATCCGAATAGAAATTGCAAGTTGTAACTCACAAAGACAAAGTGAGAAAATTAGCAACATTTAATATTTAGAAAAATCAAATCTTTTGAAAAATCAAAGGTTGAGACACCTTCTTTTTCCTAACATTATCCCACTTGTCGAACACCTTTGAAGAGCCAATGAAAGTAACATGATTTAACTACTAGAGGCCATGAGGCCCATAGACTCTGAACACCATCTAAAATTTATTGTGCTCAAGGGCTTAGTTAATGCATCTGCAACATTCATCATTGTCTTTACCTTTTCCAGCTTCACCCTGCCATCCTCGACCATATCTCTCATCAAGAGATATTGAGCATCAATGTGTTTGGTCCTAGCATGAAAAGTCAGGTTCCTCACAAGGAAGATTGCACTCTGACTATCACAATAAATTGTAACTACACCCTATTTCAATCCAATATTTGAACACAAATGCTTCAGCCAAATGGCTTCTTTACAAGCATGAGTAGCTTCCATGTACTTTTCCTCAATAGTGGATAGAGTGACCATAGCCTATCGCTTGCTCATCCAATTGATTGCACCACATCTTAGAGAAAACACATATGCACTGGTGGACCTTTTGCTATTGACATCGCTAGCCCAATCTGAATCCACAAAACCATGAATACTCAAGGAATTTTGATCTCTCTTGTACCATGAAAACATATAGAGTACTCTATTGTACCTCACAAATATTTGAAGACCCTCTTAACTACATCCCAATGCATTCTTCCAGGATTAGACATAAAATGAGAAAGAAATTCGACTTCTTGGGCAATGTTTAGTATTGTACAAACCATAGCATACATTAAGCTTCCAACTGCACTCTGGTAAGACACTCTGCTCATGTCTTGCATCTTTGATGGGGATGTAAGACATTGTGAAATAGAGAATTTTGTTCCCAATGTAACAAGAACACAAAGTGGTTTACAATCCTACATGTTGAACCTCTACAAAATAGAACAAACATACTTACTCTAGCCAAGCCATAGCTTTATGTTCTCACGATCTCTTCTAATCTCCATCCCAAGTATGTTTTTTGCCACACCATGATCTTTCATTTAAAATTTCATAGAGAGTTGACATTCCAATTTTGCAATCAAACCTTTTCCTTTCCCAATAAAAACATGCCATCAACATATAAAGCAATTACCAAGAAAAAATTTCCATCATATTTAAAATATACGCAATGATCAGATTTAGACCACACAAATCCCAAACTCAACACATATGTATCGAACTTTTGGTGCCACATCCTAGGAATTTGTTTAAGGCCATACACAAATTTCTTTAACTTACAAACCAACTTGTTTTTACCTTTTACCACATAGTTCTTAGGTTGTGTCATAAAAATTTCTTCCTCCAAATCACCATGAAGGAAACCAGTTCTCACATCCATTTGTTCCACCTCTAGATCATAAGTTGTTGTAATAGATAATAAAAAATGAATGAATGTCATTTTAGCAACAAGAGAAAAAATCTCAACATAATGAATACCCTCAACCTGTGAGTAGGGTAAGTGCACAAAGTTGAGTCCATGAAACATGGAAGTTTTTGCCTTAGCCAGAAAAATGAAATCGACATTGCAAAAGTGGGATCTTGATTTTTATAAACGAGATCCCGATTTTTAAAAATTGGGATCCCATTTAGGTTCGGAATCTTGAGCCTAAATGACAAACGAGATCCCACTTTTTAAAAATCAAGATCACATTTGTTAGAGGGTCCCAAACCAACGAACATGGAATGAGATCCCAATTACTACGAAACAGGATCCTATTTTGTAATCGTATTTATTTTTTAAAAATTGAACAAACCTTCATTTTTAGCAGTGCACGAGATCTTGAGTTCTGAGCGACAGCGACCCAGACACAGCCTCCAGGTACCCGTACAACCCCATTTCTTTTGCATTTTAAAATTTTTTATTGAAATTGTGAATAGAAGAAATGATTTTAGCATGTTTTTTCAAATTTATTTGACGTTTTAAAATTTTTATTTCTTATTATAGGAGAAATGAGGAATTATAGAAATAGATGAAAAAATGCAATGAAACTTGGAGATATTCAATAGAAATGAAAAAATGAACCTTAAATTGTATTTTAGAAACAAAATTTAGCTTTTGAAACCTAAATTGTTTAATCAAGCCAAAAAAAATTGTATTTGAAAACCCTAATTGAAACTAAACAAAAAAATTGCATTTCAAAACCCTAGAAATTGAAATGAAATAAAAATATGCATTTAGAAACCCTAATCAAGGTTGTTTTAATCTTGAATTGAAATCAACCCAAAAAAATAAAAATTGAAAACCCTAGTTTGAAATGAAATGAAAAAAATGCATTAAAAACCCTAATTGCTTAGAAATTGAAACCCTAAATTGAAATCGAACAAATCATTTTGATTTTGAAAACCCTAATTTTGAGCTCAAGAAAATTCATTTGCATTGCTTAAGTTTTTTAAATTTCATTTGCATTGTATGGAGAAAACAATATGTTAAACTTTAGTTTCAATGTTAAATTATAATTAGATTATAAAATAATATGAACTAAAGAATATTTACAATTCATAAATTTTATCAATGTTTGTTTGCAAATTTAGTTATAAAATTCATAAATCCAAGTGTACAATCGATTTCCAATTGTCACTTAATTAGATAGTATTCAAAATTCATTTCTATTTTATGTTTTGATCTCTCTTAGTCTAAAATCTCAATTTTTGCACTAGTTACCTAGACACTAAAGAATCTAAATATTTTTCTTTTCTAAGTTCTTTTAGGTTCTTTCAATTCCAAACAATCTAAAATAAAATACTTGATTTAACATTAACTAATTTTAAATTATACATTTTATATCACAAAATTCATTTAAGTGGGTAATATTAATTAAAAAAATGTTAAATAAAATAATCTTATATTCAATTAAAAAAATACTCTGTTAAAATATACATCAAACTCAATCTTAATTTAATACATAATTATGTGTTTCTATTACGAAAATAGTCAATCTATTCATAAAATCAAAAATATTCATAAACTAGGCACTAACTTGCAAGTCCATTATTCCAAGGGCCACCCAAGCTTCACCCTAAGTTCGCTAAACCCTGAGCCCTAAACTCTAAAGTCTAAACCCTTCACACTAAAGCATTCATTTTATCTTAGAACCTTAAAATGAAATTTGGTTGCCTTAGGCAAATCCACTAAATTTTATTCCCTTAAGCCATGTCATTTTGTCGTAGGACCTTACTACAAAGATCCCCTTAAGCCATCCTATTACCATAAACCTTAAACTCTAAAATCTAAACCCTAAACCCTAATGACATCATTTTTTCCTAGGCCCTTAATGAAATTTGGTTGCCTTGGGCAACGTCACCAAATTTTATTCACTTGAGCCATGTCATTTTTTCCTAGGACCTCACTAGGCATAGATCCCCTTAAGCCATCCTATCACCCAAAATCTTAAATCAATGTCTTAAGGGGTCCTAATATGACATTTCTTAAGGGGATCAAAGAAGTTCTCAAAATTTCGTGAAGTTGCCCAAGGAAACCAAATTTAATAGTAATAAGATTGTGTAAAATTATAATATGAATGATATTTCATGATCTAGGTTGGTTAGTTGAAACAAGAGCAATCTAAATCAATTATTCCAAAATAAAATGTTCTTCACTAACTTGCAAGTTCATTATATTCCAAGGGATGCCGAAACTTCACCCTAAGTTCCGTAAACCAAATTTAACAATAATAAGATCGTGTGCAATATTATAATATGAATGAGATAAATCATGATCTAGGTTGATTAATTTACGGTTTAGGGTGATGGGATTGCTTAAGGGGATCTATGTCTAGTAAGTTCCTAGGACAAAGTGAGTAAAATTTGGTGAAGTCGCCTCAGACCTTAATGAAATTTGGTTGCCTTGGGCATCTTCACCAAATCTTATCTTAAAATCCATGTCATTTTGTACTAGGACCTTACTACATAGATCCCCTTAAGCCATTGTATTACCCTAAAACCTAAATCTTAAACTCTAAACCGTAAACCCTATATCATTCATAAACTATCCTATATTAATAGTTAACTGTATTTTAATTCAAGTAACATGCCTTAGACATAAATGATTCTTACATATTTTATCATTTTTATTCAATTAGACCATTTATATTGAATGGTTTAAGGGTATTTCCTAAACATGTATCTTAC
Organism: Sequoiadendron giganteum; assembly: GCA_007115665.2. Taxonomy (NCBI): domain Eukaryota; kingdom Viridiplantae; phylum Streptophyta; class Pinopsida; order Cupressales; family Cupressaceae; genus Sequoiadendron; species Sequoiadendron giganteum. Next base: position 647,152,749 of record CM021102.1, read on the forward strand.
ATTTTGAAATAAAAAATCTAATGCAAGTTCACTCATATCTTAGAGATTGTATGGATCGATTCAATAATATTCTCAATCCACCTATGTGCCATCCATATTCACCACCTTCACCTCCACCTCCACCCACTCACCTCATAGCCCCCACCTCCACCACATGAAATCAATGGTTCTCGTTTGCAAGCACGAATCAATTACAATGTTAGAACCATCCAAGATCAAATCAACATTATTCAAAATGAAGAATTTGTCGCACCACCTGTGAGGATGATTGCATCTAGGATACAAACCATTTTTTATGTTGTTAGGGCTATGGATGGGATCTTAGATGAGCATAGACAATGGCTAGAGGAGAGGAGAACTTCTGATTCTAAAAAAGAAAACATAAATAAATGAAGAGATTTAGTAGAGAGCCACAATAGTTTCTAAATTAAGACAATGATCTTAAATAGTTATGAATTTATGAATTCGGTGAACGATGGATATTTTGTGTGATGAATTTATAAATTTGGTCAGATGGATATTTTTAGTGATGTGAATTTATGATTTTGGTTCTAGATGGATATTTTTAGTGACGTGAATTTATGATTTTGGTTCTAGATGGATATTTTTAGTGACATGAATTTATGAACTTATAATGATGAATTTATAATATTATATATTTTATGACTATCTACTAGATCATTATTTCTCCTGATGGAAAATTGTAATATATATATGTGTAAGAGATAAAATGAGCTTTTTGTGAATGCTTCAAGTTTATTGTTTAGCATGTACACATGTATTAAAATTGCATATAGCTCTTAAATTTTTAAATTTGTATGTATGTACATAGTTTAGTTTAATGATGTATGCATGCAAATTATGCATTGTATTTTTTATTTTAAATGTATGTACATGTTATATTTTGAATTTTGTATGCACATGCTCAAGTTCAATCAATGTATATGTGTGTTTCAATTTAATATCATCTTAATATATGTATGCACATCCTATTTAAACAAATTTGCATGTGTGTTTGAAATTTAGCTATTTCTTGTAATTTTTTAAGTTTGTGAATGTTTCAAGCTTATCGTTTAGTATGTACACATGTATTAAAATTCCATATAGTTCTCAAATTTTGAAATTTGTTTGTATGTACATAGTTTAGTTTAATGATGTATGCATGAAAATTATGCATCGTATTTTTATTTTAAATGTATGTACATGTTAAATTTTGAATTTTGTATGCACATGCTCAAGTAAAATAAATGTATATGTGTGTTTCAATTTTATATGATCTTAATATATGTATGCACATCCTATTTAAATAAATTTTCATGTGTGTTTCAAATTTAACTATCTCTTGTAATTTTTTAAGTTTGTATGTTAATTTTGTATAATTTGATGTAGATGCACACTTATATCTCATATCATGGATGATTTTAACATTGATGATATCATCAATCCACCACCTTAGCCACAACCACCCCCACCTCCCCCTCCACATAATATGCCACCTCCAGCACCTATTGCATTTGATGAAGTTTTCTTGCGAGCACACATAAATGATCAAGTTGCATCCATACAAAATCAAATCAATGCTATGTAGAGTCAAGAATTGATTCCACCACATGTGAGACGTTTTGCATCTGTGATGCAAAATGTTGTGGATACCATCAAGACCATTGATTTTGATGTAGATAGGAATCGATGAGACAAAGAACATATGAGACAATTTTATGCTAACAGTCTCTCTTATAAACAAATTTTAGACCTTAAAATAATGAGAGCCCACCTAGCCCCCTACTTTCTCGACCCTGTTACTCGATAGCCCATTCCTCCCAAAACATATAGAATATCCATGAGGTGGTGCATACATCCACAGATGAGTGCACATTTTTGGGATTGATGGTATATGGTTTTTGATAGTCCCCCACACGTTAACTGGGAGTGACCGTTGTATTTTTAAAAAAATTGTATGTAGAGTTTTTTATGGGGAAAAAGCCAAATTATTTTGATTTTAAATCATTTTAGGGTGTTGGCGCCGGTATGCCACAATAGAGGTTAAGGGAAAGGGTTGATCCCCAATGCCCCATGCATGTGCAACCCCTTGTTGCTCCTCTTGGTCCTCCCATTCTCGTACCTATGCATCATCAAACCATGGTCTTGACATTAGGAGACCTTGATCAACATGCTTCTGCGATAGCAGGTGGGGATCATAGAGACAATGATGATGGAGTAGTGTTTTATGGAGCTGGTCTAAGTACCACTCCAAGAGTGATGAGGCCCATCCCACAGGTATGTACTAGTTGCCATCAAGTATGCTATGGACCTGATTAGGCCACACCTAGTTCGAGTGGACATGGAGATTCTGGTGGTTCATCTGGTCACATCAATTCATTTGTAGAGTTTGTTACAATAGACCATCACCCTGAGGACGTTGCGACACAGGTATAAATATGCATCTACACCTTCATTTTATAAGAATTTTGATGAATGTGTATATCAAAGAAAAGTGTGCAATAACTTTTAACAATCAAATTGTTTGGTGTATAGATGATAGTAATGATGGGGCAAACATTCGTTCCATAAGTACATGCATCGAAACTAGTCCTACTCGGCAACCCTTATGGGGTATTTTGATTTTATTTTTTTAAATTATATATGAAATGATTTTTAACTTAAGTTTTAAATTTATAATTGAATCACATATATGTTTCAAATATTTATGTTGTTTTAGGTGAGTCAGTCGACTTCCACGTCGATTCCACCCAAGGGGTTGTCGAGTACTCCTCCACTATTGGGCATCGTAGATTAGGGGCAGGTACATTTATATTGTAAATTGTTCAACTTACATTAGTATAGTTACAATTATGAATTTTGAATTCACTATATATGAAATGTGCATGTACACTTGTAAATATTATAAGCATTAAATATCTACATGTGTGTCTAGGTTGATACCACAATGATAATGGGCATCAAGTAAACATTAGATGTTGTGGCTACTCGTGAGGCCTCTAATTTTCAGGTTGTTTAAAAAAAATTCTACACAAAATGTGCAAATTTGAATATATATATATATTAGCCTAATTCAAGTATACATGCTTTAATTTTGATCTTGTAGGACTTTGTTAGTGCGAATTTCAGCCCTAACCCATACATAGTTACACCTTTAGGAGGACATGCAGAGTAGGCTCCAGATCAAATGGTAATTTAAATTTTTTATTATATTTAAATTCAATTATAAATTATATATTGTGAATATAACTTTAATTTTAAATTTCAAATTGAATATATATATATATATATATATAATATGAGCTAATACATGTTTTAAATTCTTTTTCTTTTATAGCATGAGACACATCTTGTAGTTGAGCATGTACAAATAGGTCCTAGAGAAGAGGGTGCACAACCTCATAATATGGTACAATTAAAATATGATAAATTATAAATTAATTTCAATTAAATCATTTTTAATTGTAGACTTGTGCATCTAATTTCAACTTTCTTTGTCTTGTTTATGTAGATTGATTTAAAGAATTTAGAGGTTGCTTTAGGTGCACCAGAGCATACAAACCCAGATATGATGGTAATTTAATTTTATGATGAATTATAAATTAAATTGTCATTAAATAATTTTTCATTGTCTTACATTTGATTTCATCTTTCTCTTGTAGAGAGTGTTTCAAGTTATCCACATAGTCCACATGGCGTGAAGAGGTCTTTTGATTATAGAGACAATACATGACCTAGAAACATGATTATATGGGTTATATTTGTTTATTTCATGGACTATATTTTTGGCCTGTCATGTACTCTATTGGACTTTATATTTCATGGCTCAAGTACTTAGTTGGACTTTAGTTCATGGGTTGTATTGTGATGGACTTTATTTCATGCGCTTAATATATTGGTTTCATGCACTTAATATATTTACATAAATTATGGACTTTATTATTGTTTGAAATTTTAATTTACACATATACATTTATGCATTTTATGTTCATGGTCAAGACATTAATATAGGACATTAATGTGAAATTAAAGTTGAAATTATTAGGATATTTTAATATTTATACTTCGAAAATTTAGTGATCTCATACATGATATACATGATATGTACATTCAATAATTAGTGATAATTGGTCAATGAACTTATTCAATTCACGTCAATCAATAATTAGTCAATAAATCACAATTTACAAACAAAAGCAATCCGTTTATATACCAAAAAGGACAAAATTTTAAGAAATAAACAATACCATACAAGATTAGAGAACAAAATCATTAATGAACTCTATAAATAATAACATCAAACACTAATTTATAAGGTGTCAAAACAAATAATGGCATCCAATACTAATTTATAAGCTGTCAAAACAAATAATGGCATCCAATACTAATTTATAAGTTGTCAAAACAAATAATGGCATCAAATACTAATTTATAAGTTGTCAAACTAAATAATAGCATCTAACACTAATTATAGGTTGTCTTAAGGGGATGTCTTAAGGGGTCCTAATATGACATCTTAAGGGGATGTCTTAAGGGGTGATAATACAATGTCTTAAGGGGATGTCTTAAGGCATCATAATTCAATGTCTTAAGGATATAATTGATTTAACAATAATGTATGCATGATATTTAGTGATTATACAATCGAATATAAAGTTTGAAAGTAGGAAAACATGCACATTTAACAAACAAAATATATAGAATATTGATTTTGATACATAGAAGTACTTAGAGTAAATAATTGTGTATTTACATGTATTTATAATTTGTACAAAATGTTTAATTCTATAAGTATGTATGCACATATATGTCATCTCAAAACAATGTTTACAAAATTTGGATATGCCATCTCAAGAACATTTCAAACTTGTGCCCAAAATGTAGTAGGTCTTCACACCACCTAATATCAAAAAGGTACAAGCAATATCAATGAAATCATCAAAACATACATATTTTAATTTATATAAAACTATCTATATATACACAACTTAAGTACCTGCATTTAAAAGTATTCCACACATGTGTGTAGGTTGAATCCAGGCATCCTCTCTTTTTTGTTTCAAAGTATGAGATCAATGCCATGATGGCTTAAGGATACAAAAAAGGATAATAAATAAATTTTAACTATTAATGTACAAGCAATATCAATATGTAATTGAAACATGTATTTAAATATATTTTAACTAATAAAATTTACCTATTTTTACCAAGTATTCCATGTTGTCTAGGTTGAATCTGCATGGACTAGATCATCCTTTTTGTGATTATTGCTTAAGGATCTATAAAAGGACAATTTAAATCAATTTCAACTAATAACACACTTGACCAATATCAAAACATGTATTTAATCTATTTAAAAGGACAATATAAAACTAAAACTATATTTACCTGTATTTACTTATTCCATTGTACCATCTCCATCCTCTCTTTTTTGCAATGCATCTATGTCTCATGCTCTTCCATAGAAATTTTCCATAGTACTTTATTTGTAGGTCTTCCGTGATACCAATCTAGTTTTATATTTGTTGCCCCCACCAAATGTGAATAATGTATAATATTTTTATATGTTACATAATCTTCGAATGCAGGTAGACCATTCTTCCTTGCCATGTATTTTCTTAGTCAAGTGCCAACAACCACAACTGATCCTATTGGAAAACATGAAAACCACAATCAAATAAGTTCTCAATTTTTTCTTAAAGGGATCAAAGACTTGTTCTAAAATAATTCTTAAGGGGATCAAAAACTTGTTATCAAAATTTTCTTAAGGGGATGTCTTGAGGGGATCACCGTACCTTTTGGATAATGATAGCCATCATCATCTTCTCAAGGTGATATTAACTTATGTTTAGTCTCCACACAATGAGCCAACCAATATTTTGTTTGCTCTTCATTCCCTCAGGTGCAATAACAACATACACATGTCCTGCAAACAAAAAATGATTTAATAACTTGCGCACATCCATATAAATAATTTAGTATTAAAAATAAACTTAATAAAGTGAAATAAAATGAAATAAATTGAATTAAGTTACCTTCATGTACAAGGTTTGAGATATAGCCATAGTCTTTAGATGCAAACACTTGATCATTTTTTTCAATAGTTCTTTCATATTGATCATGTGCTTGTGCGGGTGTCAACGATATTTTCTCCCACTATTCAACCCATTATGTATTTTCACATGCTCCCCAATCTCCTGAGATAGAAAACTAGAAAAAAATGCAAGATCCCTTGTCCATATAGTCCATGTGCTTGTTGTCAAACTCCTAAATGAATTCCATTTATTAGATCCACTGATTGTCTCACAGCCAAGTCTAGGTACAATATTTTCTTATTCAACCAACCAAAAGAATCGATGAATTGTAGAGTGCTCACTTGAACTAGGTGCAAATAATCTTATAATACACCAATCCATAATCCCACTTGCATTTTTAAATTTTACTACATCTTCAAATTTTAATTATTCTCTAGCAAGAATTATTTTGACACACGCACCAACTCCATCATGTTCTCCTTTACCATGCCCAGCTTCAAAAAAACTCCATATATGTTGGACATTAAGTTCCTTGTGAACCCTACTTAACCAATAGAAAATTTGAGCATTCTTGAACTGCCCCATACAATTATCTAACCATATGAGGTGTTCTTTCATATGGATTCCTCTTTCTCTTATTTTTTTGTAAAATATACAGAAATATTATTGAAAAAAATCTTACGAGTTTAATCGGTTGTCACTCATATAAAAATGATACTACCTCAAAAAAATTCTATCATCCTTAGTGCTATCATTTGCATGTCTATAAACAATATGGAGCTAGAGTATAATTTTCTGCAAAATCAACCATTGAAAGTATATTACCAATTGGAAATGTGCTACATGTGTGAAATTGGCCATCAAGCCATCGAGCATGTTGAGAGTGCATGAAATATTTTGATACAATCTTATTCTTAAATTCACTCATGAATATATGCACACTAACTTTTTCTGTAACTAAATCACAATGCTTTCCTATTTTTCCATATTTTAAAGAATAGTGAACATTCTTATATATTTTAACATCTACTAATTGTTGTCCAAAATCATTATCAACACTTTCATGCATACAAATTCTTAAGAATGAAATATTTTCATAGTCAATGCATTGGCCAGAAATACAAGAACTTAAATAAAATAATTTACCATTAGATCTTTCACAACACAAACCTGAAATAAACTCCCTTATTGCTCTAGGTGGCATATTAATACCACATTCATGTATAATCATGTGAGTATGCAAGGTACAACATATATATAAAAAAAAATCATTAAAATACCGAAATTAAACATTCGTTTTACAACAACAAGATATTTGTTGCTTATTAATTTTTACCATGGTTTACATTTTTCGAAAGACCTTTGACTTATTTTAATATTACTAGGTAACACTAAATCACCACAAAAATTTCTATAAAATTCAGTTTGTATTGTATCTAATAGGTGTTTTGGGTGAGGATTGTGAACTTTGGACCCCACCCTTAATTTTAAAACATCTCTAGCATTAGATGAAACCCTAGTATTATCATGCCAATATTTTTTGATCAAAGATTTAATTTCAACATTCAGTTTCATATCAGACCTCAGGAATCGACCACTAAAACTCCAACATTGGTTGATAGGATCATTTTCTATACTTTCTCTTCTTTTATCCGCTCTTAGCAATGTTTTAGGATGTATTTTTAAAACTTCACTAATATTTCTTACCATTCTTTTATTCAAAGTTGTTTTATTAACTATAGTAGTTGTTATAGCTCTTCTTGCTGCATTTTTATATTTAGATCGACTATTTTTCCCAATAGATTGAATGGCACTACCAACAATAGACATAACATGTTTTAATGATTGATCTTTTCTTTTTGGTTTAACAAAAAAACCTAACCTTTTCATTATTTTCCTCATTTTTTGCATTCTCATCAATTGCATCATTAGTTTACATTGAATTGAATTTTTTTATAATAAAATAATTTGTTGTATATTTTATTCGCATGTGTTCTTATTTCCCTCCAAGAAATTTGACCAAGAAGATTACCGAAAACACCACTTTCAATTTTAAAAAAAAAGTATTTTCATTAAATTCAACATCACTTTCTAGATTTTCATCTTCACCTTCATTTTCATTGTCATTTTCAACTTCAAAATGATTTGCATTTTCATCTTCATTTTCATCAAAAAAATGGTTTTCATTTTCATTTACATCAACAAAACGACTTTTATTTTCATTTTCAACAAAAAGATCATTCTCATTTTCATTTTCAACAAAAGGATCATTATCATTTTCATTTTCAACAAATTGTATTAAAGTTTCATCTCTATGAATATTATCAATGTCAACATGTCGTTAAGTCCAACATCTTGTAAAACTTCTACATACGAATTTACCATTTCACTAACATGTGGATTTGAAGACTTACCTAGATTTGTCAATATTGAAACATTCTCCATAGAATTGAAAGAGGGATTTGAAGACATAGCAGGACTTGCTTGTATAATCGTATTCTTCTCCAAATTGAATTCTTGCAAACTAGCTTCATCTACAACCATGGTCTCCTCAATGTTTTCATCTTCAATAGTTGTGGAATTCGATGCTCCCCCATCATTCATTGATTTAATTCTCATTCTTCTTTCTCTTTGTTTTCTTCAATTTCTTTAAGAGTCAATTTCTTCCTACCCTTATTACAAGATTTATCTCCCATGATTATAAAATTATCAAGCACAAATGAATTTCAATAGTGAATTTTTTCAAAAAATTCAATCCAAATTGGAAGTTCAAGACCTATAACGACAAAATTATTCCTCTTGTGTTCCTCAAAACAAGTAGAAAACTAGCATAATTCCACTTTAAAAATTATTTTCTTCATTCCTCCTTTGAAAAAATAAATTCATATTGCAAGTTGAAGACCTTTTGTTCCTCCAAACAAGTACAAAACTAACACAATTCCACTTGAAAAACGGTTTACATGATGCCTCCTTTGAAAAAATTAATCAAAAATGCAAGTCACCACCTATAAAAACAATGCTTATTGAAAAATAGCCCAATTTTACTGCTCTCGACCGTACATGTGAAGTTGAATACTTCACAATAAATTTTGATGGTAAATTTAAATAAAATGGTTAAAAACAAATGGGATCCCAATTATAGAATGGGATCTCGTTTTATTAACAAACGGGATTTCATTTTATAATCGAGATCTCATTCCCAATATTAATTGTGGGGACCATTGACAAAGGAACAAGATCCCGTTTATAAAACGAGATCCTTTCTCCTTGTCAATGGCCACTCCATTTAATATTGGGAACATGATCCCGGTTATAAAACAGGATCCCATTTGTTAATAAAATGGGATCTCTTTCTATAATCAGGATCCTGTTTCCTAAAATTTGAAATTGGATTTGCTTTATGGTCAGGTTTTTGCCTTGTATTTTGGTTCAGGAAAAGCATTGGGAATCCAAACCTAGGCCTTCAACCTGGTTTTACCTACAAGTTAAAGGTTCTAACAATGTCAGAAAAAATACTGAGCTTGGACATAAGGCTGACAAGTATTTTTGCTAAAATTTTTGACGAAATTAAAACTAATTTTAGATGAGACAATGCAAATTCCATAGATTATTTTTTCTATTTTTCAATTAATTTCTAATGAAACTGGTTCATAAACTTTAAATATCAGATTTTTTTACTATTCTAATAACTTTTGATCAACATAACATTTTGAAGAACTGATTGCATGAGAACAAACTTCAGACAATTCTTTTCAATTTAAAAAAAAAATCAAAAAATGATAAGTTTAGGTCATCTTATGTGTGTCTTACATGACAATTTTTTAAAACGAAAAATATGCCTAATAAAAATTTAAAACAAAAAAAATATTCAATAAAAATTACAAAAAAATATCGAAAACAAGATTTAGTGAGTCAAAAATCTTTTTCCAAAATGATTTACAAAAATACGATAATTTAGGTCAAAATATGGATGTTGTACACGTGCATGGCATGGTTAAAAAAAAGTGACTTTTAAACAATGGTTTTTAGAAACGCCTATTGAAAGTCAATTTTTACAATTTGGGTACTGTAATAAATTACATATTTGGAAATTAGACTTCAAGTATTACATTTTATGATAAGTGACTTTTTTGAAGATTTCATTTCTAAGTGCTTCAAATTTTAAGGTCAAATGTGTCAAATTCTAACAATCAAGGAAAACACTTCCACTTTTTGGCCAAAAAGTGGACTCAACTTCTTATCAGCACCTAGTATCCCTTCACAACCAACCATGCCTTATGTTTTTCAACATTTCCATCTGAACCAATCTTTTTCTTAAACACCCATTTTTTCCCAACAAGTTTTCGACCTTCAGGTAACAGTACAAGGTCCCATGTATCATTCCTTTTAGGACCTACCATCTCTTCATCCATGGCTATTTTCTAGGACTCTGCATCATTCATACCCAAAGTATCTTGCATAGATCTCGGTTCATCACCGTTAGTACTCAAAGAAAATATACACAAGTCCAGTCATCAAATGAATACCCATACCTTTGAGGTGGTTTCCTTTGCCTTGTAGACCTTGAAACAAGTTGAGGTGGAGGTTCTTCCACATCTTCCTACTCTTCTTCCTCTTTTGAAGATTCAAAGCTTGATGAGCTCTCCTCAACTTCTTGTCTATTTTGGGGCATCGATTCAAATTTATCAAGCGTAGAAGGAAGTTGAACGACATCCTTTTTCTATTCAATTTCTTTATGTTTTTCTGGCTAAAAATTAATAGGAGAATATTTATTCTCTTTAAAAATAACACTTCTAGAATAAATTATCTTTTGTCCAATAGGATCCCAAAGCTTGTATACTTTCACACCATAACTATAGCCGATGAAGATACATTTGACAACCTTATAATCTAATTTTGTTCTCTTCTCCTTAGGCACATGTGCATATGCCTCACAACCAAAAACTCACAAATGTCTAAGTGAAGGTATTTTCCCCGACCACACTTCCATTGGAATTTTATCAACAAGTCGCTGATGTAGGAGACCTATTTATTAAATAACAAGCAGTGGAAACTTTTTCAGCCCAAAACTTTTGTTCTAGACCAACTCCACTCAACATGCCCCTAGCCTTCTCCATCAACTTTTTGTTCATTCTTTCTACAACTCCATTTTGTTGTGGAGAATATAGAGTTGTCTTTTGTCTTTTAATCCCACAATCTATACAAAATCTGTCAAAGTCTACAAAACAATACTCATCACCATTTTTAGTCCTCAAACATTTAATTTTCTTTCTAGTTCGCATTTCTACTATAGCTTTAAACTCCTTAAAATGATTGAAAAATTCATATTTACTCTTTAAAAAAGACACCCATGTCCTCCTACTAAAATCGTCAATAAAAGTAAAATAATAAGCTAATTTACCATTAGAAGCAATATCAACAAGACCAAATACATCAAAATGAATCAAATCAAAGATACATGAAGAGTTATGAGAAGACAAGTAAAAATAAATGTGGTTTTGTTTGTCATAAATAAAATGTTCATAGAAATCAACTCTAGATTGCAATCATTCAACCCCTCAATGAGGTTCTTATTTTTTAGGGCTTTTAAACCCTTCTCTCCAATGTGGCCAAGCCTTTGGTGCCATAACATGGTATTCTTTGTAGATAGAGCACCCATGGGTACCTAGAAGCCACGACCATCCATAGAAGAGGAAACCATCTCTTTTTATAGCGATGTAGTTTTTTGCTTAATCTTATAAGAAGTGTTATTGCATTCAAATGTGCATGTATCGAGCTGGTACAATGCACCCAAACTTCTTCCTCTCGCTATCACCATAGCACCTCTCACCATTTTCACACCTGCTTCAGAAAATTGTACATGCACATCCACATATATTAGATTGCTAATAGATAATAAATTTCTTGCTAGTCTCGAGATATTAAAGAAACTATCAAATCATCTAACTCTACCATCAAAAAATTTCACATGAATACTACCACAAATAACAATATCAAGGAAAGAATCATCACCCAAATACCCTTACCACCATCATAGTTTCATACTTACTAAACCATTTTTTGTTAGGAGTCATGTGGAAAGATGCACTTGAGTCTATCAACCATAAATTATCACCTGCATGACTGGCCAAGGATGCAATAAAGGCATCTCCATATTCCTTTTCAGACTTAGAATCATAATCTTGCTTCTTCTTCTTCTTTTTCTTCTCTTCTTTATAGTCCTTTCAAAAGTGTCTGAGTTTTCCACAGTATCAACATACTACCTTGGACTTACCAAGAGATTTTGATGTCCCCTTATTTTTGGACTTGGAATAGCCACACTGCTTCTCATCTTTGCCTCATTCTTTTTGTCTTCCTCAAACACTCAAAGCCTCTTTAGTGTTTAGAGAGACCTTCCTTCTCATATCTTTAGAGAGTGGAGAACCAACAACATCCTCCATCTTCAAGATAACAAAAGTGCTCCCAATGGCCATGACTAGGCTGTCCCATGAGTCTGGTAGCAAACACAACAAAGTTTTGCACCTTTCTTCTTCATCCATCTTAACCCCAACTAAGGTCAATTGAGTCACCAACATATTGATTGTCTGTAGATGCACATAAATTTTTCCACCTTCTTCCATTCTCAAGGAATATAACTTCTTCCTCAAGAAAATATTATTTACTAGAGATTTGGCTTGGTATATCTCAACCAACTTCTTCCAAAGATTCTTTGAAGTAGGTTCTTTGTTGACATTTATCAAAATTGAATCTGCAAGACATAGTCTAATGAGACCTTTATCTTTTTCATCCATTACATCATATTTTTTCAACTAAAGTTGGATCTGTAGGCCTCTAGACATTTTCATCCATTGCATTGCATAGATCCCGATCAATCAAAAAATCTTCAATCTTCAACTTCCACATTTCAAAGTTCATGCCAAAAAACTTCTCTTCCTCAATCCTCCTAGATGTGCTCCCCATTTGGAAAATATATCTGCAAAAAGATCACAACACAAGCTCCCACTCAAACCTTGATTAGCTCAAAAAACCCAACAACCCACAACTAAAACCAAAGGTGATCAGACGTTGATACCACTTGTAAGGAAATTAGGGTAGTAGAAACAATTTCCTATGCTAATCTTGAGAAGAGATATTATGCAAACTTTAAAAAATGATCTAATAGTTATAGAAATTCTAGCAACATATTCATAACAAGAAAATAAGCAATCATTATTTTTAACTATATCTTCACACTCGGGCACCTATAGCAGAAATTATTATAAATGGATGCTATTATAGTGGAGGTTCTAGCCAAGGAGTTGAATTTAGATAACTTTTAAGCTTCACTGGTTATTAGCATTTAAAAACTAGACACTGAAATTATTATTTTTAACTAAATCTTCACATTTGGGCACCTATAGCGGCTAAACCGTGAGGAATTTGGAGATGATGAAAACTAGAGTCTCGTCACATTTTGTCTATAGATTCTGAGAATACTTTTTTCAAAAAATTTGGAATTAGATTGCACTTCTTTTTCCATCTCCCATGAAAACTGGTTTTTTTTCAGAAAACAACATTTTTAAAAAGAGGTGCTCATCGTTTACAACATAACCTTTTTTGTATGAGGGATAAAATTATAATTTTTTCAAATTTATATTTTTAACTATGATATCTAGCACTTTCATTTGGTCTCATAGTTTTCTATTGAATATTTTTTCCTTAATCAAGTTTCGAAGTCAAACCAATTGCAATTTAGACATAGGCGGACTGTATACAACATAACTTTTTCTATATGTATCAAAATTCATTTTTTCCTTTTTTAATGGATCGAGGACATCAATACCCAATAGGAACATATTTTTAAAAAAATTATTTTGATAATCTGCTATTTTTCCATATGTGCAAAACAAAGAACTTGATTTTCAGTGAAAAACCTAAGTTTAAAAAATCTAAAAAAATACATACATAATAAAACCAAAACATATTAAAATTATATTCATTGGATAGCTCGTTATGAGGACTACCTTATTCTAGTTGGTTTTGTGAATATTTCTTAATTTTCATCCTCAACCCGAGCTCTGAAGTGCCAAAATTTAGGTTTTTTTTGTGTCTCAGATGGGGGATGAGGGATAAGGGGGGTTTGTACAAACCCATAGGGGTTCATATGAACCCATAGGGGTTCGGACAAACCCGTAGGGGTTTGAGAAAACCCCTTCAAAGAGGTTCGCTCGAACCCCCTTTCTATGCATTCTTTTGTTTTTTTTGGTGGCCAAGATTCAAAGGGGTTCACTCAAACCCTAGTTCGGGTGAACCCCTTATTTGTTTGGTGGAACCGGTAGGTTCGTACAAACCCCTAAAATCACTTTCTTTTCCTTGGGATCATTTTTTGTAAGTTTTCCTTCCTCACCTGAATTGTAAACCACTATTGTGGCTTCACCCAATAGTTGGAGAATTTGAGTCCTTGTAATTATGTCACTGGTAATTGTGGAAGAACAAAAAAAAGCAAGCTTGGAGGCAAGTTGTATGACTTGTGTTTAATTTTTAAAGTGGGAGATGAATAATTACATATTTAACCCCAATAATTAATAATAGAAGTAATTTCTATTATTTTATATTTCTAAGTGAGTGTTGGAAATGAACCAATATTTATAGAAGTTTGAGGTTTTCTATAGTATATATTTTAGTTTTTAATGGTAAAATTGGTATATTTATGTGTTTATTTTGAGCACACTATTTTAATAAATTCATGAATTACGAACATTCATATCATTAATAAATTTATTAAAAAATTACTTGCACATATTTCTATGCTTGTTACCATCCCATTTATGTTTGAGGTTATTTGTGAGATTATGATTTTCATGTAGAGGAAAAAATAGAAAGAACTGGATGTTGATTTTCAATAGCAAATCAATCAAGAAGTTACACTATGACTATGTAGGGTGTACTCATGGGTTTAATTGTATGCTTCACATTCAATTCAAATAAGGATCATAAAATTTTCTATAGTAGACAATGCATATGTCATAATGCATTTTTACATTTATAATAAACAATGGTTGTCACCATAATCAACACTTTGTTATTGTGAAAAACCTTGTACATAGCATGCAACCAATTCTTTATTTTTGTTAACTGTCACTTACATGAAATACAAGTTCTATTATCTTCTTCTTCAAAACCACATATTTCACACGAAACTACTCTTTGGAACTAATTGATTAACTAACCCTACTAACTAATGATTCCATACCTTATGCAAATTTTATTGAAGCATTGTTGTTCTCTATTTGTTAACAAGTCAAAGAACAAAACTATCCTATTAGAATTTGGCAGGAACTTCACAAGATCATGACCTTGCTTATTATAATTACACATCCTTGTTGTCCAATAGTGTATTTAACATCTCCTATCAATTTTCTTTCTACATTTTTTTTTAAATGTACACTTGTTTAACTCATCATGGGATTCCAACTAAGATGTATATAGATGAATTATTAAAAAATTTAAGGAATTCCTTAAAAAATTTAGGTCTTGAGCAAGATGTCTATCTTTTAGGAAAATTTTATCTTAGGTTAATTTTTTCTATAATTAAAAAATGTTATATATCTTTAATGCAAATAATTCACTTAAGTTATGCAGAGTTTATGGGTTGATATTTTGGCTATCCACTATATTTTCATTGTTATATTAAAATCATGTTTTCAAAAACAATTTAGATTCATTAACCTTATGTACAATCATATAATTATCACCCACCCTCTTTTGTGTAAAAAATGTACAAAATAAATTATAAAAAAACTTATATATAATGATTTAAGCCTCTTGGAGTGTTCCAATTAGGAGGCAATACTACTATCTTTTTTCTAATGATCTAAGAAATCTTGATAATATTTATAAGTTTAATATTGATATGAATGTTAAAAATAATATCATTTAAAAATATTGATTTTAAATCTGACTAATAATACACAAAACTATTAAATAGTCACCCTATTTTAATAATTTAAAAGAAACTAGTGCACACTTGTCAAGAGAGAATTGTCTTTCAAAATAGATAAAATATGAATTAAATGTAGTTATCAAATGTATAACCTAGAAATGGGATGGAGAAATATATCATGTATAAGCTTAGTAGTATTGATTAAATGAATTTTGATATAACAAAATACTAAATTATAATTCAGTGTAGTGTTAGAAAATCTACTCCTTTACATTTTCACACTATGTTTGGGTCCCTTAATTAACTAGACTTAATTAAGCCTCTTAATGGGCCAATTATGAATCTACAAGCCTAATTAATTACAAATTCCAAAAGGGGAACTAGTATTAAATTAATGTAATTCTCATTTTTAACACCCTAAAATGAATAGGTCTTGTCAATTTAGGTTAGGACCCATTTTCCCTTGGGCCAATGGGTCTCCTTACTAAATTTAAAATTTTAATATGTTTTTGGAGGCCTTTTTATGATACCAGATTCAATTTCAAATGTTATCCTGTAATGTTTAATTTTTGAGAAATTAGAAAATTGTCTATAAATACAAGGTCTTTTATGAATTTAAATTTATCTAGCAAGAGGTAAAATTTACAAGAGCTAATATTATTGTCAAAAAATTTCAAGAGAATATTTGTTAGTAATTTATTTCAGCATTCAAGATCTCAACCATCATGTCAAATTTATTTCCTATCTATGCATGTTTTTGGAGTAACATTGTGATGTAGGTTTCAAGCATCAAAATAGAATCATCAATCAAGCCATTTCATGAAAGATAAAGACCTTGGAGATATGTGTTAATTTTCATTCCTTCAAGGGTTTCACTGAAGGGTTTGGTGAGTTACAACAAGCAAGTGTCCATTCACTATTCCTTTCATTCATGTTTCATTTCATTTCAAGGTTTAATTACGAAAATAGGGTTTGACCAAGGCAAGCCCCCATTCACCAAAAAAAAAACATTTTTTCCCTCTTGTGTGTTTTTTAGATCTTAAGTTGAAGAAGGATTGAAGATCTATTAAAAGTGAAAAATTGCAAAAGTTGTCAATATTTTCATCAAGCCATAAAAACTCACTTTTACAATTTCATTTTGAATTTTTGGCTATGAAACCCAAAGGAATCAAGAGTGCAAAGCTATGAGAAGAGGGCTATAAAATCATATTTTGAGCCAATGTAGCAATACCGATTCACCCTTGGGTGAATGAGTCCGAGAACGACACTCAATACAATATTTTTTTCATAGGTGCATAAAATCATTAATTTTTTAGATCTGCTAAAACTTTATGGATTTTATCAAATTAAGGTTTAAATTAGATGTTTCATGTGTTACATTTCATAATTGCATTCATTTGATATTTTTTATTTATCTCCCAAAAGTGCATTTAAGGTTGATTTACCTTGTCCTAAGTCATAAGGAAAATAACAAGATCTTCATCAAGATTTACTTACCTAGGGGTTGAAAGTCAATATTGCCTTATGGGGTCTCTTTTTCCTAATGAAAAAAGGAAGGAAAGTGTAGGTGAATGCCCCAATTCAAAATCTATCACCTCACATTTTCCCAAATTTCATTTTGGTGAACCTGACATTATACATCTAAAATTTTGAAATTGGAGTCCATTCAAACTGATCTAGGATAATTTGCAATAGTTTGCATTGCATTGAATTAGTTTTTATCTCATTTAGGGTTGTTAAAATTGCATTACTTTGCATCTCATTTAGGTTTTTATGTTTTCATTTTGTATCCTTTAAAATCTAAAATATGCAAAAAAATTGCATGCATATTACATTGATTTTGCATAGTACTTGCATATTACTATACTTCTCATCATTCACATTCACAAATTGAGTCAAAATTGCATTTCAAAGAGTCATATTGTTCATAATTTTTCATTCAATTCACTTGCATTTAGATATCAAAATTAGGAAAATTCAGTCACTAAAACCATAGTTTGTAGTTTGAAATAAGAAACTCTAGTACTGAACCTTAGAATCAGATTTAAATTTTTGCAACCCCTAACCTGGGACCCATTCACCATAGGGTGAATCAATCCTTTTATAGGTTTTATTTAATTTTTTTGGGAAATGGTTTTTCTCTATTTAATTGATTCTGATATGTTGTTAAATTTGGGTTTCAATTTCAGAAATTGAAAAAATCAGTTATTATTTACATTAGGTTTAGTTTGTCAAATTGAGTGCATTGTTTGAAAATAAAAATTAGCATTAAAAGACATGAATTTTTAGGTTTGTGCATAGTGTAACTAGTAAATTATCTTATTTAAAATCTAAAAAATTGCTCTCTTTTGACATAATTGCATTGCACTTCATATTCTATGGTGTTTGATTGCGTTTATCTAGTCCCTATTCTCCATTTTGTGTGCACTTAGGTTTGGTAAAACTTCTATGAGCTTCACAACCCGGTGTCCTATTACCAATACTATAGTGAGATGTATTTTGAGAATCGTTCCATCCCACACTACTACACTCATCGTGGATCTTGAGTTTTTCCTACTCTTCCACTCATAGTGTTGATACTAGTCAACCCTCTATGGTCCATAACTTTGATACCTCATTTCCCATGACCACCCTACCAACAACCAATGTGACTGGTGTTGACATAATAGCTATTAATGTCCCTTAAGAAGAACTAAAATAAATGGATGAAGTTTCAGAGGAGTTGCAAAAATTTGTGAATTTTGAATACATTGTTGTGTTGTAATTCCTTTCATAGATGACATGAGGAAAATTCTTGACAATGAACAAGGAATAGATATTTTGCATAGCCTAGCTCACATTAGTGATAAACATGCTCATATTGCATCTAGTTGTGCTTAGGATTTGGGGGACACTCAAATCAAGGTGGAAATCAAATTCCTCCTTCCACAAATATGACATCTATTCCTACATACACTAATCCAACTATTACAATAACTAAACAACCCACTAGCAATGTTAATACGACCTTAGGTATTTCAACTAGAAATCCCTTTGTCTTTGTGCATTCAAATCTCATATCTCCTAATCCATCTCCCCTCACAAACATGAAATTCACTTTCCCTCCAAATACATATACACCTCCAACTTATTCACCTCCATATCACAACACAAGAAACAATCTTGTCCTTAACCAAATCCTACAAAACATTTCATCCCTCCAACAAAAAATTGCCACATTGAACAAAAATCAAATTGGCCAACCTTAACAATATTTCAAAAGAAACCCTTTGTCCTTGGAGATATTGAGACCACAAATACCACAAGGAATAAAGATTCCTAGATCTAAGAAATATGGTGGAAATAGATACCCTAGTAACCATGTCTCGACAAAAACGGCTTTTTGTAGTGCCTTCATTTTTTATGATAAAATATTGGCTAAAATTTTCCCTAGATCCTTGAAAGATACTACCTAGGAGTGAATTTTTTCTTTACCAAATAACTCAATTAGTTCATTCAATGATATTTTTGATGAATTTTTTAACCATTTCCAAGTGCACATGGGTCCCCAGATGGCCTTGGCTAATTTAAGTAATGTAAAGAAAACAAAGATGAGAAGGTCATTGATTTCATAGCATGATACCAATTGCTTTACTCATAAATTAACATTAAGATTCTTGATGTTAACCTTCAAATAATGTTCATTACAAATTTTTATACCAATATAATTCAAGCTAAACTTGAGATGTTGAAGTTTCCCTCCTTTACACACTTGTGCATGGCCCTTCATGATTATCAGAATTCGATTAGTTATCGTGAAGAAAAAACTCCTAACCCTTTCAAGAAATATAAAGCCATTCCCCATAACAAATTCAAACCTTTCAAGAAATAAAATAAGAGATTTTTATAAATAAGTACACTTGAAACAAGTCAACATATTAACTCCCAAGTAGCTGCTATAAAACTTATAATTCCATGTCAATTTAGGGAGAGGAGTAGACAATTTTCCCCTTTGCCTGATACCCTTCACTCTACTATGTTACAAATTTTGAGTAAGAACTTAGTTACCTTACCTCCAATTAGAGCTATTGATACCACTAAGCCCTTACCTCCAAAATTTAACTCAAATTCCTTTTTCCATTATCATCAACAAAATGGGCATGATACAAAATAATGTAAGCATATTTAACATATTGTGCAAGACCTCATTGATTCTAATCACATCCATATTGGTGGTGTTAATGATCAAGGAAACAAGTTCACTACCCCACCTGACCAAAATTTATAAATATTTACCAACCCAATGCCAAATCATAATATCTCTTTGGTGAAAGATACTGATACCAAGAATGATGTGATGAATGTTGACAAACTTGAAGATACAAATAATGACAATATAAATGAAAATGAAGGAGACTTAGAATTTGTGATCATCTTCATTGATCTTCAACCTCGTAAGGACCAAACCAAAATTCCCCTTGACATTTTTTTCTCACAAAATGACATAATTAGTCATGCACCTAATGGTCCTCTTTACATCACCAGAAGAATCAATGACAAGCCTACTAGTGGGATATTAATTGATCATGTGTGTGTAGATAATGTGATCACTGAGGAATTCTTACTTTTGCATGAAATTTATCAAGATTGTTATGAACAATCAAAAGCATGGATTAAAATGTATAATGGTTTTGCTAGAACTATGATAGGTTTGATCACTCTTCCTTTAAAAGTTGGAACAAAAAAAATGAATGTCTCATTCTCCATCATCATGTTGTTAGACCAATTTTGTGTGAATCTTGGTTATCCATGGATGCCATCCCATCGGTAGTGCATAAATGCTCAAAATTTCCATTTGGTAATAAAATCTTTAGTATGCACCATAGTGGTGTTAATCCTTTTTCTTCTCGTGCGAATTTATTCATAGGTATATTTTGGCTCAAACCTTTGGAACCTATTAATTCTCATGACGAATTATTTTTTAAATCTTATCAAAATTTTAAAGCAAAGTGCATAGAAGAATTATCTCTTAGCAACATTCCTCAACCCATGATTGAGCCTCCTATCATTGATGAAACCATGATTGAATCAAAATCCCTTCCAAGTAACCAACCTATGACAAATCCTTCACCTATTTCTTATAAAAGATCAAGAGATAATCAAATAAGTCCTATTTTTCCTCTGAAGACCAAACAAGTTTATAAATCTAAAGAGAAAGTGGTTGAAAAACATACCATGGTTCATTCCATTCATCCCTTATAGGAATAAAAGAAACCCATGGTTGATAAAATCACTCCTACAAAATCACCACTTGAAATATTTACAAAGAGAAATGGAAATGTTTAAGAGAATAGGTGTAGACATCGTGCTATTTCTCATAGATTGAAAGAAGATAATAAAATTAAAAATCAAGATGAAACACAAATTGAAGCAAATAATTATGACTCTCCACCTTTTCCACAACAAAAATAACAAGAAAATTCAATGAGCATTGTCAATAGACCTCCTTTTATGATTAACTTGGATGATGATGAGATTGCTAAAATTTATGAGGAAGTGCATGATGAGTTGAATTTATTGTTTTCCTCTTCCATGAGCTTAGATGATAACAATTGTGATGATCCTCCTAACAAGAGCACTTGAATCATCGTGTGTTGAACTAGGTGATGCTCCTAGTATAACACTTATTTTCCATTTGGCTAGTTGTTTTCCTTCCACCTATGATGGAAAATATTGGGATGTGGATGAATTTCTATAGGTTGACTCACATGTTCCATACTAGTCTTTGTCTTCCTTTTTTATTGCATGTGCATAATGTGATCCCCATATAGTGTTTCCTGGCATGTCTTTATATGTTTGTGAGCCTAATTTGGATTACACTTGTCACTCCATTGGTGCAAGGATACAAAGGAAGTGAATCTGTTTTGACATTATTCTATTTGTATCTCCATTCTTCTATATGTTGTAAACTCTTTTGTATTGTATTTTCCTTTTGGGGATGACACAAGGCATCGATACATTTAGGTTTCTTCCATGGTGACCCAAAATTTCTCCTTTGTTCTCACTCTCTATGTGTCATTATTCCTTTGTGCTCATTGTTAAATTAGTCATTTAGGGAATGATGATGGTTCTAAGCTCAATTATATCATTACAGAAACAACATAACATTGATCCCATACCCATTGATCCCTTATGTGTTATCTTAGGATTGCATATAGGGGGCAATCTTCTTTGAGGACATAGCTCTACTCAGAAACATATGTCTTACATAGGGATTTCCAAATAAAGCTCTCATGTGCATTTTTTTTTATTGTGTTCTTTTTTAAAGTGATTACTCACTGCATCATGTTTAACAATTTTTTAAAAGTGGGGGAATACACGTCCCTATTCATTGTTTTCTTCAAAGTGTGGTCTTCTTACTTCACATGATGTGTCTTCTTGATTTTCCTTCAAGATTGTGACCTTTCTCAACATATCAAATTCCTCTTAGTGGTGATGCTACAAATTACATGCCCTAACTTGTGAATCTTTTATCCTCAACTAGTCATCTCTTGGGTACATTAAGCACAATGTTCCCTAAGGTGAGATGTTTCATGAACTAAGAAAACATCTTTGAATAACCTATTGCATGTATGAAGGCCACCAAGCATAACACAACTTGATTGCTAGTAGATCCTTTATATTTTTCAGATTTACCAAGCATAACACAACTTTCTTGCCAATGGAGCCTTTATGGTTTTCACAACCACCAATCATAACACAACTTGCTTCAAGTGGAGCCTTTTTCATAATTTCCTAGCATAACACAACGTTCTAGCCTTGTGACCATTTTTGTGGTGCCTTACCAAAGTTATTAGGACGTATAACTTTGGTATGATTAGTACAATGGAAGCCTAGACCTAGGATGAATTTCCCATTAGCCACTTTTGGGGCTCACCTAGTAGACAACAGATTTCACTAGCTCGTGTGAGTACATTTTGTTTCCATAGTGGATAGTGGTTTTCCACTTGTAAACATTTATGAAAAAATAGATAAGTCTTGATCCATATTGATTGGACAAAAATTCCAAGATTGATCCAACCCTCTCTCTCTCTTCTAATTTATTTTAACATTGTATGTTTGTGTATCTTGTGTTGCTACTACATATTTAACATAGGCATGTGTCTCTTTGTGCTTTGGTTGGTTTGCCATGAGATATTAGATCTTGTGGACTGGTCATCCTCCTTGAAATTTGTTGTCTTATCTTTCTAATACTTGTACATTTAGACCTCTCTTGACACTTGTTTGCCTACTTTACAATGAGTTTGGGTGTAGGGCCCATCCTCTCACTAAAGTGGGGGCTAAATGTAGTGTCAAAAAACAAATTCATTTACAATTTCACACTATGTTCAGATCTCTTAATTAATTTGACTTAATTAGCCGATAGGCTATTATACGTGGGGGAACCCCACCAGGATCTCCTCCAGTCTGACGCCATCGGGGAGATCACGGTAGGGTTCCCAGAGGGTTGCTGAAGGCACAACATAATGTGCAGAGGTCGTGTGTAACATACACACCATGCTAGGCGACCGAGGGATGCAATGTGGAGTGACAGTAAAAACTGTTTGACGCTCTAATAATTCCACCGAGGATTCTAAAATAGTGACATTCAAAGTGTTTGAAGGTTGTAGCTTGGAGATGCAGAGTGTTTGGTGTTTTAGAGAATGGGAAGACAACAAGTGTGAGGAGGAGAGTAGAGCAAAGATATGTCCTTCGGTAGGAGAGTAGCAGCGAGAAGGTCATCTACTTCTGCTGCTACTCAGGATGGTTTACATGGAGCGATCATAGGGAGAGAAAGTCTTTTGAAGGAGAAAACCAGTGGGGAAAGAGAACATGCTCTTAAGCAGAGTCCTGGTCCATTCTGTTGGTTGGTATTAATTTCGACCACCAAATGCATTTAAAATAGAACCTTGTACTATCCTCCACCGACCAGCTCCATGTTGATAGCTACCGACCACCAAAAACATGTGCAATTTTTCTAGCTCCATGTGAAGTTGTTTCTAGACCTTCCAGATGCTTCCAAAGACCTCTATTAATAGAGGCAGATGTAATCATTTTATTCAAGCAATAGAAATTTCTTCCTCTGTCCACCATCAAAGTGGTATCAGAGCAGACCGATCCAGAGAGACTGCAGAAGTGGGAGATGCCAACAAAATGTCGTTATAGTTGTTGTTGCAGAAGCTAAGAGAAGTTTAGGGCAGAGTTAGAAGTTAACGAGGGATGCTGATGGAATAAAATATCAAAGGTAGATCACTGTTTTGGAATCAACAGAGTTGTTAGCTGCCCCAAGACCAAAAAGAAAAGAGGTCGTAGCAAGACCAAGCCGCAGCTATTTTGGAGTTAGAAGGAGCATCGTTTTGAGGGAGAAGAAATA
Organism: Sequoiadendron giganteum; assembly: GCA_007115665.2. NCBI lineage: Eukaryota > Viridiplantae > Streptophyta > Pinopsida > Cupressales > Cupressaceae > Sequoiadendron > Sequoiadendron giganteum. The sequence goes on from CM021102.1 coordinate 647,177,098, forward strand.
TGAGGAAAGCAGATCATGGAAGCAGCATGTCGCTAGAGTTTGAATCTTTGTTTAATAACAATGTTCTATGAGTTGCTAAACGATGGTGGCAACGATGTTTTGAAGGTAGAAGTAGATGTTGAAAATTGTGCAGCAACATAGAAGAAAAAAGAGCCACATAGCTGAGGAGGAAATCAAGTTCACCATGTTTTTGGCATACAAAGGAGATTTTAGTTAGAAATAAGATCGACCAAGATAAAGCCAGCTCGACAAAACAGAGAGATCGCCAGTTTTCAGAAGGTCGAGATCTAGAAGAGATCATGGAAGGAGGGAGAGCTCAGCTACATCTGAAGAGTCGCCCATTGCTATTCGACCAAATCACAACTTTTTTGAAGATGCCAGAGTCAATGAATATTGTTGAAGAGAGTCGTGATCCAAGCGAGGAAGAAGTTGAGGTAATGTGTGAAGTCCCCGACCATTCAAAGAGTCGTCCAAGTTTGAAGGGTTTGCAATTATAATAGGAGATCGTGGCTAGTTCAAGTGCATAGGAAGAAATGAGATGCCGCCAACTGAAGAAAATTCGCCAAAGTTGCAGAGGAGGCTGCTCTTTTGGTATCGAAGGAGTTGAATCAAAAGTTAGTAGCTAGGATAATCATTGTTTGTTGAAAGTATGTTTTCTCTCTTGTAGTTGGTTCTGTAGAGGAGGCTATATGTGTAACTTCCTAGGTTGAGAGTATAAAAAATTATTTAGAAGAAGATTCTTAAAGTCTGTAGAAAAATTTAAGAAGTCTTGATAGAACATCGAGGATAGCAAATGTCCATTATGAAAAGATAAGTGAAGAAGTTAAAAATAAATATTGTCGAATGCTATAGTATTTTGTTTTTGTATGAAAGAAATGTATAAGGCCAATGGAGCCCACTAAAACTAGGATCCCCGAGCACCCGCAAAGTGAATCAATAGGAGGTGTTGATAAAAAAAGTGAATGACACCTGAACCTACGATGGACTGGGAATCAAGAGGATCAGAGCTTGTGGTTAGAGAATCCCAACAACATTATGAGATTTCTTAGGTTCGATCATTAGATCTAGAAGATTTTAGATGTTGCAACATCAGTGAAAGAGATCGAGAATGTAATGAGAATCCGTGGTAGAAATTAGGGGGAGTGTTGGTTGGTTTTAATTTCTACCACCAAATGCATTTAAAATAGGACCTTCTACCATCCTCCACCGACCATCTCCATGTTGACAGTCACCGACCACTAAAAACATGTGCAATTTTTCTAGCTCTATGTGAACTTGTTTCTAGACCTTCCAGATGCTTTCAAAGACCTCTATTAATAGAGGAAAATGTAATCATTTGATTTAAGCAATAGAAATTGCTTCCTCTATGAACCATCACATCCAGACTGCATGCTTTCGCTTCCCAGAGGCAGAGGCCCTTGCAAAGGAAGCCTCATGAGCCGCTACGACGAGTTGTGGTAGATTGTTTGTCCTATCTCACCATGGAATTTCACCGGTGCTTCAATTTGAGGCAGTGCAGATGCTTCAAGTAAGCATTATAAAGCTATTGATACTTCAATAAATACTGCACCATGAAGCTTCAAGCTAGGCTTTTATAAAGCTCCTCTACATTTTTTTGTATTTGATCCACTTGCAATAAAGTTTAGATTGTGTTTTACTGTATAAAGTTTGCATTAAATGTTCGTATGAGCTTCATATTGAATTTGATTGGATTTTTGTAATGTGATCATTTTTGGTTACTAATTCTAAGATACATAATTTTGTCTCAAATGTTTTACTCTCATCCTACTTGAATCCCGTGTTACCATATACTAGAAATAGGATGAAAACGACTTCATCTCTTCTTATCTACTTAGTGTGAGAATCAACTGACAAAGATAGACATAGTATTAGCTTAAAATGGTACCAATCATGTAATTGTATTGTCTAATGAATGGTACCACATAATGTATAATTTACCAATTCATTTAATGTCATACTGTCATAGATGAACAAATATATACAAATGAAGTTTAAAATCATGAAATATATGGCCTATGAAAAAAACAAAATAGGAGCATATTGTCTAAACTGGCATATCCAGTGTTATAAAAATCCTTTGGTAGTTCATCCTTGTTTCATAGGAAATGGAAAATTTGAAAGGGAAACATAAAAGTAAATGGTATTGAGACTTGAAAGTGATGTTTTAAGATGTTTGTCAAGTTTAATTTTGGTTAGAAGATTATGGGAAACATAGCTTGGATTACCATAATGCAATTATTTTAAAGGGCAACACAACTCTTCATCCTGAATTAAATATGTGTGAGAAGAAATGTAATGACCAATGGTTGTAATATTTGAAACCTGCTCACCAAGAAACCAGTGTTATTAGAGTTTACCCTGCATGAGGTGTTTCATTGATTTCGTGTTGTGTATTATTCCTTTTTTGTATCTTCTAATTCCTTCTTAGTTTTATGGTAGTTGTGTTTGTAATCCCTAGATAAAAATATGAATATGATGTATATTTATATTTAGACAAAATTGAATGATTTGTAATTTGTCTTTTTTTTTATGATAATTAAAATGTGTAAATTCTGGGATTTATACAACTTAACATCAGAACCTTGGTCTCTCGCTTCAATCCTATTTTGATGTCATTTTTTGTTTCCTATTTCTGATAACATGGTTTGAAGTGGGTTCTTGTATTATAGTTTTTTGTTGCTTACCCCAAAGAAATGAACTTCTTTTACCTTGTCTATTATCCTACTTTAATTGTAATGTGATGCCATAAGTTGTTTCTTAGGGTAAAAATTTAATTAGTATTAATAGGAGAACATGGATAACATAGGTTGGATGAGTAACATGGAACAATTTTGCAAGGATAACACATTTTTCACCTACATAAAAATTATGTTGTGCCTTTTTTTGGTAAGTAAAATTTTACATCAAAATTTCAAGATCAACATTAAGTATTGCAGAATGCTAGATATTAGATGGCTGGATGGAAGAACCATATCAAAAATAGAAGTTAAATCTAAAGCATTTCCTCATAACGAGATCAGAGAAAACCAATACAGACAAGTGTTATATGCCAAACATAGAACCTTAGAAAATTTGTTAAGGACATTCAATCTACAACAATACCATAAGTCAATATAAAGCAAAGAAGGAAATACAAAAACTAGATAGCATTAAAAAGAGCTCACAGGATTACATTATTTATCCTTGAGCAACAACATCCTCTATTCCTTTGACAAGAAGATGAGGAATCTCCTCTAGTGATGGAAATAGCTGAGTGTGTTGAGATAGACAAAGAGAGAGAGGAGGGTAAAGAAGTAGAGAGGTAAGGATAGAGAAAGAGAGAGTGAGGAGGGAAAATAAGTAGAGAGGGAAGGATAGAGAAAGAGAGAGAGAGGAGGGTAAAGGGACAGAGGGAGGTAGAGAGGGAAAAGTGAGATAGAGATAGGGAGGGAGAGAGAGGTGGGATAGAAAGAAGGAGAGAAGGAAAGGGAGATCCAGAGAGAGTGAAAGAGAGAGGGAGGGAGGGAGAAGTAGAGAGGGATAGGGGAGATATAGAGAATTAGAGGGGGAAGGAGAGAGAGGTAAAGAGGAATAAGTGAGAGAGGGAGAGAATTAGAGAGGGAAGGAGAGAGTGAGAGAGAAATAGTTGGGATGGAGGGAGGGATAGGTAGAGAGGGATATGTGATATAGAGAGAAATAGAGAGGGGAGGAGAGAGCAAGAGGGGGAGAGAAGGGGGGAGGGAGAGAGGGAGGGAGAGGTAGAGAGGGATAGGTGAGATAGATCACTACTTTCTTCATGTCGTCCACTTCTTTCATGGTCGTAAATTATGTGGGCTCAGCCTATCGGCATAATTATTGCACCTCATTGGGCTACAAGTGCTAGTTAAGCCTTTAATTGACCCAATTATGCATCTATAAGCCTAATTAATTGCAAATTATGAAAGGAGAATCAATATTTAATTAAAAAGAAAATATCACTTTTAACACCCTAAAATGAATAGGCACGTGCAGTTTAGGTCAAGACCCATTTTACCATGGGTGAATGGGTCCCCTTTAGTTGCTAAATTCAAAATTTTAAATGTTTTTGGTGGGATTTTTATGATCCCAAATTCAATTTGAAATGTTGGGTTTTACTGTTTAATTTTGGGAAATTAGAAAATTATCTATAAATACAAGGTATTTTTGTGAATTCAAATCTATCTACCAAGAGGTGAACTTTACAATCTACCTAATATTATTGTCAAAGTTGTTCAAGAGTAGATCTCTCAGTCATTTGTTGCACCATTAAAGATCTCAAGCATCATGTCAAAGGTATCTGCATATATGCATGTTTTTGGAGCTAACATTGTGATGTAGGTTTCAAGAATTCAAGTCAAGATCACATCATCAATCAAGTCATTTCATGCAAGATCAAGACCTTGAAGGGATTTTTTTAGTTTCATTCCTTCAAAGTTTTCACTCAATGGTTTTGTGAGTTGCAACAAGCAAGTGTTTATTCATCATTCCTTTCATTAATGTTTTATTTCATTTTAAGGTTTAATTACTGAAACGAGGTTTGACCAAGGAAAACTCTCATTCACCAAAAATAAAAAAATTTCCCCCTTTTGTGTTTTGCAGATCTTAGGTTGAAGAAGGATTCAAGATCTATCAAAAGAGAAAAATTGTGAAATTTGTTAAAGTTGCAAAGTTGTCAACATTATCATGACGCCACAAAAACTTACTTTCAAAATTTAAATCTAAATTTTTGACTGTGAAACCCAAAGGAATTAGTATTGCAGGCCTAGGAGTAGAGGATTGTAAAAGCAGATTTTTAAGCCCTGTAGCAAGACCTATTCACCCTTGGGTGAATGAGTCGTAGGACACTAAGCACAAGATTTTTGTGATAGGTGTATAAATCATAAATTTCTCAGATCTGCTGAAACTTTCTAGATTCTATCAAATTAAGGTTCAAATTAGATGTTTTATGTGTTACAATACATAATTGCATTCATTTTATATTTTTCATTTATCTCCTCAAAGTGCATTTCAGGTTGATTTACCCCATCCTAAGTCATAATTAAAACAACAAGATCTCCATCAAGATTGACTAACCTAAGGGTTGAAAGAAAATACTTCCCTAGGGGGTCTCTTTTTCCTAATGAAATAAGGAAGGAAAGTGTAGGTGCATACCCCCATTCAAAACCTATCACCTCACAGTTTTCCCTGTTTCATTGAGATACAATGAGATATAATTATATCAAATGTTATTTGAAATTTGAAGGAAAATGAATAAGCTAAACAAACCCTTGAACATTGAGGGATAAGATATGAGAGAATACATATATGGTTTAAAGTAATAGAAAAACACTAAGGATAGATTAGTGAGTTAAAAAGGTTTAGAAAACTTATCGTAAATAAAGATCGATGAAAAATTAGTTGTAGGGTATTGAGGCTCAAATGCATTCATGAGTTAACTATTAGAATCCTTAGGATCTCAAATTAGATTTACTACATAATTAAGATTGTGATCAATTTCTTAATTTAGTCAATATCATTGGATAAGTAAAATTTAAATTAAATGTGCATCTTGAAACTTAAGGGCAAGATGTCATGCATGACAAGGACTCTAATAGTCTATCCACTTGTAGGGTATTGAGGCCCAAATACATTGATGACTTAACTATTAGAATCCTTAGGATCTCAAATAATATCTACCACATGATTAGGATTGTGATGAGTTTCTTAATTTAGTCAATGTCAATGCATAAATAAGATTAAAATAAAATGTACATCTTGAAAATGAAGGACACGATGTCATGCAAGACGAGGACTCTGATAGGCTATCCACTTAGAATATAATATGTACTTGATATTTTGACATGGTAATAAGATAGGAAAATATTAAGACAAGAGCTTGAGGAATAGCTAATAAATGATGATCCAATTCCTAATTCTTTGTTATTCCACTAGCATCCAAAAAAAATTCTTCAAACTTATATGAGATTTAAATATTAAATTTGTTATGGTCATGTGATTTAATAATACAACCATTCTCAATTTCCCATCCATGAATTTGATACCACATAAATAAATAAAATTGTAAAATATGGTCATTAAATAACTCCAATTTGTGAATTGTAAAATTGATTCAACATGGGAGAAGGGAAAGGTGATTGATTAATCAAACAACTAAGCCACCCTTCTATTGCAGTTTCATGGATTAATGGTATAATTAAATCTCCAAAGATAATATTAAAAAATGGACACAAATTTAAACAATCTTCACAATGGTATAATCAGTTTAAAGATTACCTAATCTACATATCTCCCACAAATTCACTCTTTAATGATTTACATAGATACAAAACAAATCTGAAAAATAATATGAATCTCTTTAAAAATATCAACACAAAATTCATAGAAATCTATTTAATTTATCTCACTACATATTATAAAAATTAATATTTTAAAAATTATAAAATTCAGATAGCCTTTTACGTATTATATTTTTCAATACTGATAATATTACACTCTTATCCAGATGTTACATGTCTCTTCCAAATGCATAATCTCTCAAACAATTTCTTCTCAAACCTATCAACATTCCCACTAATAAGACAGTGACTAATAATAACTGAAGAAATCATTACACCTTTATTCACAAGGGCGAATCGTCTTGCAATGCATCGTTCTCAGAATTGGTGTATACATCATTCACGAAATCCAAATTATAATTATAATCAAAAGATCTCTAACAAAACTAGAATACGCAGAAGGACATTTAGCTTTGCTTTCCTGAGCAGTGACGGGTGGAGGCCCACTAGACGGTTTATGCTCAAAGAAAAGCATAATGGCCCAACAATACTCATGCCTGTCTCCCAATAATAAAATTTAGTATGATAATTGTATTTACTTGTTTTATTTATTATCAAAGTGAAATTATATGTTTGTTTTTAACGTAGGATTCAAAACTTTTGAATGATTCTCGTCTCCCAGTAATGCAATTATTCTTGTTTTTAACCTAGGATTCAAAACATTTGAGTGATTCTTGTCTCCCAGTAGTGCAATGAAGTTTATCTATTTAAAGGGGATTCATTTATTTCTAATTCGGATTATTTGTGGTGTTTAGAGTTTTTCTTCACTATGGCTGGTACTACCATTCTCAAGCTTGGGCTGTGTGGAAGCATACTCTGCCTGATGATGCATCTTCTTCTGGTATGTTGTAATTAAGAGTGTATATGAGATTTTTATAGTTCATTAAATTGAAAGAAAATGTTTGTACAGAATTGTGTATGATTAATGTTTATTAAAATTTAAAATCTATCCTGAGAAAGATTTTTAATTATTCCAATTAATTTGATCCATATTTACATCAAAGGTCATTTATCAAGATGAAATTTTATATGTTTGTTTACTTTCATCGTATTTAAATTTGGCAGGCACTTAACCATGGTGATGAGTCAGCATTGTCTGTATGGGAAGATGAACTCCATGGCCTAAATATGCCTGACGAACTGGCTCGCTTAATGTCTCCCTTAGAGTATGAAGAAACTTTGTTGCTTGCAGATGAGGCTGCAGCAAAAGGCCTCCAGGCTATTGCGGAGGAAAATAGATTTTGCCAAAGAGCAGGACTTTTATTTGAAAAATCTCAGATAACAAAGTTGGATCCATGGACGAAGCAAGATCCATACAACAAAAGAAAGCTACTAGACTCTATACAAGATGGATTTGTGACGTGAGGTTGCCCAGAAACAGTACCGGAAAATGATGTGGAGGGGAAGCAATTACACAGTAGTTTCTTCCGAGTAAAAGAAATCGTTACAGTTGGAGAAAAGTTGTTATTTCCTGATTTTCATGACAACGCTGCTAATGATAATGTATCCTTTCTCCCACATAAAATTGCCCAAAACATTCCTTTCCAAAGCCAACAAGTCTTGGACTTAGTAGAGGCCTTTCACATTCCATCCACTGGATCAGACTTTCTAATAAAGGAAATGGCTTTTAACTCTTAAGGTATGTGAAGCAGCTCCTTCTAGCATAGAGACCAAAAGATGTGTTATTTCTATAGAGTCTATGGCAGAGTTTGTGTCCAGTGTCATTGGTGGGCACAACGTTGGAGTAGTGGAGGGCGTTGTCTCAACCACAAAACTTTCCAACCGTGTGGTTACAGTAAAGGGTGCGAAACTCGTGGCTCCCTCCTCCCTCAAGCATGTGGCTTGCCACCCTATGTTATTTCCTTTTAAAGTATATTACTGCCATTATGTGAAGAGTACAAATATGTATTTGGTAGCATTGAAGGATGAGAAAAGTGGAGTTGAGCAGAGTGTGGTTGCTGAATGTCATATGGATACTAAACCTTATCCTGCTCAAAGCGTGGCCCTGCTTGAGCTCAAACTAAAACCAGGAGAGGGTGAATTTTGTCACTGGGTACCTAGTGATACTCTTCTTTTCGTCGAGAAGGTGTGAATTTCATGTGATAATACTATCCTATTTAAATAAAGGAGCTTGGAAATCCTGTGATATAAGATCACACCACCAAGGATAAGATTGGCTTCCACTTATGTCAATAATATCTATTATATGCAGCTTCAACTTATGAAGATAATATCTATTATGTAGCTTCAACTTATGTCAATATATCTACTATTTGCAGCTCAATATTCTCTTCGTAGTGGTTTTGATTTTTCAATTAACTGTAAACTACATATGTAGGTTCACCTACAATCATCCTTAATTAAAATCTTATTAATAATAGCTATTATAAACGTGCAAAGATGAAAATTGTATATTATTAGTAGTTGTCTTTAGACATAATACTATTTCAATCATTCTTCAACTCATTTTGTTAATTATTTTTTTTGATACGTAAAGAGGTTTGTATTGATTTCTGGAAAAAGAGATATTGCATTTTGTTAACTAATTATTAATAAATTGGTTTTGAATCAATTAAAAATTAGAATTTTATGCTTTTCAAATTTTATTTTTTTTAAGTGAAAATGTTAAATATTAACTTTAAAAATTGTAAAAATTATTTTTCTTGAACATAATTTGTTAAGAAGTTTGGGGTGTTATGGGCAAATTTGTAGGCAAAGCAAGGTAAACTATGTTTTTAACATTTTTTAAAAAATTGATTTTTCATTTTTTGCTTTATAAAGCCATTTTATTAAAAAAATAAAATAAATAAAAAAATGTTACTTATTTTTACAGTTTTTAAGAATGATTTTTTAATGTATGTAATTGTTGGGTTTGGGTTCACACTATTAAAATAATAAAATTAAACTTAAATTATAGCACATCCATAAATTTGTGTATAAAATAATCTTCCTAGAGATTTGATTTTACACAATTAAAAATTAAAATTAAAACTAAATCTTAAACTATTTGATATTGCCACTTTTTTTAATTTTTCAAATTTTATTAACTTCAAATCATACATAAATACAACTAACAATTAAATTTAAATAACTAAAATTGTTATAATTATTAATTAAATTATAACTCTAATCCTATTATTATTAATTATTATAATCTAAAAGTATTAGGATTAGAATTAAGAATAGGGTAAAAATTATGGATTTGATTTTATTAAGATTCGAAGAGCCATTATCCATTACAAAGTAGTCATTGAGGCAAAAGAGAGGAGGCTCAGAAAAAGTGAGACCACTAAAAGAAAGACTCACGAGGAGTGATGCAAGAAAGGACCATTAACAATCAAATATTTTGACCAAAGCAAGGTACCGGTTATAGAATAACTACTGAGAAAAGGAATTGCAGCGAAAAAAGACCATCCCCTAATACACCTGAGATGGAAAAAACCTAAATTAGGGCCATCAAGGTGGTTTAAACCCAAACTTCAACAAATCCATCAAAGGAGAGGCCGAAAACCCACCATTGAAGGGAGTCTCAACCCAAGGGATACCAATCTCAGCATTGGAATGCAACTTATCATGGAAAATGTGGCGCAGTGAGGAGAAGGGTCCATCAATGTGGAGGTGGAACTGCTATGAAAAATCGTAATGTAGAGTCTGATTTCATCCCCAATCCTAGAGCACATGTTGAAAAGGTTGTGAAACTTCTAACCAATCTCAACACAAACCCTAAATCTAGCATACAAAAACTTGTTTTATTTCTTATAGCATTATCAATGGTAATCAACTGAGCAAAAGAATTACCAATACCTTGAAAAATATTGTCATCCCAAAATTCCAAAGGGAACTTAGGAAGAAAAACCCAAATAGGGAAAAAAATTAACTGAAAAGCATTGAACCTAGCCACCCAGCATTGAAGGAAAAGGAATGCCTTAAAAAAAAACTAGCTCCCACCTAAAAGAACCCGAGAGAAGTTTTCACTAGTATTGAAAGAGAACATGAGGAAACCATTCAGTAGAGCCTTCAAACTCTACAAGAAAGAAACAACCAACAATTTGAATAATATCAATATTAGGCCCTCCCAATAAATCTGCCAATAAGAGCATGCTGCAGATCAATAGTGGTTCGATCTAAACACACATCAGACACAAAAATGATGGGGGAGGAAACCACCTCCCCACATGGAGGTTGTACAAAATTAGAAGAAGGATCATCCGGAGGTGGATCCACCCCCCTTGAAGGAGGCACCACAAGAGGAGACACAATAACAAAGGAGCTCTCAATAACAAGGTGAGAACCTTTCGAAGGAGGCAAAAGAAAACCCATTTTCAAAGAACTCCCAAAATCATTCTTCCTGCACACAATAGGTAAAGAAGGGTTAGTGGCTTGAGAAACATGTTGAACCTATAACAACATGGCCAAGATTGAATCCTCTACCTAATTAGGCAATAGAGCACCCTACACAAAAGGCACAAGTTTATGGCATGCTTCAAAAATGAGATCCTGAAGGGATCCATCCTCCTCATCCTTAGAAGACAACACCTCATCTTCTAAAAATGAGACCCCAAGACCCTAGTCCATAGAACCATCACTCACCATTGCATTGATGCCAGGAGCAATGCCAGAATAGGGAAAAGCCTTCTCAGAAAACTATGAAGCGCATTCAAACACAACTACAAAGAACCCTGACCCCACACCTCCATCTTCCTCCTCGTCATCCTCAGCTCCCTCGCCATCGCCAGAGATAACACCTACACTAGCGTTGCTTCGACCTTTGGTTAGGGTTTGCATTACCTCCTTTATTGCCCTCGTCGTTGCACTCTTTGTCATCCTCATATCGCTTTTTGATATTTTTTCCAATGTTAATCAAAGGAAGGATGGGTAAAAATTATGGTTAGAACTATTCAAAAATTAAAATAGATTAAAAAATATATTACTAATAAAAATCATTAAAATATGATTAACAGATATAATGCTACAAAATTTTATTCATCTAATATCTTAATTTCAAATCTTATTCCTAATATTAATTCTTATATTTTTTTTGTACTATCACTCTATAATTATTTATTGTAAGGGTTAGAGTTACGACCATAGGTATGGATAACATTACGACCATAGTTAGGGTTAGAGATAAGTCTATGATTAGGTTAATGATTTAGAATTTATTCTTATAGCTAGGGTTAGGGTTAGGGTTAGGGTTAGGATTAAAGTTAGAGTTAGGTTGTGAGTTAGAGTTAAGTAATACAAAGAACTAATTAACAATATTAAAAAAATATAATTAACAAAACTCACATTTATTATTATTCACATTAGTAATACTTACATTTTTTTTCAAATCTAAAAAAATAATTACAATACTATAAAGACAAGTACTAGTCACTACATGACACTTCTTTAAATTTTTTTATTTTTTTATTTTGATTAGATTAGTTACCATATAATTTCTTGAATCTAATTTTATTTTATATTCACATATTTTAGAAATCAGTTCAAATCTTTAATTTATCTATTTAAATAGATTGCATGAAATTGTAGGAAGAAGCTACACCTCACTTTGTGAATGAAATCAACACAAATTCCTTTCATCGAACTCCCCCATTTCCTCTCCTACTACCAATTAATTCGTGTATGACTTTATCTCTTTTTTTTCTTGTCTTTAGTAGTCAGACACTTGTCTTCGTAGAGCCCTAGTTAAAGAGATTTATTTATCTAGATTTGAGCTTCACAATGGATTCCTTAATTCCTTATGAATTGAGAGTGGCCCAATCATTTTTCTTGTCAATCTAATTGATTCAATCAATATTGTATATCTGTGTTGGGTAAACCCACAAAAGTGGTTTACAATTCAAGTAAGGAAGGAAAAATTGCAAAAAATGACCCCATTAAAAAATAATTGGTTTTTGGGGGTTCAAACAAACTCTTGGTTCGAGTGAACCAATTAAGTGTTGGAACCCACATTTCCCATTATGGAAAGGGGTTTTTCTCAAACCTGTTAGGTTCGCTCGAAGCCCCCTTTTCCCACCTTCTCACCCTGTGGCACCAAAAAGCTCCAAAATTTTGCACTTTGAAACTTGGGTCGAGGATGAAAATGTAGGAGACTTCATCGACCCAATTGGATGATGGTATTCCTTGGAACAAGCTATCCAATGAATATAATTTTAATATGTTTTGGTTTTATTATGTATTTGTTTTTTTAGTTTTATTAAACATAGGTTTTTCACTGAAAATCATTCTCTTTGTTCTGCACATATGGAAAAATCGAAGATTATCAATTTTTTATTTTGAAAAATATGAGTGCACCAGATATTGAAGTCCTTGATCCAACCAAAAAAAGAAGAATTTCGATAGATACAAAAAAAATTATGTTATACAGTTCGCCTATGTCTGAATTGTAATTGGTTTGACTTCAAAACTTGATTAAGGAAAAATATTCAATAAAAAACTATGAAACCAATTGGAAGCAATAGATATTGTGGTTACAAATCTAAATTCAAAAAATTAGAATTTTATCCTTTATGGAAAAAAAATTATGCGTTATACGATGAACGTCACTCCTTAAAAATGGTGTTTACTGAAAAAAACTAGTTTTCAAAGGAGATGGAAAAAGAAGTGCAATTTGATTCCAAAAATTTTGAAAAAAAATAAAATTAGAATCTACAGAAAAAAAAAAATCTCACAAATCACTAGTTTGCATCATCTTCAAATTCCTCACGGTTTAGCCGCTATAGGTGTCTGAAAGTGAAGATTTAGTTAGAAAAAATCACTTTAGTATCTAGTTTGGCCAAAAAATATAAAATAGTATTGTGGGATCACCCTATTTAAGAGGATAGTTTTTAAAGTTTATTTTGGTACATTTGTTTTACTACTTGGCCTTTATTTGAGCAACACTGAAAATGGGTGCCATGTCTCTTATAGTAAGCTTGATCGAGGCAACAACTAGATGAGAAGTCACTTGATAGGTCTTGTAGTTTTATTTTGTGAGTCCCTTCCTAAGGACTTGGAGGAAAACTGAGGAAATTTATACTTTTTATGAAATTTACATCATACTTTTTATCTCATTGTCTTTGGATCTTATTCTAAATCAATTTCCCCTACTTTCTAGATTGTGATATTTTTCAATTAGACCAATATTTCCGACTTGATTGTGACACTTCTTATGGAAAATTCTTAGAAACTTCTAGAGGCATTATATATTTTAAGCTTTATTTCCCTAGATTTCTTTTAGGAATGGGAAGATTCCCTACAAATATCTTTGTGTTTATATTTTCTTCAAGGGAGAAATGGTGTTCTTTGATCATGGGTTCCCTTCAACAGTCAATGTCAGGCATCTATCATTGAGATATGAGACTACATTTTTGTGGAGGCAAGTTGGGTGAGGAGGTTCCATGGTCTATATTCTTTTCTTCACTTTGGATAGTGCAGTGTGGGTTTTTTCTAGGGATGGTCTCTCTTCTTTTCATCACTTTGGAAAGAAGTTTTCTTAATATTTTTTTATTTCACATCTTTTGAATTGTGTCATGTTTTACATGGATACTTAATATGGAAACATATTTACCTAAAACATGACTATAACCCAAACAACTTTTTTATTGGCATCAAATAATCTTCATTTGCATGCTCTTGGTAGAGTGGTTGCTATGATGACACATCGTGAAGAAGCCAATGAGCCAACATGGTTTGGATTTGTGAGATAAAGAGGCATCCATAACAAAAAAAATCTTAATATTTTAAATCCAAAAGACCTAAAACATATTTTATCATATCAATAGTCTTCACATTAGAAAAATTAAATAAAGATTTCAAAATTATATAATTAAATGTTTTTCTATCATATAAGAACAAAGAATAATGACCAATCAAATATATTTATACATGTATGATTTGAAACATAACATTTACATTCTAAAAATATAACTATTTCTAATGTATGAGATGTTTTTCTTATAGACTTTTTCTGTAATCTAATTTTATTTTTTATTGATGATGCAAATATTTTATTTGATTCTTCTCATATATCTACCATACAAGAGCTACTTTCATGTGAAGAATAGTTACTTCTGGTATGTTTGAGTTCTTTAAGCATCCATTTTATAAATACAAGCTAGCTTAAAAAGAAAGCAAGAAAAAATGCCAATGACCTAATCCTCAGTCGAACCACTACCATTGTTTGGATTAGGATTTGTCATCTTGAATGTCTTAAGTTGACAAGATGATTCTCAATATTTAAAGGAGGGTTTATAACTCTCCTTACCACCTCTCCCATCTTGCATGTGTCAAACCCATAAATAGCTTGATATTAGCTTAAGAAATTCTAGTTGGAAAATAAGAAATAGAAAGCAAACAAAAAATTTGTTCTTGATATTAGCTTAGGAATTTTAGTTTCCCTTTTACGGGTTCAACAAAAGAATTGAGAAGTGGAAGTTGTATTTTTTCATATAATAGTGCTAATTTCTTCTTCTGCATAGACATGTTTCTAAAAAGCACTGCAAAACAACGTGTATGGATTTTTCTACCCTCACCTATTTGTAGGACTAGCCTAGTTCCACTAATGCACATACATGTTATGTCTCTCTGTTGCTCCATATTGTTCATAGCTTCTCTAATGAACAATCCAATCTTCTAATGATCCCTCGCATGTCCATTCTTCTTTGCATCCTGCACAAAGTTATGTGCTCGATGAAAATCATGTTCCAATACAATAATATTGCAGGCCTGAAGATTTGTTTTAGCAAAGTTCCATCACCATGTAACAATCTCCATTTTTTGAGTTACAAGAAAAATCCCAAAGCAATAGTAATGACACCAGAAATTGAGGTGGAATGCATTAAGCAAACAACAAAGCCTTGCTTGTATTTGGCATTGAAAAAACTCAATCTTAAATTCTTTTAATATTAATTTTTCTCTTTGTCAAAAATAACTAGTCACAACTGTAAGCACCATAGGTTTACAAATCAACCATGATAGGAAAACACTAAATTAATAGCAATCAAAAGAATGCAACAACCTGGTTCCATTGTAGCTTTTGTTACTATTTGTAAACATATCAATGATTAATTAGTGGAAAGACAAAAATTCTCTTGTTTTTACATGGTTAATTCATTATTAATATATGAGTTTTCTTTGGTAACTCTTTTAAGATTTGATAGTATAAATTTTGATAATATAACAATAATTTATATTTTTAATTAATAGATTATTATTATATATTTGATTTTTTTATTAAATTATTATATATTTACTTTTTATAAAGATTTTTTGTTTTATTTAATAAAATTATTATTTTCTAATTGAACATCCACTAAAATTCATATAATATTTCACATTTCTAATAACATTTATAACTTTCATATAAATAATTTTACAATTATTACAAATGAAATGATTCAAATGCAAGTTAAGTGGTGTGGAAATCTAGACAAGAAAATTCCAAACCTAGCCCAATCAAAAAAAAATCCATATACCTCTTTTTTGATGAGTTTATTAGTCAAGCTATTTTCTTTTTTTAAATGAGGATGATGTTAACCTTGTGGATCAAGATGAATATAACAATGATAACCTTGTTGACATTATTATGGGAAAACTTTTCATATGCTTCAATCAGTGTTTCATAAATAATCAAGAGCCTTTAGACCAAGAATTCCCTAGAACCAACAATCCCTTAACCCAAAATTGAATAGCTATTTGTCATCCTTCTAATAGTGTTTGACAAAGGAAACATTGCTCCTGTTTTATAGGGAAAAACTTGAATCCGAAGCCCTTATTCTATAATGTTTTATGATGACCCATAATAATGTAGAGGATTTTGTCTAATCAATTATTCTATGTTTTATTTGAATAAATGCAAGGTAAAAAAAATCACTATGATTATTTTCCTTATTTCTAATTCATGTAGAATATATTAGTTCAACAAAAATTCCTTGACCTTAAGTAATTTGGTATTAATTGTTCTAATCAATATTTCTAATGCAAGATAATTAGTGAAACAAAAATTTTCACCTAAAATAAATTTAGGATGAATTATTTTGATGAATCTTCCAAATGGAAGCTACTTAACCAGAATTTTTTTTTGTTAGTGTTTTGAAACATATTTATTTTTGGAAATAGACCTTATATTTTTGTTGGAACAATCCAAAAAAGAGAAATTTAATAATAAAATTAGATTTTTCAAAATGCAAAGTGATCTCGTAGAATTTTCTTTGTCTTGTTTATTTATTTACTTATTTTAAAATAATCATTTTTACACCAAGGAATTCCTTATATGAAGTGGATGACTTGCTTTTGAAAATCAATGATTGAAAGTTATAGAGAAGGATGAAAGATGATTGAAATGTTCTCAACCATCAAATTTTCTAAAATATTAAAAAATATAATATATAATTAAAGAAAAAACAACTACACTATTATTCAATCTTAGTTGTAAAGTAGGGAAAGGTAGGATAAGAATGCATTATTTTTCTTTAAGAAAAATCACTATGATTTTTTTATATTTCTTATAAGAAATATAATATATAAATAATAAATATTATGTTCAAATATTTTAAATTTATTTTAATAATTATTTTATATATAATAAGTTTTTAATAAATATAATTAATTTTTCAATATTAAAAAAATAAAAAATTATGAATTGACTTTTTACCATTTTAGTAGGTTTCATTAATTTTTAGCTTTTTAAGTTTGGTGCTACTTGTAATTTTTAATGTAAAGGTTAAATTTCTAGCTTTAACAATGTTAACATGGTTTATTTTTTAAAAAAAACATGGATGCCTCCACCTCCTGCCTCTTTCGTTCCTCCTGCCTAGTCAAAAATTTGAATGTGATTGGTTGTCGCTCCAACATGTTGCCTTTGTCTCCGCCTAAGTGTGAGTTGATTGTAGATCTCTCTGCTAATGAAACCCCTTTGTTTTCAATGGGTTCTATTACAGGTTTGGTTCCTTTTGTGCTTGCGGCTAGGGTTAGGATTTCACCAAAACCTCTAGAGGGGTTGGTTGTGTGTTCTCCTACTACAAATTTTGGCACTTCACCTTCATTTTTTGATGTTGTGAGGACCAAAAGGTCTGTGCAGGTCTCTGTGTGTCCTTTTTGATGTGTAGATGTTGCTCCTATAATTTCCCTCGATAAGAAAGTTTCTAAAATCATTGATTTTTATTCCAAGACTGCTCTTATTTGTAGATTTTTTTCATTTGTGGCATTCCCTCCTAGATTTGAACCTCTGGATCACCAATCATTGGTCTCTATTGGTTTATGGTTCGATGGAAATTTTTCCTTATGCAAGGGGATTTTTTATTGTGGGTTTATGTTCTCCTGAGGATAGATAGGCTATTTTAGACTATGGCTTGTGGGAATGGGATTCACATCCCCTTTCCATGAGGCCTTGGGTTCATTGTTTTAACCCCCTGAAGGAACCCTTAAATGTTGTGCCTATTTGGGTAAGACTGCCTTATCTTTCCTTACATTTCTTGTGTCCCTCTGCTTCTGAGGGCATTGGTAATGCTCTTGGTAGGTTTTTGAAAGTGGATAATGCATCCAAGAATTTTACTCACACTTCCTTTGTTCAGTTTTTTGGTGGAGGTAGATTTATCGAAGGCTTTACCTAGGGAGGTTGTGTTGCAAGCTAATGGTTGGCCTTGGTCTTGGCTAGTGGATTATGAAGGTATTCCTTTTCAATGCATACACTATTTTTTTGTTGGTCACTTGGCTCGTGATTACTCTCGAGGCTCTCGCCCTATTTCCTCACCTACTTGATGGAAAAATTCCTTCCATGAACACTTAACAGTGCTCCCTAATGTAGACTTTTCTTCTTCTGACGAAGGTTCTTGGCCTCCTTCTAACTTTTATGAGGATAAATAATTTGGTTGTAGCATATGTTTCTCCTCCTTTGGTTTATGATGTGTTATCTCTGGACATGGTTGTTTTTAATGTTGTGTGTGCTTCCTCCCCTAAGGCCCCTACAACACCCTTTCTAGTAAATATTGTTGTAACTCTGAATTATGCTACTTGAGGCTTGGCTTTGGATGCTTCATCTAAAGTATCTTTTGTTCCTCTTGTTAGTTACTTTGGAGGGGAGTCTCCCCCTTATGATCAAGCTCCACTTGTTTGTTACACTGAAGGGGACTCTTCCCATTACGATTCAACTAATCTTGCTTTGGATTTATCTTGGATAGTATTGCAACGAAAGAAGATATTTAAGAAGGCCAATATTTTATGTAACAAACCCTTGGAGGCTTTGGTTCCTAGCTCTTGGGATTGAGTTGTTTCTCCTTGTTGTTTTTGGGTTGTTTCCTTTGTTTTTTTTGTCCCAACCATGTTGTTTCTGACTAGCCGCTATGTTTGGCTAGTCTATTTTATCAACTTGTTCAGTCCTATTGTTTGCTTTGTACAGGTTCAGGGCCCTTCCCTGCTTATCTTATTAAAAATATGGCTTATTTTTTATTTTTAATATTTATTTGAAGTATCATTTTTATTTGTAAAATTTTTAACTTATTTAATAATTTAACAATATTTATGGTTAATTTGATAATATTATAATTATTTTTTTATTTTTTTATTTAGTTTATCTTTCAATTAATGTTAATATTGTTTGTAATATATTAATGATCTTCTTAGATATATATTTTATTAATATTTAAATTCTCATAAATTAAAAATTTAGTTTTTTTTAATTTAATCATTTATTAACTTCAATTTTTATTATTCATTATTAGTTTTTTGAAATTATTATGTTTATTAACATTTAGATTTTTATATATTTTGTCTTTATATTTAGTTTATTCTATTTTGTTTTTTAATTTATATTTAAGTTTTAAATTTATTTTTATAATTTATGTCTTTTTATAAAATTACAAATAATAGTTAAAAAAATATTAGAATTAATTTAATTTCTATTTTTTTTCTTACTAAAGTTTAATTATTGTATGCTAATTCTATTACAAATTTTTATTTCAATTTATACAATAAAATGAAATTCAAACTTAAAATCTAAATTAAAAGTTATAAAGTGTATGCGAGAGAGAGAGAGAGAAGATAACTTTTGATTAGTTATTTCATGCCAAGAATCCAAGGATAACACATATCCCTAGGTATTTATGCTTAGGGTAGCTTGATATTTGATTAAGGATACGATAATTCACCTTTATAACCTCTTTAGTGTACCCATTGCACACTTAAGAAGGAAAAATAGGTAGGGAGATAAAGAGAGAAGGGAGAGGGAGATGGAGATATGATATAGAGGAAAATAGATAATAAATAGAAAGAAAAGAAGAGAGAAAGAGATGGGGAGAAAACAACACAAAGGAGAGATGTAGATAGACAAAGGGAAAGATAAAGAGAGTTAGATAGAGAGAAACAAAGATAGAAATAGAGGGATAGAGAGAGGGAGAAGGAGATACAAAATAAGAGAAGAGAGACAAAAGATAGAGATCAAGAAAAATAGAGAGATAGACAAGGAGACAAATAGATATAGAGAGATAAAAAGAGAGAGATATGGAGATAGAGGTAGATATATAGAGGAATAACTTGAGAGAGATAGAGAGAGACAAATAGATAGAGATAAGAAGATAGATAAAGAAAGAGAAAGAGGAAAAGAGAGAAGAGGAGAGACATAGATAGCTATAGTCACATAGAGAGGAAGATAGAGAGATAGAGAAATAAAGAGAAATAGAAGGAGACAAAATATATATAGAGAGGTAGAGAGATAAAGAGGGAAAGGGGGGGAGAGGGGGGAGATAAATAAGGATTGCAAAATAGAGTAAGGGAGAGAGAGATAGGGAGTGGGAAAGAGATAAATAGAGGAAAATGGAGAAACATAGATAGAGGTAGAGAGAAGGGAAGACAAATATAGATAGAAATAGGGTAGAGAGAGGAAGAGAGAGATCAAGAGATAATGAGAAACATAGAGATATAGAGGGAGACAAAGATATAAAGATATATCTCTTTCTCTTCTTATATCTCTCTATATATCTCCACATTTGTACCTCTATATATATATATATATCTCCCTCTCTCTATTTCTCTCTATATAACTTCCTATATCTTTCTATCCTGCCATAGATCTCCCTCTCTTTGTCTCCCCCTCTTTATATCTCTATTTCTCTCTCCATCTCTCTTCATATCCATATCCATCTCTATCTATATCTTCCTTTCTATCTCTCCCCCTATTTATATCTCCTTACCTCTCACTACATCTCTCTATCTCTCTTTCCCCTATATATTTCCTGATGTATATATATCTTTATATCTTCTTCTCTCTCTATCTCTCTCTCCCTATCACTCTCTCTTTCTATATCTCTCTACTTATCATATCTCTCTCTCCCTCTCTCTCTCCACCTATATATATCCATCTCTATCTCTATCTCGATATCTCTCTCTCACTAACACACACACACACACTCCCTATTTCTCCCTCCCTACATTTATCTCTATATATTTCTCTCTCATACAA
The DNA here is from genome assembly GCA_007115665.2 of Sequoiadendron giganteum. Classification (NCBI taxonomy): domain Eukaryota; kingdom Viridiplantae; phylum Streptophyta; class Pinopsida; order Cupressales; family Cupressaceae; genus Sequoiadendron; species Sequoiadendron giganteum. The sequence goes on from CM021102.1 coordinate 647,197,888, forward strand.
ACACAAAATCCCTAATTTTCCCTTCCTATATCTGCCTCCCCTCCTCTATCTCTCTCCCTCTCTATCTCTATTATCTCTATCACCTCCTTTATCTCTCACTCTTTCAAACTCTATCTCTATATTCCCATCTCTCCCTCTCCCACACTCTTTATATCTTGTTATCACTATCTCTCTCACTTATTCACTCAACATCTTCCTCCATCTCTCCCACTTTCTCTATATCATTCACTACCTCTCTCTATATATCACTTCCTATATCTTTACATTGCTCTCTTCAACTCCCCCTCTTTCATTGTCTCCCTCCTTTCACCTCTATTTATCCCTCTCCATCTTTGTCTCTCCTTCCATCTCTCCATTCTATCCCTATATCTCCCTCTTTCTATTGCTATCTCTCCCTCTCTCCCCCTCTCTCCCTATCACTCCTTTCTATATCTTTATACTTCTCCTATCTCCTATCCCCTCTATTTTTCTCCTTACTCTTTCTCCTGCTCTTATATTTATACATAACTATTGCCATCTCTCTCATGCATACACACACTCTCTCTCTCTCCTTGTTTCTCCCTCTGTATCTCTACCTCTATCTCTAAATCTATCTCTTTGCCTCTCTATCTTTATCTCTCCATATTTCTTCTTACATCACTCCCTCTATCTCTATCTTACTATCTCTCCATGTCTCTCTTCCCCTATATCTTTCCATCTCTACCTCTTATATATCACTCCCTTTATCTTTGTATTTATATCTCTCCCTCTCTCATTCTCTCCCTCTCTCCCTCCCTTTCTCTCCATCTCTACATATTTATGTCTACCATCTCTATTTGTCCCTCTATCCTCTCTCTCTATTTATCTCCCTCTCCTCTCCATATCCCTCTCCTCCATATCCATCTCCATTTATATTTTCATTTCCATCTCTATCTCTATCTCCTTACTCCTTTATCTATATATTCCTCTTCCCCCTATATCTCTCCCTCTTTCCATCCCTACATCTCCCTCTCTCTCCCTCTCTCCCTATTTGAAGAATAACATGAGCCTATTGGTAATGGAGCTTGATTATCTTATTGATTTAGAGGTTTTGTTTTGGTTGTGTGTAGATCCTTGTAAGTGGATGCAAATTGATTTGAATTTTTCACTTTTTCATTGAAATTTGAGACCTTTGTTGCACAAACAACATCATTTTCTAAATGGACTACCAATTGAACTCATGTATACTGCACAAATGTAGGCAAAGAATACACCAAAATTTTCCCTAATTTACCTTCCACACATCTTCGATCTACCCATTGCACACCAAAGTGTGATTGCTAGTTTAATTCAATAATTAACATGTATAATTTTAAAGGTTTCTGTAGACATGGAAAATGTACATTTTTCGTTTTGGCACACCTGATCCTGATTTACTGACAACATTTCCTCTTAAAGCATATTCTCAGCATTTCATCACATTCTATCTCTTAATTTAATAAATCATTATTTATTGGATTAAGTCTTCCTCTTTCAGTGATTAAATTAATCAATTTAATTTAATCAACCTTGCATCTCTGTTTAATTAAATAAATCTTCTTATTTGATTAAATTCTCTAAAGTCCTCTTATTAAATTAAATAAATTAAACCTTATTTGATTTAATCTAACATATTCCTCTTTGGTTAAATAAATCAAGTCATTTATTTAATAAATCATTTCATATCAATTCTTGACTTAAATCAATTCATAAATTTAAGTCTAAATTGTCACATCACCTAATTCTTCATTAAATTAATCAAAACATTGATTAAGTTAATCCTTTTCACTAAAATCCTCTAGAGAATGCAAGTTGCACAATAAATCAAATACTTTGATTTATTAATTCTTCTATTTTCCCTCACAAAGCATCAAAAGGGAATATTCCTTCATTTGAATTCAAAAAGGTCAAGTGGACTTGGTCCTTCCAACAAGGCATTCAATGCCTCTTACATGTCCTTGGCATTGAGCCAAGTGACATTAAATCCATTTCTCTTTCCCCCTCACATGTCACATTCAAAATTCAAATTTGAATCCAATGGCATTTATCATGCACATTGACCAAAATGTGCTCATTCCTCAACCATTCACATCTTGACAAGTGGCACTTGGCTATTGGGTGTTAAATGATCCCACATTCATCCAAATCCCTCATTCTTCCAATTTGGGAATCTATAAATGAGAGACTCTTCCTCTCATTATATCATCCAGAATTTGAGTAGACTTACTATACTCAAATCCATCATCATCCACATTCATATGCAAAGTTACTCTCTCCAATTGAGAACTAATTTTGCTCATCATATCCAAGCATTCATCATTTTATCACATTTGATACCAAGGTTATGCTCAAATCTCTTTGGAGATTTAACCATTTCAAGATTCACATATCATTGCTACTTAGGAATTGGGAAAGGGCCAATTGCAACACTTCATTGGCACCAATTCCCCCATGGGATCATCATTCTATTAGCTTTGATTAGGATTTAATTTTATTCCTTGTGTTGTGTTCTTCATCTTTTTTTCCTAATTTTAGCTTAAATAGATGGATTTCATGGGGAATTCTTCATATTTGCATGCATTTTGATCTAACACTAACAATGTTTGTCATCTTTGTGCATTTGCAGGTTTAGGGGTTCATAGTTTCTTTTCGTGAATGAGTACAATTGTAAAATAAAGAGGAAAAAAAATATATAATTAAATTCTATGCCATGCATGTAAAAAATGAGGAACTATTATTAGAGAAAATAAATTATTATTAGACACAATAAAATAAATTGTGCATATGTTTGTACAAGAGTGGTTTAGAAAAAAATTCAAGATGGAGAAAGATTCTTACCAATATATAATGAAATTAAATTATATGGTATACATGTAGAGTGTATGTAATGAACTGTTAGAAAAAATGCCTCAAGGAAATGAGGTCTCATGGTGATGGAATTCCATGACAATCAAAAGAAATTTTGATTATCATGGCATTCCATCACCATGAGACCTCATTTCTTTGAGGTATTTTTTCAAACAATTGACTGCCTTGTTGATTTTCATGGCATTCCATCACCATGAGACCTCATTTCATTGGGGAATTTTCAAACAATTCACTACCTTGTCTATGCTACCACATTTTTCATACATTTCTATCAAAGCATTCTATCAAAAATTTAATTTCCTTGCTTCTATGGCTAAAATCCTACAACAAGTGTTGTCAAACAAGCTATGGATGCTTGGAAAGAATCTAACAGAGCATAATAGTAAGCATAATATAGACAAGGCAATGAACTATTTAAAGAAAATGCCTCAAAGAAATGTGGTCTCATGGTGATGGAATGCCATGACAAGAAAATTGCTATATATTATCATGGAATTCCATCACCATGAGACCACCTTTTTTTGAGGCATTTTTTCAAATAATTCACTTCCTTGTATATGCTACCACATTTTTCATACGTCTACCAAAGCATTTTATCAAATAGTTCATTGCCTTGTTGCTATGGTTAAAAGCCTAAAATAGGTTCTTTCAAACAAGCTATATGGATTCTTGTAAAATGGTGCAAGATCACCTTGGAAACAAAGGACTAGTTGATGGTTAGTTGATGCAACCAAGGATGGAAAATTTTTGGGGTTTCAAACTTTGATCCTGGCCCTCAAAATGACATTTTAAAGTTTTTTCCTAGTCTTTTGAAAGTTGTTTCTATTAATAACTCAAATTCCATATTTCCAATTTCAAATTTTAGTTGGCAATTCATCTTACTTTATTTTTACAAAGTTTTTGGAAAAAAATAGGACTCTCAAAGTCATAGGTGCAAAATTACTAAAAGTGGAAAAATCAAAAAATTGTTGCAATTTGCTTAAAAAGGAAATTTTTTGATCAAAAATGAAGGAAGGAAAACAAAGGCCAAGGTTCATCATGAATTTATCATATCATTGTATCAAGTTTTTTTAAACACTTTGGGAGAACTTATAATCCCTTGCTAAGGAATTTGTTTACTTTCATGCTCTTAAGACACTAAATTTCCATTGGACTCTAAAAAGAACAATCAAATTTCTTTTCAAAAGTTGCCAAGGGGCTAAAAAGAACTTTAGGAAAACACACTAGATTTTGTTTAAAAGGTAACAATTGAACAAGGCAAACTCACACTTCATTTTTGTGTTTAAAAAGAAGTCATCATTGCTTTGAGGTTTAAAATGAACAAATATTTTCCATGTTTTGCAATCCTTTTTACAAATTAATATTATCTAAAATGTGTATGTGCTTCTCTCATGCTTCATTGAGATCTTGAGAATCAAAAATATTTTGGTAATATTAGGTTGTTAAAAATATTGCCTCCACATTTCAATTTGGGCATTTTAAAATTGAACAAAACATGCGAGTGTGAATAAAACTTATTGCAAGTGTTCTCCTTTTGTTTTTAAACAAAGGTTGATCGAACTACAAATAATGTTTGTTCGCTATTGTTTATCTTAGAGGGCCTGTCGTGTGGGAAAAATTAATCACCCAAGGGAATGACCCAACCGAGAACACGCTAAAGCCAAGCGACTTCCAACCGATATATAAGTGTGGATTCTTGAGGAAAGTTCAAGAATCACGAGGATTATTCTGATGAGATGGATAGCAATGGACTCTCGTCGATGTTGGATAATACCCCACGAACAAAATGCCTGAATTAGAACCCCTTGTTTAGAAAAAGGCCAAAACCTTGTCTATCTTGTTGGTGCAAAAGGTTATGTCCTTTGAAGCCGCCCCACATTATACATGCGGTCTTGTTGTAGAAATGGAAAGTATGCCATGGGAGATTCATGGGTTCTAATGCTTGGTTGACCCGAATAAGTGAGTGTCGTGGAGGGGAGCCAGTGTGGTCAAGCATTTAGCCATTCGCACAAGATATGCGCAACTGGATTTATCCAAGTGGGAACCCAACAAGATATTGCCTCATCATCCTAGGAGTGTAAAAGTGCTTGGAAGAAATACATTGCTTGATCTTGAAAATATTTGCAAACAAACATTCGCAAAGCCTTCAAATTTCAAACCCCTTGTGGGAAACAAATACCTTTGATGAATTTAGCCACTCTTTCTTTCCCTAGGGATCATATTCCTAGAGGTTTCTAAGTGCACAAATTCTACCGTCATTTGTTTTCAACAAGGTTAAACATAAGAAACTTTTGCCCTATTTTCCTCAATTTCCACACAATGGACCTTGTGGGATGAGAAAGAAAGTGGGACATTAGACACATAGTTTGAAACATAAGCAAGCAAGTGCCTTTGGTAACAAAGACTTCATTAAGCAAGATAAACAAACAAATCACACATGTTTTTGTTCTCTTTTGGGTCATATGGTTTTCATGCAAACTTTGGTCTTTTGGTTTGAATTACTTCTAGGAAAAAAGCATGTTCTTCATCACCTTGGTCTTGTAAGTAAGTCCTCATAGGGTCATCTAGGATCAAAATCATCACTTCATCCATACAAACATCAATCAAATTTCCATCTCACCAACAACTTTTGGAACTTTGCAACATCACTTATGCTAGCCTTTTGGAAAATCAAAATCACCTTGTTTGGCTTAACACACCTAGCCAAATTATCATCTTGTGTACACGTTTTCTCTAGGATAACACAACTTCCTAGGGTTTGCAAGTGCATAATCATCTTGTTTGACTTGACACACTTAGTCAAACTATCCGCAATCAAAATCAAATCAAACCAACTCCTAAAGTCTAGCATTGATCCAAAGTTTATAAAAGTTCAAAGCACCCATATCATTCACCCCTTTCATCTTTCATCTCATCATTGGTCCTAAACACCTTAGAGTTTTACTCTTGCAACAAGGTCAAAACACAAGATGGACATGGAATTTAAACTTGATTCATCCATCATGAGCAATCCAAATCATCCAAACTATCCAAGTCTCACAATTGATTATCGAAACTCACATTTATTCAATTCAAACATGGCATCATTATCGCCTCCAAACCTCAATGGTACAATGAATGTGAGTATGCCCAATCTGAATTTTGGAACACCTTTCCCAATGATAGATTTAAATCCAAGTCCAAATCTATAAATCTATCAACCAAATGCTCAATGCATGAGTTTTTCAAACAACATTATCCCATCAAATCCATACATGCCAAGTGAAAATTTACCAAACATGACCATTTCAAATCCACACTTGGTGAATCCTGGGATAGACACAATTGAAAATCAAACCAATTTTGTTCAAAATCCAAGCAATATGTTAACAACTCCATATGTTGATTCAAGTCAAGGTAACACCATGCAAAATCGAAGTTACCTAAATCAAGGCAATATGATTCTCAACCACAAAAATGTTCAAAGTCAACCTATAATGCCGAATCAAAACATCATACCAAATCATCCCATCTTGCCATCGGTATCACAACAACAAGTGGAAACCATCCAAGCAAACCCAACAATCAACACCATTCCCAATCCACCACCGCCACTGCCAAAACACAACACGACCAATTCATTCTCCATCATGTTGCAAGCTGCTCAAGAAGCTTCCCACAAAAAAGCACTCCAAAAACAACAAGCTGCATAGCTAGCTGCTGAACAAGCACAAGTGGCTCAAGTAGCCCAACAAGCTCAAGCCCAACACCAAGCTCAACAAGCTCAAGCCCAGCACCAAGCTCAACAAGCGCAAGCACAAGCACAATTCCAGGCACTATTGCAAGAAATCCATGAACAAGTAGCACAACAAGGATCCCAACAAAAAGCTTTGTTGGCACACCAACAGCTAGACCAACAACAAGCTTTGTTGGCACAGCAACAACAAGCTTTGTTGGCACAGCAACAACAAGCTTTGTTGGCACAACAGCAGCACGACCAACAACAAGCGTTGTTGGCTCAGCAGAAAATGCATGCCTCACTCCCACAACAAAGCTTGCAATTGATTCCCACCACAATCATTCAAAATGATGATCAAGATCCTTGGACCAATGATCATGTTGAAAATGTCTCTACATCATCTAATGAGTTAGAGGACATATCTCAAGAATTAACTCCAAAGCATGATGAACATCTTTCACCAAGGTCTAGCAATGATCATTTCCAAAACATATGGACATCTTTTGACCTCATAACATTTGAGAAACTTCCTATGCCTAGTGAAGATATCCAAGAAAGAAATCCATTCTTTGAAATTGAACCATGTCAAGAACTTGATCCAAAGCATGTCGAAAGCAATCATGAAATCATTCAAGATCAAGAATTTGCATCTCCAAGCTACTGCAATGATATAATGGACACTCTCCTATCCATACAAGATTACCACATCCACATAGGACATACTCCTCCATCTACCCATGAGATGCTTTCTTTGGATGGACACGTGGATGATCTTCATTCAAAACAAGAGTCACATACTCTTGAAATCATTACCAATGAACAAGAGTCTCCTAACATTTGTACACATGATCAAGATATAGAGAAATGCAAAGACATATCAGAAATGGGTCATGAAGAAGGTTTCTACAGAAGTTGTGAATCATAATCATGTGAAAGCATATCAAGAATAAATCATGAGGAAGAATTTTGCAAGGACAGTGAAGCATCAACACCTCTTGAAGAAGAACTACAATCTGATATCTCACATGATCAAGCTAAAGATATCAATTAGGCATTCATCCCACTTATGGAAGATCCTATCACTTATAAACTTGGATCACTCACCTTTGTAAGGGAAAATCATCTTATCAATGAAAGAGATATGACATTTGAAGATCCACCATAGAGTAGAGAAGGATTAGCACCTTGTTACCAAGGTAAATCATATCCTATTGCAAATAATTTTTTTCAACAGATGAATTATCAAGGTAGAGGATTAGGCCTACATGAACAGGGTATCCTGAAACCAGTGTAGATTATTAGAAATCCTAAGCGTCAAGGCCTTGGTTATTCGACAATCAAGGGATCTCAACATATCAGTAATACTTCCACAAAACTTGGGGCAACTTCATCTCGAGCAAGCATCAATGTAGGGAGCATAAAGAATCCTTATGATGAAACCAATGCCAATACTACAACCCACCACGTCATGAATCTTCATCCACCCGTCACCCTATCCACAAGTTGGGACCAACGTCAAAAGAAAGACTTGAATCGAAGCATGAAGAATGTTATCAAAGAAAAAGAAGCTAAGAATCATAAAGGACAAATCAAATACATATGGATACCAAAGAATACAAAGAAAGACCCTATCAAAATCCATCAGTCAAAGAAACTATGGGGCAAAATCAAAAAGGGAAAAATATCCATCAAAGATGTCCGCAAAGGAAAAAGCTTGCTTCTCAAGCAACATACAAAGTGTATCAAGCACTTGATCCTAATTCCACGAACACTTCCATATCCACCCATTATTGGTCATCTACCCAAGTTTGGAGAGTCAAAGGTTCCAAACCGCCAACCAATCCATCTTTTATTCCTAAACAAACTCCACCATCCATGCCTCCACGCATAATATCCAATTCTTACATTGACCATGTATTGGCAGCGACCCTTCATCATAAGGATTCAAAAGGCACTCTATCACGATGTGTGCATAAAGATAGAGTTAACTCCGGTATCAGCAAAACAGATTAGGGATCTCAAAAGTTGCATTCATGTGCACGTGTCTTGGCAAAACAACTTCTTCAAGCAGGCTACCGATGGCACATCATGACAAGAGCATCAATGTCAACAGTACTAGATGATTCAACATCAACTTAAAATCTCTCAGAAAATACAAAAAAATCAGAAAAAGGTCCTGAAAAAATGGTCACCTTCATGAAAACCTGGTAAACAGGCATCTTGGTGACAACAAAAAAATACAAAAAAATCAGAAAAAGGATTGAAAACAGTAAAGAAAAAAATCATCCTCTAGCGAAAACTATTTCGGTGGCTCTTTGGACAAGTACCATGATGAAAACCTAGCAAACAGGAGTCATGTGTAGAATCAAGCATCTACGTGCGCCAATTTAGAAGAAAGCATCTTATTGCATCCATAATAAAGCCAACATAAATTTGTTCATCCATGAACCATTTATCCAACCCATTTCCATCTATCTACCTTATCTAGATCTTGATGAAGGTTTGGTGCACACTTTACACTTGATGGTGGTAAACATCTTGACATGGGTCATTTTCATTGATCCCATCCTACCCAATATTATCTGAACCTTGAACCACTCTCCAAAGGCGCATCCACTTTTTGAACACTTTATCTTTTCACAAGATAATCCTTTGCATCCTTTGCATGCTTACCATATCCATCCATCCACACACCTATCCAAGCATCTACTTGTGGCATTCCATACATTGCTAGACACTGGGGGTAGATATTTGCATCTTGCTTCAGGAATAAATCTTGATATATATCCTTCACACTTATGTGGTGATCTGAGCATTGGGAAACGTGAAATCAAATTGGCCAAAGCATTTGTGAGCCAAAAAATCCAAATCACTAGCCCATGGCATATTTTGACAAGATGGTGTTCCTTACTTACCAAGCTTTATCTTTCATCGAACATCAATTTGAACAATCAATATCAGTTGCATCTAATGTGCACGTCAGCATCACATCAAATCATCAAAGCAATTTTGTTCCAAATCAAGCTTCATTATTGATCAATCGAATCCAATCAATCATCACCTTGTTTGACTTAACACACTTAGTCAAACTATCAGCTTGTGCACAAGTTTACTCCAGGATAACACAACTTCCTTGGGTTTACAAGTTCATTATCATCTTTGTTTGGCTTAACACACTTAGCCAAATTATTAAATCCATAATCACCTCATTTGGCTTAACACAACTAGCCAAATTATCCACTTTTGTACAAGTTTACTCTGGGATAACACAACTTCCTAGATTTTACAATTGCATCATCACTTTTGTTTGACTTAACACACTTAATCAAACTATCCATCCATCAACCCAATTGATCAACATTAAGCTTGGTTTTCAACAAAACCCCAAAATAGAGCACTGATATGATCGTATATCCAAATTGTCAAAATCATGTGAAAATTCAAAAACATTCAAAAAATCAAAACTCAAAAACATCCAAATCATCAAAAATCCAAAAACATGTCGAAATATTAGAAAATCTTCAAAAATTCATCCTTTAGTCTTGTCAGTCTTTCACCTTGTCGAACTACGTCGTCTCTGAGCTTGAACGTAGGCAAGGTTGATCTTTGATCATCCCCCGAGACTGTTAGGGTCAGTCCTTAGGCGTCCGTCACATTGGCAATTGATTTTCCCATCTAGTCTGCATCTTAGGTCAGTCATTAGGTTTTTGTCGCATTGGCAATCCGTTTGCCCATCCATTTCACATTTTAGGTCAATTGTTTGAAAAAATACCTCAAAGAAATGAGGTCTCATGGTGATGGAATGCCATGATAATCAAAATTTCTTTCGATTGTCATGGAATTCCATCACCATGAGACCTCATTTCCTTTAGGCATTTTTTCAAATAGTTCATTACATACACTCTACATGTATACAATATAATTTAATTTCATTATATATTAGTAAGACTCTTTCTCCATCTTGAATTTTTTTATGCTATGGATGGTCCTCTTTTTCACCCAAATACGCCAAATCACTCTAAGCTACATTGGACCGACGATTTCCCTTAAGATTCCAAAGTGCTAAAAGGAAGCAATCTTTGAAGGTCTATCTCTTAGAAACCATGATGCTTACATACTCTCTGTCTAAGGCTATGGAATCATGTTGGGATCATCTACAATAACCTCTCTCAGTTTTTCCTATTTCAACGGCTTTTTCTCACGATGATGATTTTTCAATTGAGGGAAAAGTTGCCAATTGCAAGTAGTGTAAAGTTGCAAACTGGTGCAACATTCATTTCCAACTCATATGACCAAATGGACTATTCCAACACATTTGGATGGGTATTTTTATGCTATGGATGGTCCTCTTTTATACCCAATTACGTTGAATTACTCTGAGCTACATTGGACCGACAATTTCCCTTAAGAGTCCAAAGTATTTAAAGGTAGCAATATTTGAAGTGCTATTTCTCAAAAACTATGATGCTTATAGACTCTATGTTTAGGGTTTTAGGATCATGTTGGAACCATCTACAATAACCTCTCTCTATTTTTTCTATCTCGGAGGCATTTTCTTGTCATGATGAGTTTTCAATTGAGGGAAAATTTGTCAGATGCAAGCAATGTAAAGTTGCAAAGCAGTGCAACTTTCATTCTGCAACTCGTATGACCAAATGGATTGTTCCAACACATCCAGATGGGTACATTTACACTATGGATGGTTCTCATTTTCACCCAAATATGCCAAATCACTTTGAGCTACATTGGACTAGTGATTTCCCTTAAGAGTCCAAAGTGTTAAAAGGCAACAATCTTTAAAGGGTAATTTCTCAAAAATTGTGATGCTTACAGACTCTCCTTCTGAGGCTATGGGATCATTTTGGGACCATCTACAATAACCTCTCTCATTTTTTGCTATTGTGGAGGCATTTTCTCGTGGTGAAGAGTTTTTAGTTGAGGGAAAAGTTGTCAAATGCTAGTGTGAAGTTGCAAAGTGGTGCAACTTTCATTCTACAGCTCGTACAACCAAATAGACTGTTCCAACATCTCCAGATGGGTACTTTTACACTATGGATGGTCCTCTTTTGCACCCAAATATGTTGAATCACTCCAAGCTACATTGGACTGACGATTTCCGTTAAGAGTCCAAACTGCTAAAAGGAAACAATATTTGAAGGGCTATTTCTCAGAAATCGTGATGCTTATAAAATCTTTGTTTGAGGCTATCAGATCATGTTGGGACCATATACAATAACCTCTCTCATTTTTTGCTATCTCAGAGGGGTTTTCTTGTGGTGACGAGTTTTTAGTTAACAAAAAAGTTGTCAGATGCAAGCAATGTAAAGTTGCAAAGTGGTACAACTTTCATTCTACAACTCATACGACCAAATGGATTGTTCCAAAACATCTAGATGGGTACATTTACGCTATGTTTGGTCCTCTTTTGCACCAAAATACATTGAATCACTTTGAGCTACATTGAACCAGTGATTTTCCTTAAGAGTCCAAAGTGTTAAAAGGCCATACCATCTATTGTAAGGTATGTAGCTTGATGGTATAGACATGGTAGATGTTATTAGGACTTTATAAGGTGAATATGTGGATTTAAAGAGCTAAAAAGGTTTGTATTTGAGTTGGTGAGTTGCCATGCATGGCAAAAATGAGTGAAATTAGGTGAAAAATGATGGTTACAACATGCTAATTTCAATGAAATATGGGGGCAGCAAGATTTAAGGTTGGATCAAGGTTGTGCAGGTCCTAATAGATGTGTTTGATGAGTTTATAGGGTGTGGCAAGGTTGGAAACATTGATTTCCTTAAAAACCTTATGAAAGTTGCTAAAAATGAGGGTTTGTTGAAATAGAGCTTTAGAAAGCATATCCCACCAAAAAAAAATGTGTTTTTTATAGTTTGGTAGGATGTTCAATGCTGCCCCATCAAAATTTCAAATTTGGGAAGTGTTTAAATATGATTCTCTTTGTAAAATGGGCCTATTTTAGTGAAGTTGCACCCAAGTTTGGGTTTGAGGATCAAATTGGAGTTTGAATCATCTTTAATTATAATTGTGTTGTTTAAAGCCACCTAGTTCTTACATCAGAAAACTCTTACCCAATCAACTTGAACATCATGCACACCCAAATACCTTGTTTCCACTTTGCTATATCAAAGACTCAATTACATTGGAAATGACCTTCACATGGCCTTTTTACATTTTTTTTGGAAAAAGTGGCAAGCCACTGTAATTTATTATATATAAATAGGAGATATTACAAAACATGGTTCAAACAAACATATCAACAGGAAAGAACCAAGAAGAAAACCTTCGGTTGTAGCTCAATTAAGTACAAAACACTCTTACAGAATTGTCCCAATAATAGTAACAAATCATACACCTATATGACTATTTCAACCTATGAGTTTCCAAAATACATACCCCTTTACATTTTGAACATACCCTTTATACAAAGTCGGACATTTGACCCATATTTCAAAAAACATCACTGGATATAGATTATGCCCATACATAGTTATGACCTTTTTACATTGTTTCACATTTGAAAATTCAAATTTTACAAAATTTGCCTATTGGAGGCATTCAGGGCACAGTCTTCCACAAGAGTAGTATGTTGACGTTCTAGAGTGACAAGTACCTATACAAACCATCAAGGTAGAAGTTAAACTACATACAATATAAAATATGCTTAGAATAAAAGATGCTTATAATAACCAATCTATATTATTGTAATATGTCGCATACCTCTCTGAAAGGATCAAAGCTACCTATTATTGCAGTAGGTCCATGATCAATCATGCCAGGAATATTGCAAAAATTTTCAAATGAGAAATCTATATTTTCACAATAAAAAATATGCTTAGACTAAAAAATATATATTAATCTAAACAACCTGAATGGTGATGAATTGGTAATGCAAACTATAAAATATGCTTAGAATAACCAATCTATATTATTCTAAATGACTAAATTGATGATGAGATGGTAATATAAACTATAAAAGACGCTTTGAATAACCAATCTATATTATTGTAATATGTCGCATACCTCTCCGAAAGGATCAGAGCTGGCTATTATTGCAATAGGTCCATGATCAATCGTGCCAAAAATATCACAAAATTTGTCAAATGAGAAATCTATATTGTCACAATAGAAAAGATGCTTAGAATAACAAATCTATATTCATCTAAACAACCTAAATGATGATGAATTGGTAATGCAAACTATAAAAGATTCTTACAATAACCAATCTATATTATTCTAAATGACCAAATTGATGATGATATGGTAATACAAACTATAAAAGATGCTTTGAATAACCAATCTATATTATTGTAATTTGTCGCATACCTCTCCTAAAGAATCAGAGCTGGCTATTGTTGCAATAGGTCAATGATCAATCGTACCAAAAATATAGTAAAATTACATATAAAATATCACTATTAAAGACACCTGCATTGCAATAGTATACAAAATATCAGCATTAAATAAATAACACTAATGAACTTAAGCATAATGAGCCTAAATATTGTACCTTTCATTCTTGAATATGTTATTCAAGTGTGCCTGAAGGGCCATCTCTTTGCTTAAGAGTATCCAGTATTAATTCATGATCAAAATTACTAAGTGTCCATAGTTGTTTTGTCTTTGGTTTGGCATAATTCTTCAACAACTTAACATATGTCGTTATAACAAGGTGTGAATACATGAGAATGGTTTTTTGTTTCTCATAGTCTTCAAATACATGTATGCCATTCTTTCTAATCATGTATGTTCGCAACCAAGTTCCTACAACCACAACTAAAAGTGTAGGATACACAAACCCATCATCATCTTCCATCGGTTGTATTAGCTTGTGATTTACCTGCACACATCAAGCCAACCAATAGTCTAATCTCTCTTCATTCCCCTATAGTGCAACAACTCCAAAAATATGTCCTGGTTGTAGTAGATCTGAAATTTGGTCATAATCAACTAAACTTTCCATTGTGTCATTTGTCATGGATATAGTTTGAGATAAAGGAGTTAGATACTATGTAACCCATGTATCCACCCACTCACTTGACTCACATTGATCATACTCGCAATGAATACAACTTTGACAAAAACAAGCCAACTGTCGTGTCTAAATGGTCCATGTGCTTGCATCTAAGCTTTGAAAGGAATGCATCTTTGAAGAATCTTTTATTGTATGACAATCCAATCTACCTCCCACTATACCCTCCTCAACCAACCAAAATAATATGTGCACTATTGAATCAAGTGTCCCTCTATGTGACAATGTTGAACTACACCAATCAACAATAGAACATGCATCACTAAATTTTTCTTCTGAAATCTTCAATTTCTCCTTAACTAGAGCTCTCTTTACACATGTACCTACTCCATCATGCTTCCCTTTCCCATGCCCAGCTTCAAAAAAACTCCAAATATGAGGTACACCCCTCTCTACATGCATTCTACTCAACCAATAAAACATACAAGCATTCTTGAATTGACCTGTGCAGTTATCTGACCAAATGAGATGTCGACCCAGTGCTATATCATGCTCCTGCAAGAACTCAAAAAAAATCTCAAAACAATGTTGGACATACTCGGATGAGTGAGATTTATCATCACTCATATAAAAATGATACTCTTTGATTATTTTTCGATCCTCCTCTATACTACTACTAGGTGCATGTCTACACATTATGTGGACAAAAATAGTAAATCTGAATGGAATTGTAATACTGAGATTGTACCTCATTTTGTGCTTGCAATGTGTAGTTTTCTGAAAAATAAACCACTGATATAATACTATCAATTGAAAAAGAGTCCTTACACATCCTGAATTATTGATCCAACCACTAAGACCTATGACTATGCCTTGCATACTTGTAGAAAATATTGTCCTTAAAATCTGAAATTAAATCAGCAGCATTGCATTCTTTTGTAACTAACTCGCATCTAGAACCTCCACCTCCACTCTGCAAACTATATTTTACTATCTCATATCTCTTTTCTCTCAACAAGATTCTTTCCAAATTCATGTTTGGAACTCTCATGAAAAAATTAAACAAACTTTGACAAGCCACCACATTGTAAGCACTTTGCATTTAAACAATCATTTCTATAGAAAAAACAACCATCATCTCTAGAACATAAAAATAGATCTAGCAAGTCCCTTGATGATTTCGGAAGATGCATTGCACCACACACCTACAAAATTTCATTAGTATGCAAAGTAGAATGGATATAGCATAGTAGTTCATGGTGCATTGAAAACTCCACATGATATTTGCAACAAGTATTACGAATCTTAAGACGCACACAATAAAATGGCTTCAAACCTTCAAAATTCCTATGCAATATTTCCATATTTGGATGTGTTTCAATAAAAAAATTGAACATCGTTTGGCTTGATTCCAAGAAATGTTTAGGATACGGTGTACGGTCTCAATTGCCAATTCTTAACTTTAAAACATTTGTTGCATTGGGTGATAATCTAGAGTTATCATGCCAAAATTGTTGAATTACTTGCTTTAGATTATCGGTTAGCTTCTTATCAACACATGGAAGCCTCTCAAAAAAATCCTATGTATCATTTTGAAGAGGATCATATATTCTTTGTCTTCTTGCAAGTGCTATATCCAAAGTTTTATGATTTATGTCAAAATCAATACAAGTTTGTCTCATAAAGAGAGCCTTTTTCAATTGATGGCTTACTAGGGCAGTTGTAATGACTCTCTCAGCAACTCTCTTTTCTTTTTCCTTGTTATTTTTTCCAATAGACTTTAGAGCATTAAAAATATTTTTGACAATAATAGAATTTTTTCAGTCTTCTTGTTCACACAAATCTTCAATTTGGCTAGCAAAGGTCTCATCTTTTGCATCTTTAGCAATTGTACAAAAATTTTCCATTGCTCGGTCAATGTCTTATCGCTAAAATATTGGTTGAAAATTCTAGTATCCCACAACCAAACAGTTCGTGTTGACCTCTTGCCTTCAAAATTGTTTATAATGTTCTCATCAATTTCAAGTAACCATTTAGGGGTTCTTGAAGGTATTGAATTTGGAATATGTATTTCTTCCACACAAGGTTCTTAATTTCTCATGTAATCTGGTGAAACATAATTTACACTTGGTTCAATATTATGTTCAACATCTTCAATTCCAACATTTTCACCTTGAACATTTTCAATATCATGTTCAACATCTTCAATTCCAACATTTTCACCTTGAAATTTTTCATTATCAATTTCAATATTTTCATTCCCAATTTGAATATCATGTTCAACATCTTCAATTCCAACATTTTCATCTTGAACATTTTCAATATCAATTTGAACATTTCCATTTCCAATTCCAATATCATGTTCAACCTTTTCACCTTGAACATATTCAATTTCCTCCTCACTTGAAAGACCATAGGGCTCAGGTTCACCAATATTTAACATACCTTGTCTTCTCTTCCTATGACCTTCTCTATCTCTTTGTCTATATTCTTCAATTTGTTCTTTTGTAAGCTTTCTCTTATGTTTTTTCTTTTGACGACTGTTGCTCCCCATTATACCTCATAAAAGATGCTAAAAAATCATTTCTTATTATTGATTTGAGTAGAAGATGCTCCAAAAAGTTGGTCTTTGTCTCTTCATGTCTAAAATCACACGTTTGTCTCCTACAAAGCCCACAAACAGAATGTAGGGTCCGTTGAATGCACAAAATGACCCACATTGGGTTTTTCTATGGCCTACAAATTTGATATCCAATAAAATCTAATATCTTATTTGAAAAGCATTTTAAAATCTTTTGTAGTGTATTAATTTTAGTGCTACAAATTGGATATCCGATTTGTGCACATAGACCTAAGGGTTAATGGTAGAGGGTAGAGAGTTTAAGGATTAAAGGTTTAGGGCTAAGGGTTAAGGGTTAAGGTTTTAGGGTTTATCCTTAAGGGTTAAGGGTTAAGGGTTTAGGGCTTAGGTTTAAAGGTTTAGGGTATAGGGTAAAGGGTTTAAGGGTTAAGTTTTAGGTTTAGCCTTAAGGTTAGGAGTTTAGAGTTTAGAGTTTTAAGGTAGGTAGGGTAAAGGGTTTAAGGGTTAGGGTTTAGGGAGAGGTTAAGGTTTTAGGGTTTAGGGTTTAGGAGTTAGGAGGGTTAATTTTTTAGGGTTTAGGGTATAGGGTAGAGGGTTTAAGGTTTAAGGGTTAAGGGTTAAGGGTTTAGGGTTAAGGGTTAAGATTTTAGGGTTTAGGGTTTAGGGTTTACGGGTATAGGGGAGAGAGATAGATGGAGTGAGTGAGTGAGAGAGACCCACAGAGAGAGATGGGAGTATGAGAGGAGAACTTGAGAAGTAGAGGGTAGAGGGTTTAAGGGTTTAGGGTTTAGGGTTTAGGTTAGAATTAGAGGAGAGAGAGAGGGTAGAGGGTTTAAGGGTTAATGGTTAAGGGTTTAGGGTTAAGGGTGAAGGGTTAAGGGTTTAGGGTATAGGTTTTAGGGTTAAGGGTTAAGCTTTTAGGATTTAGGTTTAAGGGTTTAGGGTATAGGGTTAAGGGTTTAAGGGTTAAGGTTTTAGGTTAAGGGTTTAGGGTAGAGGGTAGAGGGTTATAAGGGTTTAGGGTTTAAGGGTTAAGGGTTAAGGGTTTAGGGTTTAAGGGTATAGGGGAGAGAGATAGATGGAGTGAGTGAGTGAGAGAGAGACCTAAGATGGGGAGAGGGGGTACGAGGGAGAAGACTTGAGAGAGAGTAGAGGGTAGAGGGTTTAAGGGTTTAGGGTTAAGGGTACAGGGAGAGGGAGAGAGAGAGAGAGAGGGTAGAGAGAGAGGGTAGAGGGTTTAAGGGTCAAGGGTTTAGGGTTAAGGGTTAAGGTTTTATATTATAGGATTTAGGGTTAAGGGTTAATGGTTTAGGGTTTAGGTTCAAGGGTTTAGGGTAGAGGGTAGAGGGTTTAAGGTTTAAGGGTTTAGGGTTTAGGGTATAGGGTAGAGGGTTTAAGGTTTAAGGTTTAAGCATTTAGGGTTTAGGGTTAAGGGTTAAGGGTTTAGTGTTTAGGGTTTAGGGTAGAGGGTTATAAGGGTTTAGGGTTTAAGGTTTAAGCGTTTAGTGTTTAGGGTTAAGGGTTAAGGGTTTAGTGTTTAGGGTTTAGGGTAGAGGGTTATAAGGGTTTAGGGTTTAAGGGTTAAGGGGTTAGGGTTTAAGGGTATAGGGGATTGAGATAGATGGATGTAGAGAGTGAGAGAGAGACCTGAGAGAGGGAGAGGGGTACGAGGGAGAGACTTGAGAGAGAGAGTAGAGG
>CM021102.1:647216759-647318282 GCA_007115665.2 Sequoiadendron giganteum
AGAGGGTAGAGGGTAGAGGGTAGAGGGTTTAAGGGCTTAAGGTTTAAGGGTTAAGAGTATCTAAGGGAAAGAGATAAAGGGAGTGACTCTGAGATAGAGACCTGACAAAGGGAGAGGGTGTAGGAGGGAGATACTTGAGAGAGAGAGGGAGTGGGAGAGAGATTGAGGGTATATAGGGTTAATGGTAGAGAGTAGAGGGTTTAAGGGTTAAGGATTTAGGGTTTAGGATTAAGGGTGGAAGGAGAGATGTAAAGGGAGGGAGTGAGTGAGAGAGAGAGAGAGAGAGAAATAATTGAGAGAGTGAGAGGGGGTAGGAGAGAGAGAGAGAGAGATTGATGGTAGAGGGTAGAGGAAATCCAAAGGGAGTGATTTTGAGATAGAGACCTAAGAGATGGAGAGGGGGGTAGGAGGGAGGGAGGAGAGAGAGAGAGAGAGAGAGAGAGAGAGAGAGAGAGGAGAGAGAGAGAGAGAGAGGGTAGAGGGTTTAAGGGTTTGGGTTTTAAGGGTTTAGGGTTTAAGGGTTAAGGGTAGAGGGGAGAGAGATCGATGCAGTGAATGAGAGAGGGAGAGACCTGAGAGAAGGAGAGGGGGTTCGATGGAGAGAATTGAGAGAGAGAGAGAGGGTATAGGGTTAAGGGTAGAGGGAGAGATATAGATGGAGTGAGTGAGAGAGAGAGACTTAAGAGAGGGAGAGGGGATAGGATGGAGAGACTTGAGAGAGAGATAGAGTAGAGGGTAGAGGGTTTAAGGGTTAAGGGTTTAGGGTTTAGGGTTAAGGGTAGAGGGGAGAGAGATAGAGGGAGTTATTGAAAGAGGGGAAGGGAGGGAATGGGAGAGAGATAGAGGTTAGAGGGGGGGAGATAGGATTGATTGAGTGAGAGACTTGAGAGAGAGAGTATAGGATAGAGGGTTTATGGGATAAGGGTTAAGGGTTACAGAGGGGAGAGAGATAGAGGGAGTGACTCCTGAGAGGGTAGAGGGTCAGGGTAGAGGGTAGAGGGTTTAGGGTAGAGGGAAAGAGAGCAGAGCCGAGTGACTCTGAGAGAGAGACTTGAGAGATGGAGAGGGAGTAGAATAGAGAGACTTTAGAGATGGAGAGGAGGTAGAATAGAGAGACTTGAGAGAGAGAAGGAGTGGGATAGTGATAGAGGGTATATAGATATCTAGGGTATATAGGTTTAATGGTAGAGGGTAGAAGGTTTAAGGGTTTAAGGTTTAATGGTTTAGGGTTTAGGTTTAAGGGTAGATAGAGTGAGTGAGTGAGTGAGTGAGAGAGACCTGAGAGAGGGAGAGAGGGTAGAGGGGGAGAGAGAGAGAGAGGGTTAAGGGTAGAGGGTAGAGGGGAAAGAGATAGAGGGAGTGACTCTGAGAGAGAGACCTGAGAGAGGGGGAGGGGGTAGGAGGGAGACTTGAGAGAGAGATAGAGGGTATATGTGGTTAATGGTATAGGGTAGAGGGTTTAGGGTTTAAAGGTTTAGGGTTAAGGGTAGAGGGAGAGATATAGAGGGAGTGAATGAGAGAGAGAGACCTGAGAGAGGGAGAGGGGGTTAGGAGAGAGAAACTTGAGAGAGAGAGAGAGAGAGTAGAGGGTAGAGGGTTTAAGGGTTAAGGGTTAAGGGTAGAGGGGAGAGAGATAGGAGTGATTGAGTGAGAGACTTGGGAGAGAGAGATGAAGAGAGAGAGAGGCAAAAAGATAATATTTAAATATTTTATATATTAGTAATATATACATTTAAATATTTATATTGAAATAATATTTAAATATTATACATAATAATATAATATATTATATATTAAATACATAATTCGGTAAGAGATTATCATAAATTTTATATTATATATTACATTATAAACTATATTGTATATTATATATTAAATTATAAACTTTATTGATTTTTTTAAATAATATTATAACGTTTATAATATTTTTTGAACTCATATCTAAAACATATTGGATATCAAATTCAAATTGGATATCTGATTTGAATCGGATATCCCATTTGAATCGGATATCTAATATGTCTACACAAAATTTAATGCCTAGGGATTAACCTCAGACTTGCTTTGGAATTTGGTTTGGACCTTCCAATTCTAAGAAGTCAACACAAAAAAAGTATTTAACAACTTACCTTGCTTTTCCAAACATCGTCCATGTGGCTGAGGACCTTTTTTTTACCCAAAATTGATGAAACGAAAAGGGTTTGTAAAGGAGCTTCTCAACTTTCCACCAATATAAATTATACTTTACTTTGAATCTAATAAATTATTATTATTTGTTTTCTATTAGAATTACGGCTAAAGTCCTGATTGATAGCCTGATTGAAAAACATCTATAGCTTTCAAATGGTATCACATTTTTTGAATCCAAAACATGCATCACATTCTACACTTTGTATACTATAGGATTAGAAAAAAAATTGAATTTCATGAATTTTTGACCAAGTTAAGGTGGTCAGACATATGATTTTTTATATTTTTTAAAAGTTGTAATAGAAAATTCATAATTAATTATTTACTTCAAAAAAAATTATAAAAAAATATGCATCACATCCGGACATGATTCCTCTACTTATATATAAAATATTATAACAAAATATTATCATTTTATTATGGTTAGGGTGGTAAGACAGACACCTACTTATTTTTTTCCTGAAATTTAAGTACTGCTGCATTGAAATTTCAATTTTTTACCAAATAGATTATTTTTTTTAGAAAAATAAACCTAGTAGTTTAGAAACTACATTCAATTTTCCACATATTCTATTATTACATATTTTTGAAATAATATAGATAACTTATTCAAATTTTTACGTCAAGTTGCCTAACTCTGATTTTCTGAATTTTCATTGCCACTTAAGGGCCTATTTTTTTCATGATGATCCTGCACATACCCAATTCTTTCTTGTACTATTACCATTATATTGATAAAGAAGTACATACGTGGATTATGTGTATATATATGCAAATACATGTCAATGGGATCTAATGAAATGTATACGCACATGAATAGTTGCACACGTAAACATTTATCAATACGATGGTAATTATGAATGGCTATATGTGAATGAAATGTGAACATATATATATATATTTGTATAGTATATGCACATATCCATATATATAAATGTATTGATACACACATACATTGGTGAATGGGCATGCCATACGAATGTATCAATATAGGTATACATACGTATACGTGTACATAGAGGCATATACTTATATACATATATATGCATACAATCGATATATTGTGTTTATTATGTGAGATTACTATCTTTCTTATACTTGTTTATATATATCAAATGTATACTTGCTTGGTAGCAAAAGGTATATATAAATATATGTTAACATATATATATACATATACATATATACACATATATATTGGTATTAATAGATATATATATGTATATGTAGTATTATATATATTTAATATATTAACCATTGCTTGGTAATCGACGATCATTTACCATGATAGAGGTTGATTATTAGAGGTCGATTATAAGTTGCTTATAACTGTGTTTTGAGAACCTCAATTTTACTCTTTCTACCATGCTTTATGGAACATGTATATTTCATTATAGCTTGTTGCATTATGTCGATGCATGGTGTGGACTTAGTTGACACCTATTGTAATATCATCTTTGACTTGGTAAAACTTAAAGAACCATGTTTTTGAGCTTGAACCAACATCTATTAAGACATGTTTAACTGGTCGACGACTTTGTCAAAGTGAATAAATATCTAAATTGACTCACTCCTAGACTAAGTCAATGAAAGCATGGCATTGCAAATTGGTTATTGGTTGTTTCTAATTGAATGGAAACCGCAACAACTTTGAGACTAGTGTGGAAACTTTGGCGCCACCTTTGATTCCTTATACCTATAGATGTCCATTGTTGGAGATAATTTAAATTATCCATGTGCAGATTTGAATAAGTCTCTATTTGTTGTCGATCAAGCAAAGTCGATATGTAGATTTTTTTTGTTGAGTATGAGTTTACATATTCACCACCCTTTTGTTGTGATATGTGTGTTACTGTGCATGCTTGATGTTGTCACAACTCATGCCTAAACTATAGGCTAAGTAGTTACCAAATAGTTGTATAAATAGTGGTGCTTGATCACTTGTTGAGGACGCATTCTTGCAAGCATTTTTACTCTACATTATTTTCAACTTTTACTAAATTTTATTTGAGAGAGAGAGTGAGTTCAGTTATATTGGAAGTGAGTGGATTTGAGTGAAGTAATCTATCAACTTGAATGTTAGAGGTTCATTGTGGTGTCTCTTGAGAAGCTATTATCAAGCTTGTTGTTGTTTGGAGAAGCTAAATTATTTTCAATTGATTGGATAAGCGATAATAGGCATGAGGATATTCTTCTTGTTATTTTATTTATAAATGAACTGTTCTCCATGTATGTTTCAATTATCTTTTATGAGTACTTACATATAGGGAATTTAGATAGTCTTTGAAAAGGAAATAGAAGCTTTTATGTTTTTTTATGATGTTCTTGTACATACTCCATAATAGAAGGTTGTTGTTTATCATAGGTATTATATACTAGATATGATTAAACTAGAGTGGAATGGGTATTTACAAGATCATGATGAGCCAAAAAGTGGTGATATGTAAGCCATATGATGGACCATGTGGTTGACAACTTTTTTTTTACCCAAAATTGATGAAACGAAAAGGGTTTTTAGAGGAGACTCTCAGATTTCCACCAATATAAATTATTCAATTTACTTTGAATTTAATAAATTATTATTATTCATTTTATATTAGAATTACGAATAAAGTCTTGATTGATAGATTGATTGAAAAACATCTATAGCTTTCAAATGATATCACATTTTTTGAATCTGAAACAGGCGTCACATTCTATGCTTTGCATACTATAGGATTAAAAAAAAAAAATGAATTTCATGAATTTTTTACCATGTTAAGGTGGTTAGATAGACGATCTTTTATATTTTTTTAAATTTGTAATAACAAATTCATAATTAATTATTGACTTGGAAACAAATTATAAAAAAATATGCACCACATCAGGACATGAGTCCTCTACTTATATCTAAAATCTTATAAAAAAATATTATCATTTTATTGTGGTTAGGGTGGTTAGACAGAAACCTACTTCTTATTTTTACCCTGAAATTTAAATACTACTGCACTGAAATTTCAAATTTTCACCAAATAGATTTTTTTTTTTTAAATAAAAGTATATTAGTTTAGAAACTAAATTCAATTTGCTACAGATTCTATTTTTACATTTTTGAAATAATATAGATAACTTATTCAATTTTTTACGTCAAGTTGTCTAACTCTGATTTTTTGTCTTTTTATTGCCACTTAAGGGCCGGTTTTTTGCATGATGATCCTGCACATACCCGAATATGAGTTACTCTTAGTTAGGTTATTGATTTAACTAGAGTAGCTTGAGTTTTACTCCTAGGATTGGTTATCCAGTATGGGAGGGAGCTTGTGTACTTACTTTTTTAGTAGGTTTATTCCAAGTATGTTAAATTGATGGTAGGTTATGTATAGGGTGATAGATTATCCATTGAATAAAATTCCTATGCATAGTTTAAAATGGCCTTAAGTCAAATCAGCCCTGAGTAGTGTATGTGATAGATGACCTTAATTCATATTATCGTTTGAGAACACTTTGGCCAAAGTAGTGTGACTGCCTCTGGCTCCACTGTCAATTCATCATGATCCAGTATTACATGCTAGTTCCAGATTGTGGGATTACAAGTTCTAGTTATGTTGGACACAACACTATGCTCATTTAGTTGTCATGTTTTGGTTACTCTACCAATCTCTTCATCAAAGGGAAGGGCCATCTATCAAATGATAGATGTATGGGGGATTGCATATAAGTCTATGGTTGTTAGAAAAGTGCTTGAATGATGCTTCTCCTCCACAACAGGTGACAGAAGAATCAAGATTTTAAAGGAAGGATCTTGGATCATCTTACAACTATTTGTTCTAAAGTTCATTGAGCTATGTATGTAAGTGTATTCATTCTTGTATGATTCTAACTCATGATTTTATTGTATTGAAATGGAATTCTTATTGTTCTATGTTATGGCATCTTTGTTCATATATTCTCATTAAAGAAAAAGAAAAATTTATTGCTATGGTTTGTTACATAGTTTATTTACTCACAAAGTGAAAACTTAGGAATTTTTACTTCATTGAAGGGTTGGTATGTTACATCCACATTGGTACAATTGGACCCCTCTTGAATATCTACTTTACTGTGAGTTTAAAGCAAGTTCATCCTCTCACTAAAGTGGGGGCTAGATGTAATGACACAAATTGTACTCCCTTCTTGGAGATGCTACAATTCTTAATTTCAGAATAATTAATGTTAAAATTAACTTAATGTCACATTGATCTAGTGGTGTGAGGTGTTTCACACATCCACATTAGGTTTTGGGCCCTTTAATAGCTAACAAAATCTAACTTTTCCTTAATTTAGTGTTGTAAAGTGTATTTATTTACACCTTCACATTAAATTTAGGAGGCTTGTAAACTAAAAGGACCTAATCTAGTGTTTTAATGTGTTGTACACATTCACATGAGATTTTGGGCCCTTTTA
This sequence comes from Sequoiadendron giganteum, assembly GCA_007115665.2. Classification (NCBI taxonomy): domain Eukaryota; kingdom Viridiplantae; phylum Streptophyta; class Pinopsida; order Cupressales; family Cupressaceae; genus Sequoiadendron; species Sequoiadendron giganteum. Next base: position 647,223,372 of record CM021102.1, read on the forward strand.
AGCTAAATAGACTTAATTTTGCCTTAATTTAATGTTGTAAAGTATATTTATTTACACTTTCACATTGAATTTTGGGCCCTCTTGCATTTATGACCTTTATATCATCATTAATAGGCCCATATGACCCCATATTATGCATCAAAAGGAATATTTTAACAAAAATTCTGATATAGACCTCATATAAACATAATTTATTCACTCCTCGACATTCTCTCTTCAAATAGGCCCTATGGGACCCATGCGCCACCTTGAGCATATGAGTCCCATCTAGGTGCTACCCATATGCCATAAATGGCGTATGAGTCCCATTTAGCCTATTTTTAAGGATTTAAGCTAGAAATCGAGGTTTAAAATTCAAATTTCTTCTATGTAGGCCTACAAGATCTAATAAATGGTCTTTTGAGTGCATTTCCTATATAAAAAAGTTTTCAAATCCTTATTTCATCAAAAGAATATTAAGCCTTCATGATATCAAGTGAAGCACTCAAGAGTTAAGCATTTCAATACTTTACAAGATCATCAAGAGAGCATTCAAGGGCAGAATTCTACATCAATTATTACAGCAATTCAAGATCCATCATCATGTCAAGGATAACAAGAATCAATCATGCTATTAATCTAGTTTTATGATGTAGCATTGAAGATCCAAGATCAAGCATTGTTCTACACCTATTGTCAAGATAAAGATCAAGATCCACATCCTCCATGGCCATTTCATGTTGAGTTGTAGACTTAGAAGACATAATTTACAAGGCATCATTCAAGGTATCATTGTTCATGTTTCATGTCCTTGTTTCATTGTTTCATCATTTGGTTTAATTACCTAAATGGGCTTTGACTAAGGAAAACCCCTATTCTCTAACAATCAACAAGCTTTTCTCTCTCTACATGAGTGATTGCAGATTTAGGTGTCTTGGAGATTGAAGGATCTTTGAAGATTGGGTTACAAGCTTGGAGAAATTTTTGGAGTTTTCATCTCATTTGTAAGGTCACTATCATCACAAAAAGTCATCTATAGATCCAAAAATCAGGGTTTAAGATCCAGAGACAAAGAGGAATAGAAAGAGTAGACATTGAAGACCAGATTCAGACTTTCAAGCTCCAAAAAAATCTAACTAGACTCATACACCAGTCCTAGCATATGATTCCCATTTTAGGTCAATTTTGAGATTCTGGTAGTTCTAGATACCCTTTTTCTAGAAACCAAATCCTACACAAAAACCAAGATCTGGGACTGATACGCCCAGACTAGCGTATGAGTCCCAATAGGCCTAAATTTCAAGTTATTCAACATTTCAGGCCTCCATTCAAACTCTCTCAGATTTCTAGGTGCTCCTTTGTACTTTTCCAATTAGTTGTTCTGATTTATTTACATTTTATAGTTCATTTAGTGAATTTCTATGCATCATTGAGTTCAATCATTATATCTTGCATTCCATTATCTTTTCCTAGCCCTAGCTTGGTGGTGAACCCCTCATTAGCTTACAATCAGACCCTAGGACACCCTGTTATTAGGTATCTTTCCCTTTTCTTCAATGGATTGAGATCTCTAAGCTATCCTTGAGTGTAACAATTGTGAAACAGGAACCCTACCATTGTGCTCCATCCTTCAAAGATGGGGAATACTGTTTTCATTGCTACAGAGATAAAATTTGGGTATTGTAAATATTAATGTAATTAGTGGTAGAAATTAAGGGGGGTTTTGGAATATTAATTTCAACCACCAATATTGAATAAATAGGCATAATATTAAATAAAATTAGGAGTAGTTATTAAACATAGTTTGAGATAAGGATAAGAAGGTAAGAAACAAATGTTATCTAGTTGACTTCAGATGGAAATATTTTTTGTAATGTCTAAAGTCCTCTATAAAAGAGGCACATATAATCCATTGTTGGCAAGAAATAAAATATGCATGCACAACATGTTGAGCAAATTATCATTTTTATCTTGCTTCTACCCACTATTAGTGATGATTTTTCTTAATTTAGACAATATCAATTCATAAACAAAATGCACATCTTGAAACTTAAGAAGATGATGTCATGCAAGAAAAGGACTCTAATAGGCTATCCACTTGGAAATATAATATGTACTTGATATTTATACCTAACATGGTAATAAGATAGGAAAATAATAAGACAAGAACTCAAGTAATAGTTGAGAAATGATGATTGTATGCCTAATTCATTGTTATTCCATAAGCATCCAAAATGCCTTGAATATTATATGAGATTTAAATATTAATTTTTTATGGTAATGTGATTTAATAATAAAACCATTCTCAATTGGTCATCCATGAATTTTCTACCACATTAATAAATAAAGATATGGTCATTAAATAACAATGTTCGCAATGGTGTAGTGAGTTTAAAGATTTCCTAATCTGCATAACTCCCTCAAATTCATTCATGCAAAACAATATAGATTTGTAATCCTACAAAAATAATATTAATCTATTTTTAAAATGTCTTCACAAATTTCATAGAAATCCATTTAATTCATCTCACCTTTATTCTTGTAGAATAAAATGAAAAAAGAAGGATGGTACTTTGAATTTGTGCATCGACTATCGTATACTTAACAAAGCTACAGTTAAGAACAAGTATCTATTGCAACGCATAGATGATATTTTTGATCAAATGAGGGGGTATGCCATATTCTCTAAAATAGATCTGAGATTTGGATATCACCGATTGAGGATTAAGGATGATGACATCTTTAAAATTGCATTCAGAATCAGATATGGACACTATGAGTTCACTATTTTATTCTTTGGTTTAATGAATTCACCTACAGAATTTATGAACCTAATGAATAGTGTATTAGGTACTTCCTAGACAAATTTGTATTAGTTTTTCTAAATGATATCCTGATTTATTCTAGAAATGGGGAGGAACATTGCAGGCATTTAGAAATGGTCCTACAATGGTTAAGAGAACGTAAAATGTATGGTAAACTCTCTAAGTGTACATTCTCCCAAAATAGGGTACATTATCTAGGTCATGTGATCTCAACAGATGGAATTTCTATAGATCCAGCTAAGATCAAGGTAGTACCTAAATGGCCTACATACCTAAGAATGTTTTAGAAGTAAGAAGTTTCATGGGTCTAGTAGGGTATTATAGAAATTTTGTTACAAAATTCTCTAAGATCGCTTCCCCAATAACTTCTTCACAAAAGAAAGGAAATAAATTTGAATGGATTGAGAAGTGTCAAGAATATTTTGACCTACTCAAAGAAAATTTAACCACTGCACCGATCATAAAAGTACCAGATCTTGAGGGTAACTTTATAGTTATCACAGATGTATGCAGGGAAAGTTTAGGAGGTGTGTTAGTTCAAGGTGGACAAGTAATTACTTATGAATCCAAAAATTTGAAACCTTATGAGATGAATTATGCACCGCATGATTTAGAATTAGCAGATGTGGTTCACACATTACAAATGTGGAGGAATTACTTGTTAGGAAAACCCTTTGAGATGAAAATTGATCATAATGGGTTAAAGTACCTTTTCACTCAACCTAATTTAAATGCTAGATAGAGAAGATGGTTAGAGTTGATAGCTAATTATGACTTACAATATCAGTTATATAAAAGGGAAGGAAAAATGGGTTGTTGACGCTTTGAGTCAAACACAACATATTGCTTCAATAGTAACGATTCAACCCAACTTTAAGGGGCAATTTTTGCAAGAATGAAAAGAGGATGAGTACTATTTACAAATCAAGCAAGCACTCACTATCAATCTACAAGATTATAGGTATGAAGGTTTCCATTTTGAACCTAATGAATTACTTAGATATAAGGGTAGAATGTATGCACTTGATGTAGAAGGGTTAAGAAATCTGGTATGGAAGGAAATACATGAAGCACCGTACTCTGGACATCCTAGAGCGATGAAAATGATGACCTGTGTAAAGCCATTATACTTCTAGAAAGGGATGGAAAGAGATGCTACAATATTTTTGGCCAGGTGTCTTGAGTGTCAGAGTGTGAAAGCGGAGCATCATCATCCTAGAAGCTTGTTATACCCACACAATATAACAAAGAGGAAGTGGCAAGTCATAATATGGATTTTGTGTTAGGATTTCCTATGTCAAGAAATAAACACAATGTTATTCTTGTGGTAGTAGATAAGCTTACCAATGTAGCACATTGTATACCTAGGAATATAACTAGTGGAGCACCTATCATAGCAAGGAAATTTGTTCAAGAAGTGTTTATGTTGCATGGGATTCCTGAGAAGATTATCTCAAATAGAGATGCACAAGTCACTTCTAGGTTTTGGAAAACCTTGTTTTCTGCACTAGGGACTCAACTAAATATTATCTCAACATATCATCCAGAAACGGATGGACAAACTGAAAGGGTGAATCAAGTATTGAAAGACCTACTTAGGATGTATTGATTGGATCAACAATTCAAGTGGGAAGATAACTTTCCCTTAGTAGAATTTTCACAACAATTCTTATCATTTTGTGATAAAGATGGCTCCTTTTGAAGCTTTGTATGGTCAAAAGTGTCAAACTCCTATAAGTTGGGATAGACTAGAAGGAAGAGTGAGTCTTGGGCAAGAAATGTTAGCAGAGATGGAAGAGAAAGTTAAGATTGTTAAGAAAAGGTTGGCTAAAGCTAACGATCAACATAAAAGCTATGTTGATGCCAAAAGAGTGCCCCATAATTTTGTTGTAGGTGATAAAGGGTTGTTGAGAGTGAAACCTCACAAGAGATCCATTAAATTTGGAAAGTCTTCTAAGTTAGCCCCAAATTATGTAGCACATTTTGAGACTCTAGAAGAAGTGAATCCATCAGCTTATCAAAATTTTGCATTGCCACCAGCTCTTTCTAGAATGCATAACATCTTCCATGTGTCCTACCTTAAAAATCATATACTAGGTGATAATCATGTGATTGATTGGATTTCTTTATAGGTATAGGACCCCAGAGTGGCAATTGTTGAGCCCGTTAAGGTGCTTAGAACATGAAAGCTTCACTTGTGTAACAGAGAAGTCTTGTAATGCAAATTCCAATGGGACCACTATACAGAAGACTCAGCCACTTGGAAGGACTATGTTGAGATTCAACAAAAAGTTTCCTCATGTTCTTGATGCTTTTGAGAATGCTTAAAATGATATGTTATTTATTGTTTGTGTTTTATGTTGCTACATAAAATCATTGGGGATTATGATTCTCAAGGGGGGGAGTATGTTACACTTCAATTGAGTAATTACTATTTACTATTACTATGTAGGGTAAATATGAATGTAATGTGAATTCCGGAGATGAATAAATTATGTTTATACTTTTTTATCAATGTGTTATATGTGAATGTTATTGCATTTTAAGTTATCTCACTTGATGTTATCTCATGGAAAAGTACTGCATATATGTGAATGGATGGTTATTGAATTGGTATTCTAACTTTCGAGATGTTTTACATATACAACATATGTTATGAAAAAATGACTGTCGTGTGCATGTGTTTGTGGCTGTAGGTATATGTTAAATTCCTCCAAGCATAGGGGAAGTATCACTCAAGAGAAGAACTTGGTCGAGTAACCGGTAACAAAAACTCTCTGAGCATACACACACAACAGTAGAATAATTGAGTTGTATCATTTAGTGGGAAGTTGGTAATTCATCCTTAGTTGATGTATCTACATTAGTAGAATCTTGTTTACTATTGAGTGCATTAGTGGGTGATGTTTATATATTTGAGCTTTAGAGTTATTTCTTGTACTATTACCATTATATTGATAAGCAAGGGTGTACATCGATTACGTATGTATATATGCACATACATGTCAATAGGATCTAATGACATGTATATGCACATGTATAGACATACCACATGTAAACATTTATCAATATGAATGGCTTTCTATGAATGGAATGTGAACATATATATATATATAGTATATACACGTATCCATATATATATGTGTGTGTGTGTGTGTGTGTGTATCGATACACGTGTACATTGGTGAATGGACATGCCATATGAATGTATTGATATAGGTATACATATGTATATGTGTACATAGAGGCATATACTTATATACATATATATATATATATGCATACAATTGATATATTGTGTTTATTATGTGTGATTACTATCTTTCTTATACTTGTTTATATATCAAATGTATACTTGCTTTGTGGTGAAAGGTATATATAAATATATATTAACATATATATATATATATATAAATATACATATACATATATACACATATATATTGGTATCAATATATATATATGTATATTTAGTATTATATATATATATATATTAATATATTAAGCATTGCTTGGTAATCGACTATCATTTACCATGATAGAGTTTGATTATGAGTTGCTTATGACTATGTTTTAAGAATCTGATTTTTACTCTTGCTTCCATGCTTTATGGAACGCATATATTTTATTATAGCTTGTTGCATTATGTCGATGCATGGTGTGGACTTAGCCGACACCTATTCTAAGATCACATTTTACTTGGTAAAACTTAAAGCGCCATGCCTTTGAGCTTGAACCAACATCTGTTACGACATGAATAAATGGTCAACGACTTTGTCAAAGTGAATAAATATCTTAATCAACTCACACTCAAACTAAGTCGATGAAAGCATGGTGTTCCAAATTGGTTATTGACTATATCTAGTTGAATGGAAGCCATGCCAACTTTGAGAATAGTGTGGAAGCTTTGGTGCCACCTTTGATTCCTTATACCTGTAGATGTCCATTGTTGGAGATAATTTGAATTATCCATGTGCACATTTGAATAAGCCTCTATTTGTTGCCGATCAAGCAAGGTTGATTTATAGATGTTTTTTGTTAACTATGAGTTTTCATATTCACCACCCTTTTTCTGTGATATATGTGTTATTGTGCATGCTTGTTGGTGTCACAACTCATGCCTAAACTATAGGCTAATTAGTTACCAAATAGCTATATAAATAGTGGTGCTTGATTACTTGTTGAGTACAAATTCTTACAAGCATTTTTACTCTACATTATTTTCAGCTTTTACTAATTTTTATTTGAGAGAGAGAGAGAGAGAGAAAGAATTTAGTTATATTGGAAGTGAGTGGATTTGAGTGAATAATTCTATCAACTTGAGTGTTAGAGGTTCATTGCGATGTCTGTTGAGAAGCTATTATTAAGCTTTTTTTTTGTTTGGAGAAGCTGCATTGTTGTCAATTGATTGGATAAGCAATATGTTCAGGCATGAGGATATTCTTCTTGTTATTTTATTTATGAATGAATTATTCTCCATGTATGCTTGAATTATCTTTTACAAGTAATTGCATATAGGGAATTTAGAAATTCTTTGAAAATGAAATAGAATATTTTATGTTGTTTTTATGATGTTCTTACATGTACTCCATAATAGGAGGTTGGTGTTTATCATAGGTATTATATACTAGATATGATTAAACTAGAGTGGCATATGAGTTACTCTTAGCTAGGTTATTTATTTAACTAGAGTAGCTTGAGTTTTACTCCTAGGATTGGTTATCCAGTATGGGAGGGAGCTTGTGTACTGACTTGTTTAGTAGGTTTATTCCAAGTATGTTAAAATGATGATAGGTTATCTCTAGGGTGATAGATTACCCATTGAAGGAAATGCCTATGCGTAGTTTAAGATGGCCTTAAGTCAAATCAACCCTGAGTAGTGTATGTGATAGATTACCTTCATTCGGATTACCATTTAAGAACACTTTGGCCAAAGTAGTGTGACTACCTCTGGCTCCACTGTCAATTCATCGTGATCCAGTATTACATGCTGGTTCCATATTGTGGGATTACAAGTTCTAGTTATGTTGGACACAACACTATGCTCATTTGGTTCTCATATTTTGGCTACTCTACCAATCTCTTCATCGATAGGAAGGGTCATCTATCAAATGGTATATGTGTGGGGGACCGCATATGAGTCTGTGGTTGGCGGAAAAGTGCTTGAGTGATGCTTCTCCTCCACAGCAGCTGACAGAAGAGCCAAGAATTGAAAAGAAGAATCATGGACTGTCCTACAACTATTTTTTTTAAAGTTCATTGAGCTATGTATGTAAATGTATACATGTATTCTTGTATGATTGTAACTTATGAGTTTATTGTATTGAAATGGAATCCTTATTGTACTATGTTATGACACCTTTTTTCATATATTCTCATTAAAAAAAAAATGTTTTATTGCAATGGCTTGTTACATAGTTTATTTACTCACAAAGTGAAAAATTAGGAATTTTTACTTCATTGAAGGGTTTGTATGTTACATCCACATAGGTACAATTAGACCCCACTTGAATGTCTACTATACTATGAGTTTGAAACAAGTTCATCCTCTCACTAAAGTTGGGGCTAGATATAGTGACACAAATTGTACTCCCTTCTTGGAGATGGTACAATTCTTAATTTGAGAATAATTAATGTTAAGATGAACTTAATGTCACCTTTTATCTAGTGTTGCGAGGTGTTTCACACATCCACATTAGGTTTTGGGCCCTTTTATAGCTAGTAAACCTAACTTTTCCTTAATTTAGTGTTGTAAAGTGTATTTATTTACACCTTCACATTAAATTTAGGAGGCTTATAAACTAAGTGGACCTAATCTAGTTTTGTAATGTGTTGTACATATTCACATGGGATTTTGGGCCCTTTTATGCTAAATAGACTTAATTTTGCCTTAATTTAATGTTGTAAAGTATATTTATTTACACTTTCACATTGATTTTTGGGCCCTCTTCCATTTATGACCTTTATATCATCCTCAATAGGCCTTTATGACCCCATATTATGCATCACGAGGCATATTTTAACAAAAATCCCAACATAGACCTCATATAAACTCAATTTCTTCACTCCTCGACATTCTCTCTTCAAATAGGCCTTGTGGGACCCATACACCACCTTAGGTGTATGAGTCCCATCCAGTTTGGACCCATATGCCACAAATAGCGTATGAGTCCCATTTATCCTATTTTTAAGGATTTAAGTGAGAAATCGAGGATTTAAATTCAAATTTCTTCTATGTCGACCTATGGGATATAATAAATGGTCATTTGAGTGCATTGCCTATATAAAAAAATTTTCAAATCCTTATTTCACTGAAGAAAGATGAAGCCTTCATGATATCAAGTCAAACACTCAAGAGTTAAGAATTTCATGACTTTACAATATCATCAAGAGAGCATTCAAGATCATTTATAAGGAATTTGAAGGCATAATTCTTCATCAATTATGTAGCAATTCAAGATCCATCATCGTTTCAAGGATATCAAGCATCAAGCATGTTATTGAGCTAGTGTTGTGATGTAGAATTGAAGATCCAAGATCAAGTATTGTTCTACACCTATTATCAAGATCAAGATTTGCATCCTTCATGGCCATTTCATGTTGAGTTGTAGACTTAGAAGACATCATTTACAAGGCATCATTTTTCATGTTTAATGTCCTTGTTTCATTGTTTCATCATTTGGTTTACTTACCTAAATGAGGTTTGACCAAGCCAAACCCCTATTCGCTAAAAATCAACAAGTTTTTATCTCTCTACATGTGGGGTTTTATATTTAGGTGTCTTGGAGCTTGAAGGATCTTTTAAGATTGGGTTACAAGCTTGGAGAAAGCTATTGGAGTTTTCTTCTCATTTGCAAGGTCACTATCTTCACAAAATGTCATCTATAGATCCAAAAATTAGGGTTTCATATCCAGAGAGAAAGAGGAACAAAAAGAGTAGACATTAGAACCAGATTCGGACTTTCAAGCTCCAAAAAACCCTAACTGGACTCATATGCCATTCCTAGCATATGATTCCTAGTTTAGGTCAATTTTGAGATTTTGGAAGTTACAAATACCCTTTCTCCAAAAACTAGATCCTACACAAAAACTCGGATTTGGGACTAATACACCCAAACTAACGTATGAGTCCCAATAGGCCTAAATTTTAGGTTATTCATCATTTCAGGCCTCCATTCAAGCTCTCTCAAGTTTCTAGGTTCTCCTCTACACTTTTCCAATTTGTTGTTCTAATTGATTTGCATTTATAGTTCATTTAGTGAAGTTCTATGCATCATTGAGTTCAATCATTATATCTTGAATTCCATTATCTTTTCCAAGCCCTAGCTTCGTGGTGAAACCCCCATTAGTTTACAATCAGACCCTAGGACACCTTGTTGTCAGGTCTCTTTCCCCTTTCTTCATTGGATTGAGGTCTCTAAGGTGTCCTTGAGTGTAACAATTGTGAAATAGGAACCCTACCCTTGTGCTCCATCCTTCAAAGGTGGGGGAGGATTATTTTCGTTACTACAAAGAGAAAATTTGGGTATTGTAAATATTGATTTAATTAGTGGTAGAAATTAAGGAGGAATTATGGAATATTAATTTCAACCACCAATATTGAATAAATAGGCACAATATTAAATAAAATTAGGAGTAGTTATTAAACATAGTTTGGGATAAGGATAAGAAGGTAAAAAACAAATGTTATCTAGTTGACTTGAGATGGAAATATTTTTTGTAATGTCTAAAGTCCTCTATAAAAGAGGCACATATAATCCATTGTTGGCAAGAAATAAAATATTCATGTGCAATATGTTGAGAAAATTATCGTTTTTATCTTGCTTCTACACATTGATGATTTTTTTTTAATTTAGATAAATATCAATTCATAAACAAAATGTGCATCTTGAAACTTAAGAACACAATGTCATGCAAGACAAGGACTCTAATATGTTATCCACTTAGAAATATAATATGTACTTGATATTTAAACCTAACATGGTAATAAGATAGGAAAATAATAAGACAAGAACTCAAGTAATAGTTGAGAAATGATGATTGTATCCCTAATTCATTGTTATTCCATGAGCGTCCAAAAATGCCTTGAATATTATATGAGATTTAAATATTAATTTGTTATGGTAATGTGATTTAATAATAAAACCATTCTCAATTGATCATTCGTGAATTTTCTACCACATAAATAAATAAAAATATGGTCATTAAATAACAATGTTCACAATGACGTAGTGAGTTTAAAGTTTTCCTAATCTACGTAACTCCCTCAAATTCATTCATGCAAAACAATATAGATTTGTAATTCTACAAAAATAATATTAATCTCTTTCTAAAATGTCTTCACAAATTTCATAGAAATCCATTTAATTCATCTCACTTTTATTCTTGTAGAATAAAATTAAAAAAATCATTCTTTTAGATCCTATACTTTTCAATACTAATGATATAATTACACTCTTATTCAAAATGTCACATATCTCTTCGGAAAACATAATCTTTCTTACAATTTCTTCTCAAACCTATCAACATTCTCACTTAAGATACAATTAATAATAATCACTATAATTACCTTCTAAGACAGAGTAAAAATAACTTAAGAAATCATTACACCTTTATTCACAAGGGTGAACCGTCTCGCAATGCATTGCCTACAGAATTAGTGTATACAACATTGACGAAAGCTAGATTACAATTATAATTAGAAGACCTAAAACAGAACCAAGACTACGAAGAACCGCCTCTATTTGATGAGTCTCCCAGCAAATGGCATTTAGCTTCGCTTTCGTCAGCAGTGACGGGTGGAAGCCCACTAAGTAGACGGTTTATGCTCAAACAAAACCATAATGGGCTAACAATAGTCTATTTTAAAGGGATTCATTTTATTTCCAATTTAGACAATTTGTAGTGTTTGGCGTACAACTTTGTGTATTATTTATTTCTGTTGAAAATTTAAAATTTAGTATGAGATAAAAGATATTTAATTCTATTTCTTAGTTTAATTTATTATCAGAGTGAAATTATATATGTTTGTTTTTAACCTAGGATTCAAAACTTTTGAGTGATTCCACTGACACCAATAGTGCAATGAAGTTTATCTATTTAAAGGGGATTCATTTATTTCCAATTCAGATTATTTGTGGTGTTTAGAGTTTTTCTTCACTATGGCTGGTACTACCATTCTCAAGCTTGGGCTGTGTGGAAGCATACTCTGCCTGATGATGCATCTTCTTCTGGTATGTTGTAAAGAAAGAGTGTATATGAGATTTTTATAGTTCATTAAATTGAAAGTAAAAAGTTTGTACAAAAAGTGTGTATGATTTATTTTTATTAAAATTTAAAATTTATGCTGAGAAAGATTTTTAATTGTACCAATTAATTTGATTCATATTTACATCAAAGATCATTTATCAGGATGAAATTTTATACGTTTGTTTACATTCATCGTATTTAAATTTGGCAGGCGCGTGATGAGTCAGCATTGTCTGTATGGGAAGACGAACTCCCTGGCCTAAATATGCCCAGCGAACTGGCTCGCTTAATGTCTCCCTTAGACCATGAGGAAACTTTGTTGCTTGCAGATGAGACCGCAGCAAAAGGCCTGCAGGCTATTGCAGAGGAAAATAGTTTCTGCAAAAGAGCAGGACTTTTATGTGAAAAATCTCAGATAACATAGTTGGATCCATGCGTGGGGTCAGACCCATACAGGAAAAGAAAGCTACTAGATTCTATACAAGATGGAGTTGTGCCGGGATGCTCAGGAAAATTTCGGGAAAATGATGTGGAGGGGAAGCAGTTACACAGTACTTTCTTCCGAGTAAAAGAAATCATTACAGTTGGAGAAAAGTTGTTATTTCCTGATTTTCATGACAACGCTCCAAATGATAATGTATCCTTTCTCCCACATAAAATTGCCCAAAACATTCCTTTCCAAAGCCAACAAATGTTGGACTTAGTAGAGGCCTTTCACATCTCATCCACTGGATCAGAGCTTCTAACAAAGAAAATGTCTTCAACTCTTGAGGTATGTGAAGCAGCTCCTTCTAGCATAGAGACCAAAAGCTGTGTTATTTCTATAGAGTTTATGGCAGAGTTTGTGTCCAGTGTCATTGGTGGGCACAACGTTGGAGTAGTGGAGGGCGTTGTCTCAACCACAAAACTTTCCAACCATGTGGTTACAGTAAAGGGTGCAAATCTCGTGGCTCCCTCCTCCCTCAAGCATGTGGCTTGCCACCCTATGTTATTTCCTTTTAAAGTATATTACTGCCATTATGTGAAGAGTACAAATATGTATTTGGTAGCATTGAAGGATGAGAAAAGTGGAGTTGAGCAGAGTGTGGTTGCTGAATGTCATATGGATACTAAACCTTATCCTGCTCAAAGCGTGGCCCTGCTTGAGCTCAAACTAAAACCAGGAGAGGGTGAATTTTGTCACTGGGTACCTAGTGATACTCTTCTTTTCGTCGAGAAGGTGTGAATTTCATGTGATAATACTATCCTATTTAAATAAAGGAGCTTGGAAATCCTGTGATATAAGATCACACCACCAAGGATGAGATTGGCTTCCACTTATGTCAATAATACATATAATATGCAGCTTCAACATATGAAGATACTGTCTATTATCTGTAGCTTCAACTTATGTCAATATATTAGTATTTGCAGCTCAGCATTCTCTTCGTAGTGGTTTCGTTTTTTCAATTAATTGAAAATTACCAACAATCATCCTTAATTAAAATTTTAATAATAGTTATTATAAGTCTATAAAGATGAAAATTGTATTATTTTTTTTAATTTTATTTTGAGTTTATTTTTATTAGATTAGTTTTTCTGTAATAACTAGTATATATGACATACTTTCATTAAGAGTTAGCATATTTTTTGAATCTAATTTGATTTAATATCTACATATTTTAAAAATTGGTTCAAATCTTTAATTTATCTATTTACTTAACTCACTGAAATCGTTGATTTAATGTTCAATATTTTTAACAATATTGAACCAATAGTTGTGACTTTAAACTTGCTACTGTTGATGATGTCTATCCTTAATTGAATGAAATATATTCCTTAGATTTAAAAAAGTAACAAACCATGTGATGTCACATCAACACACCAATATAACATGACTTAATACACAACTATCAGTCTCACTTATTTTAAGACCTTTCTGAATACAGAAACAAAAAATATATTGATGTGACATTGTATTTGATGATATCCCCCTGAAACCTTAATTATAAATAAAAGACTTGCCAACTAAACTGCTTTAAAACATTAAGTGATTTTGAAATTTCCATCTAAAATTTTGAACGTAATTAACCCAGATTCTTTCATTGAACTCACCATTTCCCTTCCTGCCACCGCGTAACTCTTGTACGACTTAATCTGTTATTTTGCCTTGTCTTTAGTAGTCAGGCACTTGTCTTCGTAGAGCCGTAGTAAAAGAGATTTATTTATCTAGATTGGAGCATCACAGCGACTTCCTTAGTTCCTTATAAATTGAGAGCGGGCCAGTCGTTTTTCTCGTCAATCTGATCGAGTCAATCATTACTGTATCTATCTGTGTTCAAGAGGAGAGCCTTTAAAGTTTATTTTGGTACATGTGTTTTACTGCTTGGTCATTATTTGAGCAACACCCAAGATGGGTGCCATGGCTCTTATAGTAAGCTTGATCGATGTAGCAACTATTCGTCGGACCAAAGAAGCTTAAGCAGTTTCAGGTATCTGATTTTCTCTTGTTTTGTCATTTTAAGTCAGATGTCATGAAGCAAATAAAATGGCTTGTTAATTAACCATTCATGTTAAGACGGTTGAATTGGGAGTTCTTTACAACAGGATTGTATTCATCATCTTCCAAAGCAGTCACTTGATAGGTCCTGTAGTTGTAGGTTTATTTTGTGAGTCCCTTCCTAAAGATTTGGAGGACACCGTGAGGAAATTTATACTTTAATTGATGACATTTACATCATAGTTTTTATCTTATTGTCTATGGGTTTTATTCTAAATCAATTTCCACTAGTTTTTAGTTTGTGATTTTTTTTCAATTAGGTCAATATTTCTGATTTGATTGTGACACTTCTTATGGAAAATTTTGAGAAATTTACTTTGGTGGAGGCAACTTGGGTAAGGAGGTTTCATGGTCTCTTTTCTTTTCTTCACTTTTGATGGTGCAGTGTGGGTGTTTTCGATGGGTGGTCTTTCTTCTTTTCATCACTTTGAGAAGGAGTTTTTCCTATGATTTTTTTCTTTTACATCTTTTGAATGACATCATTGTTTACATGGGTATTTAATATGGATACATATTTATCTAAAACGTGACTACAACCCAAACAATTTTTTTATTGGCATGAGAGGATCTTCATTTGCATGCCCTTGGTAGAGTGGTTGATATGATGACACATTGTGAAGAAGCCAATGAGCCAACACAGTTGAATTCGTGAGATAAAGAGACATCCATAACAAAAAATTCTTAACATTTTAAATCCAAAAGACCTAAAACATATTTTATCATGTCAATAGTCTCCACATTAAAGACATTAAATAAAAAATTTAAAATTATATAATTAAATATTTTTCTATCCTATAAATGGGGCAAAGAAGAATGATCAATCAAATATATTTATACATGTATGGTTTGAAATTGAACATTTGCATTCTACAAGTATAATTATTTTTAATGTACGAGAGATTTTTCTTATAGATTTTTTTGTGTAATCTTAAATGTTTTGATTGGTGATGCAAATATTTGATATGATGCTTCTCATATATCTAACATACAAGAGCTACTTTCCTGCGAAAAACCCCAAGCAATAGTAATAGCACCAACAATTGAGGTGGAATGCATTGAGCAAACAAAAAATCCTTGCTTGTATATGGCATTGACAAAACTTGATCTAAAATCCTTCTAATATTAATTTTCCTATTTGTCAAAAATAACTAGTCACAACTATAAGCACCATAGATTTACAAATCAACCATGATAGGCAAATGCTAAATTAATAGCAATCAAAAGAAGAAAACTACTTAGTTCCATTGCAGCTTTTGTTACTATTTGTAAACATATCAACGATTAATTAGTGGAAAGACAAAATTTCTCTTGTTTTTACATGGTTAATTCATGACTTTTCTTTAGTAAGTCTTTTAATTTTTTATAGTATAAATTTTGATAATATAAAAATAATTTATATTTTTTAATTAATGGATTATTATTATAAAATTTTTTGTTTCTTAGGCTATTATATGTTAATTTTCTATAAGGTTTTATTGTTTTATCTAATCAAATTATTATTATATAATTGATCATCCACTAGAATTCATATAATATTTCACATTTCTGATAACATTTATCTTTCATATAAATATTTTTATAATTATTACAAATGCAATGATTCAAATGCAAGTTAAGTGGTGTGAAAATTTAAACGAGAAAAATCCAAACCTAGCTCAATCAAAATAAAATCCATATACCTCTTTTTTCATGGGTTTATTAATCAAGCTAAAAAATGCTTAAAAAATGAGGATTATGGTAACCTTGTGGATCAAGATGAATATAACAATGATAAATTTACTAACATTATTATGGGAAAACTCTCCATATACTTTAATTGGATCAAGATGAATATAATAATGATAACCTTCCTGGCATTATTATGGGAAAACTCTCCATATACTTTAATTGGTGAACCATAAATAATCAAGAGCCTTTAAACCAAGAATGTCCTAGTACCAACAATCCCTTAACCCAAAATTGAATAGCCATTGATCATCTCGATAAGTCCAAAAAGATGGGGGGCCAAAAAGGGGTCTATAGTGGCCACTTTTTTTCTAAAATCAAGAAATACTGATCTTGGATAAGAAATTGAACATAGTTACACTCAAAACTTTAAGATGCAACAAAAACAATGTTCATAGTCCTTCGAGTCTACTTTCTAAACTACTATTTTTTTGTAAAAAATGGTATAGATTAAGGGGTTCAAAAAAGGGAGCCACGGAAATTGATGTTGTTTTTGTCAAAAAAACATAACAGTGTGTTTTTTGGTTCCCTCAAATGGTTAACTTTTTTGGTATTTTTAAAATCGCTTTGGTGAGAAATTAGCTAACAACATGTAGTTTATGCCCGATTTTTCTAATAATTTTCAATGAATATTTGACTTTTTACTAATTTTCAAAGTGGACACATCCTAAAAAATAGAATTTTGGCTGTGCTACCCCTAAAAATTTTGAAAACTAATTGAAAATCAATTATTTTTTAATATGTGTAGAATGGAGTCTAGTTTATAAAATTGTAATTTATTTGAAATTTCAATGAACGATTAAAAATTAAAGTAAAAAATACCAAACACTAGTTTTTGCCAAAAAAGGGACACACAAACAAAAGAAATTAAAGATGAAAGGCTTAACATTATCAAAATGTGAAAAACATTACATCGTTAAATAGCTAAGAGAGAGCCTAACATTACCTAGGTGTTCGATTTATTCATCCTTGAAACACGTGCAAACATGACAGTTAGCACGAATGAGATTATGTGAAATCCTATAGAATATATAAAAAACATGTCTTTGGACGTTGGGAAGTCACTCCAAACCTTTGGGCTGGAAATCCAAAGAAAATCCCTAGACTAAGGCTTGGGGATTCCCAAAACAACATATAACACAAGTGTGTTATAATGCGCTCGTGTTATATTTTGTTTTGCATTTTTTCCTTTTTTGCAAAAGTTTGTTGTATGTTTGTCAAGCTTGACATAATGTGAGCACGTTATAATGCACTCATGTTATGTCTTGCTTGGAATGTTTTATGTTCAATTTTATTAAGTATGTTTGATGTATGTATGTTTTTATATATATTTGTATTTATGTATGTATGTATGTATGTATGTATGTATGCATGTATGTATGTATGTATGCCTATATATCTATGTATGTATGTATGTATGTATGCATGCTTGTGTGTATGCTTATATGTATGTATGTATATATGTATGCTTGTATGTATGTATGTATGTATGTATGTGTGTATGCATGCTTGTATATATGTATACATGTATGTATTCTTGTATGTATGTATGTATGCATGTATTCTTGCATGTATGTATGTATGTAAGGGCTTTGTGTTTATGATATATAAGGACCTCAGGGTAGAGTTTATAGGATTGAGGGTTGAGGTTTTTGGGTTTAGGGTTTAAGGTATGGGGTTGAGGGTTGAGGGGTTAGGGCTTAAGTAATAGGTTGAGGGTAGAGGGTAGAGGGTTGACGAATCTCATTGAGGGATAATATTCAACTTGTTGATTGTATAAGATTAAGTGTGTAAGGTATAAGGATTAGGGTTTACGATATTGGGTTTAGGTTTTACGATATGGATTGAGGGTATAAAGAATAGGGTGACTTGGGTTGAGAGTGTATGGTTTAGGTTTTAAGTATATGGTTGAGGCACAATATTCAAGGTTTAGGGTATAATGGTGAGGTTATAGGGTATAGGGATGAGGGTTTTTCAGTGTAGGTTTAAAGGTTTAAGTTATAGGGTTGAGAATTGAGGAATTAGGGATTAAGTATATGGTTGAGGGTATAGGGTTGAGGGTTAAGAGTTTACAGTTGAGAGATAATGTTCAAGGTTCAGTGTCTAAGATATAGGGTACAGGGTTTTAAGGTTGAGGGTGAGGATTTAGGACATAATTATAGGGTTGAGGGTATAGGGTATAGGGTAGAGGTTTGAAGGTTGAGGGATAATGTTCAAGGTTGATTTTCCAAGGTTAAATGTATAGGGTATAGGGTTTAAGGGTATCTAGGGGTTGAGGGTTTAGGGTTTAAGGGTTTAAGGTTTGAGGGATTAAGGTTTTAAGGTTTGAGGGTTTGAGGGTTTAAGGGTTGAGGGATTAGGGTTTAATGTATAGTGTCAATGGTAGAGGGTCTAGGGATAGGGTTTACGGTTTATGGTTTATGGTTTACAGTTTAAGGTTAAGGGTTGAGGGTTGAGGCTTTAGGTATAGGGTTTAAGGTTGAGTGTTAAGTTATTAAGGTTTAAGGCTTTAATGTTTAAGGGTCAAGTATTTAGGGTTTAAGGGTTTAGAGCTTAAGGGATTAGGGTTTAAGGTTTGAGCGTTAAGATATTAGGGTTTAAGGTGTAGGGTTGATGTATTAGGGTTAATGGTTTAATATATAAGGTAGAGGGGTTGAGGGTTGAGGGTGTAAGGGTTGAGGGTTCAAGGATTAGGGTTGAGGGTTGAGAGTTGAGGGATGAGGGATGAAGGTTGAGGATTAAGGTATAGGGTTGAGGGATTAGGTTTGATTGTCTAATGTATAGGGTAGAGGGTTTAAGGGTTGACGGTTTAGGGTTTAAGGCTAGAGGGTTCAGGGATTAGGGTTGAGTCTATTCTAATGGGGGAGGGAATTCTAGTCCCCCTCAAATTCTATGGGAGGGCATCTCTTTAGTATAGTAGGCCATCAGGAGAGAGCACCGTCACCGTATATAGATAGTTGGGGTTGGCAGGATAGCCCATATCTATAGAGGGGGGATTAGAAGTTGCATGCGGGTTGAGGGTTTATATTTGAGGGATAATTTTCAAGGTTGAGTGTCTAAGATATATGTTTTATGGTTTAAGTTTTAAGGTATAAGGCATATGCATGAGGGTTGAGGGTTTAGGGCATAAGTATAGGGTTGAGGGTATAAGGTAGAGGTTTGAAGGTTGAGGGATAATATTCAAGGTTGAGTGTCCAAGCTTAAGTGAATAAAAGGTATCTAGGGTTTAAGGGTTTCTAGAGGTTGAGGGTTTAGGTTTTAAGGTTTTAAGGTTTGAGGTATTAAGGTTTTAAGGGTTGAGGGTTTAAGGGTTGAGGGATTAGGGTTTAAGGTATAGTGTCGAGAGTAGAGGGTTTAGGGTTTAAGGTTTAAGGGTTGAGGTTTGAGGCTTTAGCAATAGGGTTTAAGGTTGAGGCTTAATGGATTAGGATTTAAGGGTTGAGGATTTAAGGCTTTAAGTTTTAAGGGTCGAGTGTTTAGGGTTTAAGGGTTTAGGGCTTAAGGTATTAGGGTTTAAGGGTTGAGTGTTGAGAAACTAGGGTTTAAGGTATAGGGTTGATGTATTAGGGTTAAGGGTTGAGTGTTTAAGGGTAGAGATTTTAAGAGTTGAGGACCTTAAAGGATTAGGGTTGAGGGTTGAGGGTTGAGGGTTTAACATATAGGGTTGAGGTCAGTGATAACTTTAAGAAAATCCCCTCAAAAAAAGATATAAAATCTTGGCGAATCTTTCATTTTTTTGTGAAAAAATATTAAATTTCTATTACCCAATCTTTAGTGTTTTGAGAAAAATATTAATTTCTATTGCTGAATATTTCCTTTCTTTCAAAAAATATTAATTTTATTGGCCATTTTTTTACATCACTAAAATTTTGTAGAAAATATTGGCAAATCTTGAAAAACCATAGGAAAATGTATTAATTATGATGGGTAACCCTTCCAATCTAAAAAATTAATTATTATGGAAAAGTAGGTGTTCGACGATGGTAATTATTGATGGGTTTAAGGGGTAGACTATAATATTTACTTGTCACCATTTATTTAAAATATGATCTAATGGCTCTCATTGTATTTTGCAAGGTAATCTGTAATGCTCATGGGGCATAAAATTTATTTTGGATCATTGATCTAGTTATACTCATTGTATTCTACGAGGTAAAATGTACCTGTGATCTATAATATGTTCATGAGGCCCCAAATTGCTTTTGGATTGTTGACCTTAAAAGTTCAATGATCCAAAAGTGATTTTGGGCCCCATGATCGTTACAAATCATAGGTATAGTTTACCTCGCAGAATACACTAAGGTCCATTCTAGATTATATTATAAATCAATGGTGGAAATTAAAGAGTGAAAATATGGCCCTAAACAACTAATAATTATGATATATACTATTGGCAAATTAATATAGATTTCTACTATAACTTATAAAATTTACGCAAATGTGATCTAATCATGTATCAAATATTGTGGCAATTTTTTGAGTTCAAGTTTTTATTATTTAAAAAAAATATTTGGTGATGATTAGGGTAAAAAATGAATGCTTTATGGTTTAGGGCATAGAAAATCACTTTTCCCCAACTAACATCAAGGATTCCCTTGAGATTTCAATCAAATGATGAGAATGGAAGAAAGAAATCTGGTAAGGGACTATCCTAGGGTATGATTGCAGATTACAAGAGGGGTTCACTACCAAGTAATAACTTGGAAAGACTAATGCAATGTAAGATGCAACACTAAACCCTAGTTTGATGCAATGACCTACAAAATGACCTAGAAAAGTGTGTAGAATAAAATCTAGAAAGTTGCAAAACAGAATGTGCACACCTAGAAACTTGTAGAGACTTGAATGGAGACTAGAAATTTTTCAAATCCTAAAATTTTGGCCTATTGGGACTCATTCGCCATTTTGGGCGAATCAGTCCTTGTTTTAGATTTTTGTACAGAAGCGAGTTTCGGGAAAAAGGGTATTTAAATATGCAAAGATCTTTAAAAACATAGGTATTGTGGTGAATGAGACTAGTTTGGATTTTTTGGAACTTCAAGGTTTGAATCTTCTCTTCCCAGTCTACTCAATCTGCTTCTCCAAGTTTCTGGATCTAAAACTCTCATTTTGAGGTTGTAGATGACCTTTTAGTGAAGATTATGACCTTACAAATGGGGAGACAACTCCAACAAGATTGTAACCTAATCTTCAATGATCTTCAAGTCTTTAAACCACCTAGATCTGCAATCACACAAAGAGAGAGAGAGAGAGAGAGAGTTGATTGTTAGGGAATAAGGGTTTTCCTTGGTCAAACCCCTTTTAGGTAATTAAAAAAAATGATGAAATAATGAAACAAGGAAATAAAACATGAAACATAGGATATGAAACATGAACAATGATACCTTGAATTATTTCTTTTACATGATGTCTTATAAATATGTAACTCAACATGAAATGGCCATGAAGGATGTAGATCTTGATCTTGACAATTTAGTTGTAGAACAATGCTTGATCTTGGATCTTCAATACTACATCACAACACTAGCTCAATAACATGCTTGATGCTTGATAATATTTTAAATGGTGATGTATCTTGAATTTCTACAACAATTGATGAAGAATTCTAGCCTTGAATGCCTAAGAAATGATATTGAATGCTTTCTAGATGATTTTGAGAAGTCTTGGAATCCTTAACTCTTGAGTGCTTGACTTGATATCATGCAGGCTTATGTTGCTTAGGTGAAATAAAGATTTGAAAGCTTTCTTATATAGGCAATCCACTCAAATGATTGTTTATTTGATCCCCAAGGCCGACATAGAAGAAATTTGAACTTAAAACCCAGTTTTTCCTACCCAAACCTTGAAAATAGGCCAAATGGGACTCATTCGTCATTCTAGGAGAATGAGTCCCACTTAGATGGGACTCATTCGCCCAAAGTGGCAAATGGGTCCCCCAAGGGCTATGTTTCTTGCTAAAATGTCACAGATTATGTAAATTAAGTTTCTGTGTTGATATTGCCAGGTTTTTTATTGAAATATGCCTTGCGATGCACAATATAGGGTCATAGGGGCCTATTAATGATGATATTAAGGTCATAGATGCAAGAGGGCCCAAAATCCAATGTAAAAGTGTAAATAAATACACTTTACAACATCAAATTAAGGCAAAATTGGGTCTATTTAGCTTTAAAAGGTCCTAAATCCAATGTGAATGTGTGGAACACATTACAACACTAAATTAGGTCCAAGCCTCCTGAATTTAATGTGAAGGTTTCAATAAATACACTCTAAAACATTAGATTAAGGCAGAGTTAGGTTCATTAGACTCAAATAATTAATAAAATCTTAGAAAAGTGTGAAAGTGGACTAAAACACCTTTACAACACTTTTACAAGGCACAATTTGAATATATTTTATTTAGTTTACAAGAGCCCAAGACTTAAATCAAGGCAACTTTTTAAGCTTAATTTAACAAGAAGGAACTAAACCAGTGTGAAAATGTCATCGACAACATTTTTCGACACTACATTTAGCCCCCACTTTAGTGAGAGGATGAACTTGCTTCAAACTCACACTAAAGTAGACATTCAAGAGGGGTCCAAGTGTACTCATGCGGATGGTCTAGGATAACAAAGATCAAGGAGGCGATCAAGCCTCCAAGATCCAAGATCCTAAGTGAAACCAACATAAGCATGAAAGGGCATGCACCAGGTGTATAATATGCAACATCAAGATACACAAACATGCAATGTTAATAACTAAAGAAAAGTAAAAATAAGTAAAAATAAAAAATGAGGTGGATCAAGCTTAAACCATTTGTCCAACATGATGTGGATTAGATCTAGACTATTTGTCCAAAAATACAATTTCACTTTGAGGCAACAGAACTCTTGGTTGTCTGTTAGGTGAATAATCCAAGAAGGTGAGACACATACGGTCGATATGCACTCACACGCACACATGAATGGCTAGGAGAAAGTCATGCCTTGGTCAGGCTTCCCACTCAAACCATACCAAAGTACCCCCTAATAACTTTGATAAGGTGTCACACAAAAATGAAATTTGAGCTTCATGAGACAAGAAAAACTTTGTATGCTTGGAGCTCTTGAACAAACAAAATGGCTCCATAGGCAAGCAAGGTATGTTCTGCAAGGTGGCCATAGATGTTGTAAATGCAAAATAATGTAAAGTTTATTCAAAGGGATTTTGTTTAGTTCATGTAAGGTCTCTTCTTAGGGAACATTGTACCTAATGTCTCCAAGAGAGGACAAGTCAAACAAATATCATGCTCTCAAAGGAAATCAAGCCCAATGACACCACTAAGAAAAGAACACATCACAAGAAGAAATAAAATCACACAATGAAACATGATTTTTGATGTATTCCGCCACTTTAAAGAGGTTGCTAACACCATTTTTGTGAGCAATTTACTTTAAAGAGGTTGCTAACACCATTGTTGTGAGCAATTTCTTTAAAGTAGAAGAAGATATGAGAGGTTATTTGGAAAGCCCTATGCCAAGTCATATGTTTCTAAATCAAACTACATCGTGAATAAGTATGTCACATGCAAGTCAACTTAAGCCATGTCATCCACATCTCAAGCTTGCTCTTATATGTACATGAAAATAAAATCAACTACCCAAAAGAGACAATAACAAGTGACATACGAGGACAAGGCTACCTAACCCCTTTCCCCCACTTAGTTCAGGACAAGGATGAGTTGAATAGGATGTAATAAGTTTCAATTAGAGGAGCTAGGTGCTTCAACACAAGGAAGAGCACCATACTCCTTGAGATGTTGATTTTTTTTACTCAAAGCGTTACATTCACTAGTAGGGTGATCCCACAATACTGGTTTACAACTTTTAGGCAAACTGGACACTGAACTATTTTTTTTTAACTAAATCTTCACTTTCAGGCTCCTATAGCAGCTAAACCGTGAGGAATTTGAAGATGATGAAAACTAGTGATTTGTGAAGTTTTTTCTATAGATTCTAATATTATTTTTTCAAAAAAATTGGAATCAGATTGCACTTCTTTTCCATGTCTTTCAAAAACTATTTTTTTAAAATCAGCATTTTTAAGGAGTAACGCTCACCGTATACAACATTACTTTTTTTGTATGAAGGATAAAATTCTAAGTTTTTTGAATTTAGATTTGTAACTATGATGTCTAGCACTTTAATTTGGTTTCATAGTGTTTTATTAAATATTTTATCTTAATCAAGTTTCGAAGTCGAACTAAATACAATTCAAACATAGGCGGACTGTATACAACATAAACTTTTATGTATGTATCGAAATTCAATTTTATTTTTTTTAATGGATCAAAGACATCAATACCCAACCCGAACATATTTTTAAAAATTTTATTTTGTTAATCTGCTATTTTTCCAAATGTGCAGAACAAAGAATTTGATTTTCAATGAAAAACCTATGTTTAATAAAAGTAAAAAAACACATTCATAATAAAACCAAAACATATTAAAATTATATTCGTTGGATAGCTTGTTCTAAGGACTACCATATTCCAGTTGGTTATGTGAAGTCTCCTCCATTTTCATCCTCAACCTGAGCTTCGAAGGGAAAAAATCTGGAGATTTTTTGTGTTGAAGGGTGGGAAGGTGGGAAAAGGGGAGTTCGAGCAAACCTAAAGGGTTCGACTGAACCCCCAGGGATTCGCTCGAAGCCTGGCTTGCTCCTTCCACAATGGAAAACACGGGTTCCCACATTGAAAGGGGTTTGCTCGAACCTTGAGTTCGTTCGAACCCCCCAAAATGATTTTTTTTTTAGTGGGGGGAATTTTTGGATGTTTTCCTTCCTCATTCGAATTGTAAACCACTTTTGTGGGTTCACCTAGTAGAATGACCATGAACTCTATGATATGTACAAAATGAATGTTTGTAGTAAAATTTATTTCGTGTTCTTGGACGAGGGGATATCAAACGATCTTGGAGTCTCAACAAGATACTTTCTTGATCAAAATTAGAGGATGTTTCATTATTTTGTGATAAAGGTATCTCTTGCTTACTACAATGTGTCATACCTACACAAGACTCTTTAGATTGTGAGATTTTTTTCTCTCCTCTATAGGAGGGTGTAAAATCTAACAAATTTAAATTATTAGTGTTTTGTGTGATGACATTGACATTAAGCAAAGATTTCTTCGTTTGTTTCATTTCTTGAAAAGGATAACACTCAAGACCACTAATGTCCACCAGTTCAGGATGCACTACTATTAAATTCGGCTTAGAAGAATCTTTTGTTAGAGTGTTGCTAATAAGTGAAGGCTTGTTTATTTCTATCAAAGGACAATAACCAAGACCATTGGTCTTTTCTTCTGTGTTAGGTTCTATAGGGACATAGATACCTTGTTCTCTAGAACCACATCATTTTCCACTATATCCAAGTTGTTTCATAAGCTCATAACCTCTTTCATAAAGCTTTCTCATTTCTTTACGATTTAGAGGTTATTGATAGTTAGTTTTGTCAAAGGTTGTTGTATATGTTGTCTTTTATTTTGAAGTGGTTGAGGTGGAAGCTTTCGAAGGGTCTTCCAAATTTTGTGTTGACATTTCCGCTTTTTCAGAGTCTTAGTTTATGATCTTGTATTCTCTCATGAATGTTGGTTTGAAGTCTAAGGAACCCCAATCATTTTCTAATAGCTTTGTGATTTTCTCGATATGTTGTTCTTTGTTTGTTTGCATGGGTTTCGCTTGTGTAGTTTGTGTCAATGTTTTCAAAGGATTTTCTTTGTTTTTCTCAATGTTCAAACAACTATTTGGTTTGGGATCAACTTCAAGTATGTATACTTTATTATTGTAGACATAATTCATTTTACGATGTAGATTAGAAAGCACCCCATTCATTGCATGTATCCATGGTCTAACTAAAAGAATATTATATGAAAGATCGTGAGGAATAACATGGATCGGTGTTTCTATTGTGGCCTTTCCAGCTTTAATAGGTAAATTTATCATGTCAAGTGATTGTTTTCTGACATTGTAAAATCCCTTAATAGATAAAGATTCAGGTTGAAATTTTTATTTATCCATACCAAGCCTATCCAAAAAAATTACGCTACACACATTAAGAGCGGAGCCATTGTCGACAAGGGTTCTCTTTATCCTTTGTGTATTGTATTTAGCTATTATCATGAAATCGTCATTTTTTTTTTGCACTTCCAAAGGAGGGAGCTCATTTTGGTGGAAAACAATGGCAACATTTATTCCTTGAATCATGGTTTCTATGTCATTTGGTTGTGCATTAGAAGGGATAGGAACTTGTTGTAAAGCACTTTGAATCATGTTGTGATAGTGAGGGGATGCTTGAATAAGGTCCCATAATGATATCTTCGTAGGAGTTCTCTTAAGTTGTTCAACAAGATCATACTCCTTTCCACTTTGTGAAGACAAATGAGGACCTAGTAAGATAGGGTTAGGCAATGGGAGGGTTGTTGAAGGTGTTTTTCTTGGCTATGGAAACTTTTGCATTCATAACCTCAGTGGTATTGGTTTTATTTATCTCCAATAAAGGGCAATCTAGTATCATCTTTTCACGATCATCTAAAGAAGGCAAAATATTATCATTTTCTTCCACCATGATATTCTCCCTAGGAGGAGATTTTTTAGGAGAACTACAAACCAAATGTTCTTGACATTCAGGGATTGGTTCTTCTAAAATAACTTCATCGCAAGTAGGGGATGATCAATGGTTAAGTTGTCTTGTTTATCAATGATGGTGTTTCCTTGTTTAATAACATTTTCCTTAGGGGAAGAGGGGAAATTAGGGCTATCATGAGTTTCATCGATTGTGTTTTATAACATCAAAGTATCTTCTTTACAACCAGGAGAGATACTAGGAGAAGAACAAATGTGATTGTCAAGATTGTCCATATTTTCACTCCTTTGTCCCATAATTTCTTCTAAGATAGGATAGGTAGGGGAAGAATCATAAAGAGGGTTGTTATAGACCTTAAAGGTTTCATCATCCAAAACCAACACATCTTCCTCACTTACGCTTTCATCCTCTAAAACATTATTGGTTGAATTTTCAATGATCTCTTATTGTATTATGTTGTCATCATGATTACCTATGGTTGTGTCTTCGTGTTCATCAATGTCTTGCCTAATAAGAGAGGTAGAAGGAGAGAAACAACTAGGATTCTCAAAACTCTCATTGATTGGTTCTTCTAACACCAAAATATCTTGTTCACCAATAGGACAGATATTAGGAGAAGAACGAATATGATCGTTAGGAATGTCCAAGGTTGTATTCTCTTTCACTAAAACACTCTCATAGGGAGGGGATATGAAAATTTTCTTAGCATGCCTAGAAAGGTAAGGTACTAACATTGTTTGAACAAAAATGAAAAGCACTTCTAACCATCTTATGCAATGCTTTAAGAATGTAAACAATGTGTTCCAAGATGAAAAATACTTTTATCCAATGTATGCAAAATTTTAAGAATGCAAACAATGTGTATCCAAGAATGAAAAGCACTTTTATCAAACTTATGCAAATTTTTATGAATGTAAACATTGTATATGCAAAAGTGAAAAGTAATTTTATCCATATTATGCAAATTTTCATAAATGTGAGCATTTTTAGATCTAATGATGCTTGTAATTGAAATAATTTCAAAAATGACTACCCTCAATTGATGTTTTTGACTTAGATGCATAAAATAGAATTTACTGAGACTTTCCAAATTTATAGTATATGTTACCAGGAGGCCTAGGAAGCACAAAAATGAGGTTTTTAATACTATTAAAGGTAGTTTAAAATTTGGACTGGGACTAATTTTCCCAGAGGGGTGAATGAGTCCTAGTTAGCGTATTTTTCAAAAAAAGAAGAAAATTTTAAGTGATTTTTATGCTTTTTAGTTTGTATGGTTTCTACTAAGGGACTATCCTAGGGGTGAATGATAATGGAAGAAATAAATCTACTAAGGGACTATCCTAGGGTATAATTTCAGGTTACAAGAGGGATTCACCACCAAGTAAGAACTTGGAAAGACTAATGCAATGTAAGATGCAACACTAAAACCTAGTTTGATGTAATGACCTATGCAATGACCTAAAAAATGACCTAGAAAAGTGTGCAAAAAAAAATAGAAAGTTGCAAAATAGAATGTGTGCACTTGGAAACTTGTAGAGACTTGAATGGAGATTGGAAATTTCACAAACCTTGAAATTTTGGCCTATTGGGACTCATTTTCCATTCTGGGTGAATCAAGCCCAATTCTGGATTTTTGCACAGAAGTAGGTTTCGGGCAAAAGGGTATATGCATCTTCAAATATCTTTGAAAAACACCTACAGTGGGACTCAACCGCCACTTGTGGTGAATGATTCCAGTTTTGATTTTCTAGAACTTCAAGGTCTAAATCTACTCTTCTCATTCTGCTCAATCTGCTCCTCCAGGTTTCCGGATCCAAAAATTTGGTTTCGAGGTTGTAGATGACCTTTAAGTGAAGATTATGACCTTGCAAATGGGGAGACAAATCCAATAAGTTTGTAACCTAATCTTATATGACCTTCAATTCTTTAAATCACCTAGATCTGCAATCACACAAAGAGAGAGAGAGAGAGAGAGAGAGAGAGAGAGAGAGAGAGAGTTGATTGTTAGGGAATAGGGGTTTTCCTTGGTCAAACCCCTTTTAGGCAATTAAACCAAATGATGAGACAATGAAACACGGACATGAAACATAAAACATAGGATATGAAACATGAACAATGCTACCTTGAATGATGTCATGTAGATGATGTCTTATAAATTTGTAACTCAACATGAAATGACCATGAAGGATGTAGATCTTGATCTTGAAAATAGGTGTATAACAATGCTTGGTCTTGGATCTTCAATACTAAATCACAACAATAGCTCAATAAAATGCTTGATTCTTGATAATCTTTGACATGATGATGGATCTTGAATTGCTGCAACAATTGATGAATAATTTTTCCCTTGAATGCCTTAGAAATGATCTTGAATGCTTTCTAGATGATCTTGTGAAGTCTTGGAATCCTTAACTCTTGATTGTTTGACTTGATATCATGTAGGCTTATGTTTCTTAGGTGAAACAAGGCTTTGAAAGCTTTCTTATATAGGCAATCCACTCAAATGGTCGTTTATTTGATCCCCAAGGCTAACATAGAAGAAATTTGAACTTAAAACCCAATTTTTCTTGCTCAAACCTTAAAAATAGGCCAAATGGGACTCATTCACCATTCTAAGCAAATGAGTCCTACCTGGATGGGACTCATTCACCCAAAATGGAGAATGGGTCCCATAGGGGCTATTTTGCTTGCTAAAATGTTAGGGATTAAATGTAAATTAAGTTTCTATGTTGATATTATCAAGTTTTTGATTGAAATATACCCTGGGATACACAATATAAGGTCATAGGGGCCTATTAATGATGATATTAAGGTAATATATGCAAGAGGGCCCAAAATCCAATGTGAAAGTGTAAATAAATACACTTTAGAGCACTAAATTAAGGAAAAAATGGGTCTATTTAACTTAAAAGGGCCCTAAATCCAATGCGAATGTGTGGAACACATTACAACACTAGATTAGGTCCAAGCCTCCTAAATTTAATGTGAAGGTGTCAATAAATACACTCTACAACATTAAATTAAGGCAGATTTAGGTTCATTAGACTCAAATAATTAATAAAATCCTAGAAAAGTGTGAAAGTGGACTACAACACCTTTACAAGGCACAATTTGAATAAATTTTATCTAGTTTACAAGGGCCCAAGACTTATATCAAGGAAACATTTTAAGCTTAATTTACGAAGAAGGAGCTAAACCAGTGTGAAAATATCATCGATGACATTTTTCGACACTACAGGTGATTTAAATAAGACGATAATTATTTTTTTGTAAAAATGTGGTGATTTAAGTCATGTTACAGCTTGAACTATTAGCCAATTTTGGATTCCCAAATTTCAACTATTATCCAATTGGATAATATTAGCCACTAAAAATATCACTAGTTGAGGGATTAGGGTTGAGGGTTTAGGATTTAAGGTATAGGGTTGAGGGATTATGGTTGAGTGTCTAATGTATAGGGTAGAGGGTTTAAGGGTTGAGGCTTTAGGGTTTAAGGGTTGAGGGTACAAGGATTAGGGTTGAGTGTATAATGTATAGGGTAGAGGGTTTACAGTTGAGAGTTGAGGGTTGAGGGATAATGTTCAAGGTTGAGTGTCTAAGATATAGGATCTAGGGTTTAAGTTTGATGGTATAAGGCATATAGATGAGGTTTGAGGGTATAGGGTATAGGGTAGAGG
Organism: Sequoiadendron giganteum; assembly: GCA_007115665.2. NCBI lineage: Eukaryota > Viridiplantae > Streptophyta > Pinopsida > Cupressales > Cupressaceae > Sequoiadendron > Sequoiadendron giganteum. The sequence goes on from CM021102.1 coordinate 647,253,968, forward strand.
TTTGAAGGTTGGGGGATAGTGTTCAAGGTTGAATCTCCAAGGTTAAGTGTATAGGGTATAGGGTTTAAGGGTTTAAGGGTATCTAGGGGTTGAGATTTTAGGGTTTAACGGTTTAATGATTGAGGGATTAAGGTTTTAAGGGTTTGGGTTTTAAGGTTTGAGGGATTAGGTTTTAAGGTATAGTGTCGAGGGTAGAGGGTTTAGGGATATGGTTTAGGGTTTAGGGTTTAAGGTTTAAGGGTTCAGGGTTGAGGCTTTAGGGATAGGGTTTAGAGTTAAGGGTTAAGGGATTATAAGTTTAAGGGTTGAGGGTTGAGGCTTTAGGGATAGGGTTTAGAGTTAAGGGTTAAGAGATTAGGGTTTAAGGGTTGAGGGTTTAAGGCTTTAAGGTTTAAGAGTCAAGGGTTTAGGGTTTAATGGTTGAGGGCTTAAGGGATTAGGGTTTAAGGGTTGACCATTAAGAGATTAGGGTTTAAGGTATAGGGTTTATGTATTAAGGTTAAGGGTTTAATGTATAGGGTAGAGGGGTTGAGGGTTGAGGGTTTAAGGGTTGATTGTTTAAGGGTTGAGAGATTAAGGGTTGAGGGTTGAAGGATTAGCATTAAGTGTTGAGGATTGAGGGTTGCGGGTTGAGGGTTTAACCTATAGGGTTGAGGGTTGAAGGATGAGGATTTAAGGTATAGGGTTGAGCGACCAGGGTTGAGTGTTTAATGTATAGCTTGTAGAGGGTTTAAGGGTTTAGGGTTTATTCTCTGCATCACAAAAACTAGTCAATACTATAAAAATAGAGACTAGAAAAATTAGTTAGAAGTCAAAATAACCAGAATGGAAAAAAAACATGTCAAAATAACCAAAAAATTTCCTTTTACCCAACTGCAACGGTGCAATCCGCGGGTGCGATGCTGTTTGGAAAGGTCAGTGGCGCAATAGAGCACTGCTGATGACTGAGAGCGGCGCTCTGCACAAAAATAGTGAACGTGATTGTGGTGTTGTCTGGCAAGTGGTGCAATTTGAAATTTGGAAAACTCGCAGAAAACTTTGAAATTTGAATTTTGTGGGCGAGAAGACACCAACAGCGGAGTTTGGAGTTTGGAGCGGCGAAATATAGCGTCGCTGGACTAGTATTGGTGCAGTTTGGCGTCGCTTGAGAGTCAGCGACTAAGTTTTCCGAAACATGCAAAAAAACACAAAAAAGCATAGAATTTTCTAAAAAAAATGTGATTAGAACTTGAGATCTACCATCCTTCCAACGCCAAAATGTGAACCCCAATCCTTATACGTGCACAAACATGAGAAACAAACACATAGTTAGATTCATATGCAAGTAAGAACAAGGATTCCCCATGAAATTCATTAGCAATGCTCAAAAATAGGAAAATATGAAGAACAAGACAAGAAAGTAAATAAATCCTAATTAAGCATGCAAATCCTCAATCCCATGGGGTAATTGGTGCCAATTATGTGTAGAAATTGGACCTTTCCCAACTCCTATGCAAACTTTGTGATGATTTGATGAGGATTTGATCCACTTTGGTTGAATTCCTGCATAACCTAGCTAAGAACTTGATAAAAATAGATGAAAATGGATATGCTTGAAGATGAAAGTGAGTATAGTGAGTTTACTCAAATTGTGGATGATGAATGAGAAGGAAAGGCTCTCATTTATAGATGTGATTGAGAAGAGAAGAGCTAAAATGGATGAATGTGGGGTCATTCAACATCCAATGACCAAGGGCCACTTGTCAAGATGTGAATGGAGGAGGATTGTGCACATTTTGATGAATGTGCCCATAAATGCTATTAGATTCAAATTTGAAAGTTGAAAGTTGGAAAGTTTAGAGGGAAGGGAAATGGAGTTAATGTCACTTGGCTCAATGCCAAGGACATGTAAGAGGCATTAAATGCCTTGTTGGAAGTACCCATCCCTTTTGGAGGAATTTTTGAATTGGAAGAATATTCCACAAAAGATGCTCTTTTGAATGGAAATTGATGATTTAATAAATCAAATAAATTGATTTATTGTGCAAGTTGCAAAATCTAGAGGATTGAAGTGATTAGGATTAGATTTAATCCTGATTTGATCAAATTAAATGGTAATTAGGTGATTTGAAAATTTTGACTTAGATTTTAGGATTTAACTAAGTCAAAGTTGAGAGGAATAATGATTTTAGATTTAACTAAATAAAATTGAATTATTTAACTAAGGAGAATGATGTTAAATTAAATCAAATAAGCGTTAATTTATTTAATTTAAGAAGATGACCTTAGAGATTTAATTAAATGAAGTGAATTATTTAATTAACAGAGGGATGATCAGATTAATTAAACGAAATGATTTATTTAATTAATAGAGGAGAATGACTTAATCGGATAAATTTGATTTATTTAATTAAGAGAGGGAATATGATGAATTTAATCAAATAAATATTATTTAATTAAATTGATTAGTAAAAGGGGATGATTTAGGAAGAAACGATGTTAGTAAGATCGGGATAAGGTGTGTAGGATCAACTTGTATATTTTTTGTGTCTATATGCACCTCCTTGTCGTCCTTGCAATTGGCCCAAAAAGGCCTCGACATTATGCAGCAGGGCATGCTCCAATCCAACCATTTTCTTCAACTTTCCATACGGATCCATTCGTGGCCGAGCAGTGTGGAACTTCAAGTTATAATCGCTCAGCTCCTTGTTAGAATAATCTGCACATTGAGAGGTGTGGAGTTCATACTGCCCTCGGCTGTGTTATCACAAAATCTAGCAGTGCTCGATTCACAGATAACCCCCCTACGAAACCAGTTTGTTTCCTAGGCCCGTGTGTTTCAAGCACGTAAAATGAGGAAAACTTGTTTTATGAGGTCTCTAATCTTACCTAGTCCATGTAAGTGACGATAGGCTTGACTTTCGAGTTTAAGGTTTGTGAACCAGGAGTTAGTCATTTTCTACATTTTGGTGCTCAGGCGGTGTTTTTCACCGCCGTTGCACCTATTTTATGCTCTAACTGTTTTTGGTGCTCAAGCAGTGTTTTTCACCGCCGTTGCACCTAGTCCAAGTTTAGTTTTGGTGCTCGAGCGGTGAAAATCGCCGCCATTGCACCTAATCTTCTTTACTAACACTTTGGTGTTCAAGCGGTGATTTTCACTGCCCGAGCACCTATTTGTTGGTTAAGTTGAGTTTGTTTGCCGCATTTAATGCCCGCGATTTAAGTCATTTTTTTAGGTTATTAACTCAAACATGATTTATTTTCGCGTGTTTGCATAAAGACTTCTCTCCACACTTCGCTCCCGTGCTATCACAAGTCGCCTTCCTCAAGCTCGAATCTTGGTTTCTACCTCCAGCACGCGGTTTTCGTGTCCATCACAGTAATCTTCACCTGGTTACCATTTTCAAGGTATGTTCTTCGCATTTTTCTTTCCTTTCTTTTTGTCAGTATTTCTTTCTTTGAATTTGTCGAATGCTTTCCATTTCTCGTTTATTTTAGGCGTTATTCTTTCACCTTTCTTTTGATTAATCTGTTCCTTTCTCTTTGCTTCTACCCTCACGTCGGTTCATTTTTCCATAGCTAACCCTGTCGTTTTTGTTCTTTCCAATCCTGGCAATGTAATGGCAAATAATTTCTCTACCCTCACACACGTCGCCCATTTTGTTTAAACCCTTGGTGTTCGGGTGAGGATTTTCACCGCCGTCGCACAAAATGCTAAGTCATTTCTAGTGTCTTGGCGGTGATTTTCACCAATATGACACCCACTCCCAAAATACCCAAGTGTCATGGTGGTGAAAATCACCGCCCAGACACTTAACAACTTTCGGCATATCGGTGCTCGAGTGGTGATTTTCACCACTCGAACACCAAAATCTTTCACACTTTGGTGCTTGAGCAGTGATTTTCACCGCCCAAACACCAAAATATTTCACACTTTGGTGCTCGAGCGGTGATTTTCACCGCCCGAACACCAAAATATTTCACACTTTGGTGCTCGAGCGGTGATTTTCACCACCCGAACACCAAAATCTTTCACACTTTGGTGCTCAAGCGGTGATTTTCACCGCCCGAACACCAAAATCTACATTCTTTTTCTAACACTCTAAAACATGTCTTTTCTTCATCTTCACTTCCACCGCACATTTTCACACCTCATTTTTCGCACCATACAGCCAAATCACAGTGACTCCATATCGCCTGCTCATTTCACGTTTCCCCATATGACATGTATTTCCTGACAACACTGAATTCACCATTCTTGCAGTTAATTTCCAAAGTTTCATCAAGAGGTCCTCGGAGATAAGAAATACATCAGTCTTGGCTCCCCTAAATGTCAGTTAAAATGCCACCACCATCTCTTAAAGCAAAGGGTAAGATGACGTATAAGTACCAGGGCATTTTCCCTCTGACCATGTTGTTGTCCAAAGTAGATGAGATCAAGGATACCGAGATCGGTCATCAAGATCTGGCAGATTTCGTAAAGAGGATCCAACAGAGGCCATGGGATGAAAATCTAAAGGCCATTGTACATAGAAATCTTCATATGGTATCCACTTTCCCAACTTCAGCTCATCACACGGAGTTTGTGCTTCAATTTGTTGCTCATTATATCCAAGAAGATAGAACTGTGAGAGATACTGCAGGTCAGGTTGTAATGAAACTTGATGGTGAATTTTTCGATAGTCTTCAAAGTTCCACAAATGGAATAGTACACTCCCATCACGATCCAGAAGGCTCAAGAGATATTTGACAATGATTCAATCAGGGCCAAGACATTGATTAACTCACAATGGTTGAAGACTCCTCGACATGCTGTATCTAGGTGGCCTAAGGGACTTCCCAAGAGTGACTTCAAAGAGGATGTGAGAGACATGATTACCTTGTTAAGCAGAGTTAAGGGCTTGCCTGAATAATCACAATTTCAAGATTGGATGTATGAATACATCTGAATCATCAGAAGGAGGAAAGTAAACATTGATTGGAGAACACAGATCAGTGACGAAATCCATGAGCAGCTAATTAAGGTACCCACCACATTAAAGTTCTACATGACTTCTTTCTTGGTGTACGCAGCAGAAGTAATGAGCCAGCTTCCAGGTTTATCTACCAAAGGTAATAGATATTCTACCCCTATATATGATTACTATTACCAATTAAACCTAAGGCGAAGCTTCCACCACTTCAGGAGAGTCACAGATGCTTTCTTTGCTCCATTGTTGTTCGCTTTTCACCCGACTCTGGAGAAGAAGAGAATATCAAATGAAGCCTACAAGGCGGTTAGCAAGGTTGGATGTGTTTTCCTTCAATTCTTAACCTTTACTTATATAAGGGTAGGTTGTTTCATGGGATTTCCTTACATGCTTCCCAGGTACCCCTCAGACAAATGGATCCTTATGGAGTTGTGCAGGTAATTGATTTCAGTGCACAAAGAACAAAAAAGGAATCACAAGCCAAGTTTTAGATTTCCATTAACCATTGGCAGGTACACAATCAAAAGTGTACAAAAGGCTAAAAATGTTTCAGTAGAGATGCACATAATGACTATCAAGACCTACAGGTACAGGCGTGACTTTGATTTCAGAGATGTAAAGAAGAAACCCAGGAAAGGTCACAACCACGTTTATCAGTTTGAAGACATATGGGAAAAATGTAGAGATGAGGAGGATGTCTGTAAGATGGATTTTTGTAGGTTAACAGTTATATAAATCAGGGCTCTCAATATAGCTGATTTGTCTGAATTTCACAGATCCAGGAGACATTCTCAATTCTGCCTATGATGAGGATAATATCGTTGGGAAGCCTTTACCTCCAGTACAATGGTCCAAGAAAGAATGTAATTACATGAGGGAAAGGCTGGCCCCTATTCTACACAACATAGCAGAATGGCTTCATAAGCACGACCATCAGATTAAAGCCTTCAAGACAGATTCTGAAGGTGAGCCTCCCAAAGAAAACCCAATCCACGGCCAGAATCCCATGCCAAAGATAAACAAGTTGTGATTCCCTCTTCATCCTGAAAAGGGCCAAGGATCAAGTTCATTGTGGGGAAGACTACTCCACAAATCACTGAAATATGAGAAACAAGAGCTACCACACCACATACAAAAGAGAAGGAGCTTGTTTCTGAGGAATTTTCCTCTAATGAAGAAGGAGGAGATACAGAGTTTGAATCCATAGAATCAGAAGATGAAGACTCTGGAGAAACAGAATCAAATGAAGAAGGACAATCTCATAAAGAGGTTGAGGAATATCAAGAGGATGAGCAGATTTTGTCCCCTCTTCAAAATGAAATTGAGGAAATCCAAGTGTCTTCACCAGACCATGTCCACCTTCCTCACACTCCTTCAACACCTAAAACTCTTGTTCCTCCCATTCCTTCTTCTCCTCTTCCTACCATAGTTACAGGAGTAGAAGATGTTTCTTCCCCACCAGTAGTATCAACTATGTCGGTCTCTTCTACAGTTGTCCGAACACCAAATATCAATGATCTATCTAGTTCGCCAATTTCTATCCCCAATTTTTCATCTCCATCTTTTGAAATTTCTTCGGAGGCTGAATTTAACAGATTCATGAATGAATCTTTGTAGAGTTAGCTTGGCGTGCAAACAACTGGGCCCATAATGACTACTACACCACCCATAGTTACTATCTCAGTTATTTCTCAAGGAGCCCCTGCAGCTCAGGAATTAGCAGTAAGGGAGATATATATACTTCTTCCCTCCCTCCTTGGTTGGTGTCACAGGTTCCTAAGCGCAAGAAGCAGATGATCTCCCCTGATGAGCTGGACCTAGAAGAAATACCTCCCCCCAAGATCAAGGAAAAGAAAAAGGCTAAGGTTTTGTCAAGACTCCATGTTGATAAAGTTGGCCAGAAGTTTGTTGAAGTAGGTTTTCCTTCACAACCAGAGGGCGATGTGAGTATGGAAGATTATACTATGAAAAGGATACAACTTGGGAAGGTAACCAATGAAAGTGCTAAAGAAGACACCCAAGTAGTGCTAGATGCCCTTCCAGGGAGGCTTGACAAGATGGAGCAGTCTAAGAACCCATATAAGGAGAAAGTTGAATGCTATGCCAACATTTTGATAAACATAGCGGGATCTTCAATTGGTGATACCCAATCTATGACCTTGGTGAATGTTGAAGAACCAGCTATACAAAAGGCAGAGAAGCTTGCAGCCAAGGGTAAAGTGTTGAATGATTTTATTGATGAAATCATGGATCACAGGTCACAGGTCATCACCACCGCAAGTGAGAAGAAAGCACAAATATCCCAACTTCAAACTGAGCTTAATAAAGATGAAGAATCACTTGTAAAGGAGCTACATGAAATGGAAATGGCCTTATCATCATGGCTAGAAATGAAATAATCCAAGATCAGCAAATTGGTGAAGAATGGAGTTATACCTGACAAGGATAAATATGTGGAGGTGAAAGAATCACTCAAACATAAAATCCAGGTATTAAATTTTTTGGCTAATGAGATTCACCAAGTACAGGAGGATATAGAAGGTTACCGGGTTCTTCTGTTAAATGGAATGGAAGAGTTACTGGGTGATCTCCTTGATGATGAACACACCTTTCTTCCTCTCAGTGAGATAATTCAAAAGTTCAAAGAGGCCTTTAGGAAGCTAGTGGATGATAAAGGTTTTTCCAAGAACACCATGCACATTGTATGTGATCTACAGCTTTCACTTGATTGTTTCAAAGCTCATCTACAAAGGTGTAAAAAGGTTTCCTTATCTACTAAGAAGATGGTTACCAAAATACACACTCTAGTGGATTATACGGTTGGGCCAGATGAAACTTTCCTACAGAAGACTGCAAATAAATATGAAGACTTTCGCGCCCAATGCAAAGAACGATAGTCTTCTTTTTGTCTCCAGTGTTCATCAATTTTGGTGTTCCCTACTTTGCATACTGTAAATAGTTTTCGACATCTTAAATGTCTTTTTTTTAAATGTAATTGCACCGAAAATATGAGGTGTAATTACATAGAAATAAATTACACTCAGTTAGATTAGGGTTTCCTATTTTTACTCAACTGATTTCCTTATTTTTCTCTTCCCTCTTTTCTATAAATAAGAGGGATTTTTATTGTAATGTTTACCTTTTGATATTTTGCAACAAAGTGTTGCTCCTTTGAAACAAGCATTGAAACTTTGTGTTCAATATTACAAATCTAGATCTAATCAATAAAGAAGAGGATTACATACCAGACTTTGTGTTGGAATCGATTGTCTTATGTTTTGATTATATCGGTGGTGATTAGTGTATGAGATCTAAAGGGCTCCAAGTGGTTTATGTAAACTTTGTGTTACGTTTATTGTTTGGATTTGTTTGTGTTTGAAGGTTTTGGTTGAAGGATCTACAAGACTTTGTGCTTGTAATCATTCATGCGGTTCGAGGAATTGTCAAGTATCTAAGAAGACTTTGTGCTTCTAATACAACGAACGATACTTCTACAGGATTCAACTTTGAAAACGCTACGAAATGACATTGTGCCTTCGTGAGCTTTCCCTTTTCCTTTTTTTTCTTTGCTATTATAAATCATACCTGTTATTTCTACGTTGTCCTTTGACAAGATAGAAATATCGGCATTACTGTTGTTGTTTAAGTTTAAGTTATCATATCTAGAGCTTTCCATAGTAAAGCATTGTAAACATCTTCTTTGAAAAAAGAGAGAAGTATGAATATAACACACCCCCCCATTTCATGAGTACAGTGTTCACACTTTGGTGCTCGAGTGGTGATTTTCACCGCTCTAGCACCAAAGTGTGAAAGATTTTGGTGTTCGGGCGGTGAAAATCACCGCTCGAGAACCAAAGTGTGAAAAAGACTTTAAGTGTTCGAGCGATGAAAATCACCGCTCGAACACCAAAGTGATTGGCAATGCCAGTGTCGAGGCAGTGAAAATCACCGCTCGAGCACCGATATGCCGAAAGTTGTTAAGTGTCTGGGCGGTGATTTTCACCGCCATGACACTTGGGTATTTTGGGAGTGGGTGTCATGTCGGTGAAAATCACCACCAAGACACTAGGCATGACTTAACGTTTCGTGCGACGGCGGTGAAAATCCTTGCACGAACACCAAGGGTTTAAAAAAAATGGGCGACGTGTGTGAGGGCGGAGAAATTCTTTGCCATTACATTGCCAGGATTGGAAAGAACAAAAATGACAGGGTTAGCTATGGAAAAATGAACTGACGCAAGGGTAGAAGCAAAGAGAAAGGAACAGATTAATCAAAAGAAAGGTGAAAGAATAACGCCTAAAACAAACGAGAAATGAAAAGCATTTGACAAATTCAAACAAATAAATACTGACAAAAAGAAAGGAAAGCAAAACGTGAAGAACATACCTTGAAAATGGTAACCAGGGGAAGATTATCGTGATGGACATGAAAACCACATGTTGGAGGTAGAAACCAAGATTCGAGCTTAAGGAAGGTGACTTGTGATAGCACAGGAGCGAAGTGTGGAGAGGAGTCTTAATGCAAACATGCGAAAATAACTCATGTTTGAGTTAATAACCTAAAAAAATGACTTAAATCACGAGCATTAAATGCGGTAGACAAACTCAACTTAACAAGAAAATAGGTACTCGGGCGATGAAAATCACCACTCGAACACCAAAGTGTTATTAAAGAAGATTAGGTGCAACGGTGGTGATTTTCACCGCTCGAGCACCAAAAACAGTTAGAGCATAAAAAAGGTGCAACGGCGGTGAAAAACACCGCCCGAGCACCAAAACGTAAAAAATGACTAACTCTTGGTTCACAAACCTTAAACTCAAAAGTCAAGCATATCGTCACTTACCTGGACTAGGTAAGATTAGAGACCTCGTAAAATAAGTTTTCCTCGTTTTACGTGCTTGAAACACATGGGCCTAGGAAACGTATTGGTTTCATAAGGGGGTTATCCATGAATCGAGCGCTGCTAGATTCTGTGATAACAGGCCGAAGGAAAGGGAGTAAGGAATCCACGCCTTATGCTTGTTACTCAAGAGGGCATGTGCATGCTTCAGCTGCCGAGAGAGTTGTAACAATATTATCCGATCATTCAGATACCGGGGCAACTTATATGGCTTCTATGAGAAAACTTCGATCCTAATGTATGTAAACTTTGGAAATTGTATGAACAAGAAAGCGAATTATCGAAGGAAGACTCTAGCACTATGGGAGACCCTTCTTTCGAAGTCACCCCCGAGCAATCTGATGATGTAGCCTGTGAAGGCGTCGTTAACCCTATAGTAATCCCTCTTGAAATTTTTGTATTGAAGTTGGGGGTACTTGTCATACACTTTTAGTACCGTTTGTGGATTTGGATTTGGCACTGCAAATAAACCCCTATATTGGGCATGGCCAACAAGCAAGTATACAAGGTATGATGTCATGTAGAACATTGATGTTTTCCTCATGGACACAAACTGCTCATGCAAGCAGTTGCTGATCATTCCAGCCCAATAGAAATATGTGTCTCCTTGGATGATCTCCTCAATAAAATAGAACATCCAATGTTGAAAGAAGGTTGCAGTCGGAAGGCCCATAACTCTGCTTAGAAGAGTTACCAAGTCATGCTAATCTTCGAAAAAGTCACTTCGGAAAATTTCTTGGGGTACTTTATTAGCACTGCTCCTCTTGTCCTTCAGCCAGTATTGATGAATCAGTTTCTTGCACCTGAGGGGATCTTCATCCCACATCTGCTTGTCGTACTCCTTGGAGGTTTGCTCCATTTCGCTAAAGATAGGGATGCGGAAGGTCCTTCCTATTGATTTGGTGGACAAGTCAGCCAATATGTTTACATCCTTGTCCACTATTTTTTTGGTGTCCTCTTGGTATGCCTCCCTGCAGGCCATTACAAGTGCGGGGGCTATGAGAGCTGGCGGGAATCCTGCAGCCTTGGCCAATCCACTACTTCTAATTTTTCTAGCATTTTCAGTTTTGGGATTGAGCCTAACCCTTTGTTTGAATTCATCTATATCTATGTGTCCCAGATTAGTATCTGAGATCTCCTTCCATTATGTAAGGACCTTGGAGTTAAGGGGTTCCTCTTGGAACTTGTACTTCATTTGGTCTTTATCCTCCTTGCCTTGAGGTGCTTTTGTGATTTTCTTTCCTTTGTCTTTCTCTATGGCCGCCCTCGAAGATCTGATAATTGGTTACATATATCTTATGACCAAAGGAGCAATAAACAATTCAAGCATAAAATACGGGGAAAGTTAGCCAAAATCCTACAAAACAACGTTAGTTTAGATAAATCATCATTTCATAGTCCTAACATATCCTTTAGATTGTCATCATCATTTTGCAAGAGGGAATTTCAACATTTCAGGCCCAGGGGATCGGACTTCCCTAGGAAGATGGTTGTTTAGAGTCTGTCGTTGAAAATGGCTTTGGCAAGATGGTGGCCCACGACCAGAGTTCTGTCGGGCGGGACCCATGACTCTAGAAGGCGATCAATTATAACTCCTTTGTAGTCGTGCATTTCAAATCAGCATGGGCAGTAGGACGTCAGGTCATTACCGTTTGGAATGGTAGTAGTCGTTCGGCAGTCTGATGGGAGCGACCAGACACGTCAGGTTCGAGCGGAGATGGGGGCATCGGGTTTACTTCATTAATCGCTTGGAGAATCTAGCGGCCAAGGTGAGTTCACATTCCAGGTAGCGAAAGGGCAGAGGCAATTTTCTTTTAGCAACAATAGGGATGGGACAAAGCCTCGAAGACGGTGACCCGACAGGAGGGATCCGCCAAAGCCCGTTCACTTAGAAATTTTATCATTTTTCGCACAAACGGTCGAGATAAGATCGAGACCTAAAGGACTGAAGGCCATCACTCAAAATCCGTAAGAGACGGTGTTTTTAATGCGACGTCCCGCGGACGGAGGTTCGCTAGCTGGGACCCAAAAAGGAGTTTGGTGTATGGTCGTTTAGGGCTCAAAATGGAGGTGGTCGATGAGGGTGGGTTCAGAAACCATCGATCAAGTGGGTGAATGGAAAAGACCATATGGGGTTAACAAGGAAATGAGTTGTGTGCGAAAATGCCTCAAAGAAATGTGGTCTCATGGTGATTTCCATCACCATGAGACCACATTTCTTTGAGGCATTTTTTCAAATAGCTCACTACCTTGTCTATGATATTGCTTACTATTATGCTTTGATAGATTTTTTCCAAGAATCCATAGTTTTTTTGAAAGCACCTATTTGCACTCACTTACTATTTTTAACCTATTCAATATATCCAAAATCAAATATTAGAATACCATTCATATAAAAATGCTATTCACATGTAATATTTATAATTGTTTACTAGTTACATACCTTTGCAATACATGTCGTTGCGTAATAGGGAGATGGAGGGCTGTTGAAAATTGAATGAACACTATGACCTTGAAATTTCATTATAATCATTAAATTAAATTAGTTAATCTAGCATTTCAAAAATGAAATTTAATAAATTCAATTCAATTAACTTGCTAACTTTGACCTGACTATCAAGGTCGAAAGCCTCATTAAGGAGGGCATTTTTCATCACCAATTGCTCAGCTGCAAATGTAACCTATGCACCTGTGTCCTAACTATGTGTGGGGTCATAGCCACAAGGTGACCCACAAACCTGACAAATATGGGGTGGAATTCTACTCCCCAAAGACTCTCATGGCTCACGTTGTGTTGTAGGATTGACATGTTAGCTATGATTCTCTAGGTCAAGGAACTAATGGACTACAATGTCTCAACCTCAACACTCTCCTTCACAATGGAATGGATGGCCACATGCTCATAGGTTGGTCTAGCGAGTGCTCATCTCCCTAGCCATTGTGGTTCAAGACATGCCCTTGGTCTATCTTGTGCAGAGGCCCCACCTCTACCCTGGAAGTCCTGCATATCAAAATAGTGTGGGACTATTGAGGACAAACTCGTAGTAGAGTTTCCTCAAAAAAATTGCGGGACCTCATTATTGTTGCATGGAGGATGGTCAAAAACCATCCACCACCTCTACCAAAAATGGTTATTTATCCCTTAGTGGTTGCACCAATGGATAGGAAACCTCTTGCTTGAAGGGTATAGAGCTTGATTTCTTCATGGGTTTGTGAAAAGGGAACACATATCAAATTTTGTATTTTTTTCATTTTTGACTTGTTTATAAGATAATTTATATGCATAGAATTGTCTAAACTCTCTCATCTTATCCGACCAAGTAGTTATTTTCTTTCTAATTAAATCTACATTTGATAACATAGATTCAAGAGATTGAGCAAGTGTGGCTCTATGCGAGGTTGAACTTGCAAGATCTTTCAACCTTGCTATTATGTCCTCAATTTATTTGTTGTTATTTTCAATTCTCCCCACTAAATTTTCTTGTGTGCCAAGGGCATATTGAGGAATTACGGGAGGTTTTTGTTGGGGTTTTTCTTCATCAAGTATTTAGTGTTGAATTAATTCAGAATTTTGAGGAGGAGGTTCATTATCAATTATTGTAAAATAAATAAATTTACATCAAAAAACATATTAAATCTACCTATTTAGTAACAAATTCACACAAAATAGTAATCACAATGAATCTCATCATAATGTACAAGTGGTGCTCTAATCAAACATATACAAATCATAAAATGACCTTAGACTAGTCAAGAACAACTCTAAATCATATACCTAAGCATAGATGGAAACATGAACAAACAATCAACACCAAATTTGATTAGCATGTACACAATTATAGACACCTCATGCCAAAAATCTAATGCATATATTTACAAGATAATTTCCATCTACCAAATAAATCTTGGAAACAAGCTAAGGAACAAATATCAATAAGAGAATTAGGATCTAATAGGAAACACATGCAAATGTACCTTACAATATTGGTTGGATTTCAAAAAGTTTAAATGTGAGTACTCCTTCATAAAGTTCACAAGTTCCAAAAGGAGAGTACAAAATCACAAACTTTGGAAGAAAAATTGAAGGTATAAGAAGATAATATTTTTAAATCTCTATATAGAACATTCATAGGGGTTTACAAAAGAAGATATGTCCAAACCCCCACTAGGACAAATTGGATAAACTTCACATGTTTGAGAACAATCCATTAAACAACCTACATTGATAATAGAACTACTGAGAGATCTAAAGACAAATGAAAAAATCGTTTGGATTCATGGACATTTTCCTTAACAACTTCAAACAAAATTTACATTAAGGATAAGAATGAAGAAAAACAATTACACAAAATGTGTAGTAGTAATTAAAACTCACATAGAATATGGTGGATTTTCTATTATTTGATCAATTCAACATAATGGTTCATCCAAATAATTATAAGGAAAATGGTTTGATCGTAATATATAAAATAAGGTTTAGAACAATGGGTTCTACATAATACGAAGAAATAAATGGAAATAATGGTTTCTACTAACAAAGTGTAACTCCATAAAGATAGTGAATTCTTTGACAACACAAAATTAGTCAAATATCATCAAATGGATAAGGATTAATCTAGAGTGTTGGATATATTGCCAATATCAATGATTACCATAGCCTTGTAGCCATACCCAAACTTGAATGTGTCAATTATAGTGTCATGGTCCTATTATGATCATTAAATTTTATTAATATTAATATTAGATCTAATTTAGATCAACCTTGTCAGAGATCAAATTGGTGTTGCACTTGTTTTTTTAGTAATAAGGAAAATTATCCCATCAACCTTGTGGTGTATTTTTTAAAAGAGAATTCTTGCTTTTGTTTGATCAACTTTTGCTAATATTTTTAGTTTTGTTAGTGGTTATCCTATAGATATGAATGAGATTATGATTGAAATAAAACCATTTTAATGTCATTAAAGACATGAGAGCTTGTTGTTACCATTGTCATATTCTTTAGTATTTAGGCATGAGACTGTAGTATGCTTCCACCCTTGGTATAATGAATCACTAATTAGTTCGGCCAATGATGTTGCCACTGTAAACATTGTAAAGAATCATATATGAGAGACAAAAGCTTGAAAATAAGGTTTGAATTAATGTTTGATTTCATGATTTTGGTGATATGGAAGTTCCCTTTCAAACAAGATATATTAAGAATTACAAATGAGATTAACATATTAGTCAACCTTGCAATCATAGAAACATGACACCAATCTTATCTCATAGGTAATAATTTTTTGTTATCATTGATTATGCTTAAAATAACTTCGTCTTATTCAAAGAAAATGATTATCACAGCTTAGAAAAATAAATCCTAACAATTATATATTTATTATAATACCATTATTATGGTACAATGAATTGAAACAATAGTGGAGTGAGTAGTTACTAGATTATTCTTCTTATAGACAATGCTTACCATTTTATACTCTCATTCCAAAAAGGTACTATATCATGAATGATTTGTTAAGTTATTTTAGAAACCCCATTTTCTCTTATCAACTTTGTTTATGTTGAGAAGGCTATTAAAGGATATTGAAATTCTTATAAAGTGAATTGGCAATAATTGTTAAGACATTGGGAGACTTGTGATCTTAGAGATTTCACCATTACTAGGAGGCATGGTCAAGTGTCATGGGGAAACCACATTGCACATGATCCACCCCACCAACATTGTGGAAACATTTGTGGTAATTATTTGATGGAAGTTATTGTACTCAATATCTAAAAATTAATATTGGTACTTGATTACTTTTTTCTTGTATTTGAGAACTTCAAGAACAAGGATATGAATTAAATAGATAATTGATATGAAAGAAAAAAAATTATCAATAACTAACTAAAGTAAGATCCTCTTGCCCTCAATTATGCATTAGATGAGCTTGATCTGTCTTCCATGTTTATTAATTATTTTGTTCCACTCCTTAATAGTAGGAGATTTCTTTAATGCATGGTATTTGGTGTAAATATGTATGAGATAGTTTATCACATTATGCGTAGAATGTTGTTGATAGGGGGATAGAGAGAAAGGATTAAAATTTGTTAGGTCTAGCATGCCTAAGTTAGAACATAGAGATAGAATCTTCATAGTCAATTTGTTTTGAAGTTTCTAGTAGATATTATGGTATACATTTACATAGAAAGAACCATATGATCAAATGAACTATAAGGTAGTTAAAATGACCCAAGATCTTCCAAAACCTAATTATGACACATAGGAACACATAAGGAAGCACAATTGTATAAGTTGGGTTTAGAATCCATTAAGCGTCCTACATACTTATCCTTAATTGTATACCCATAAGTAAAAAAATATACCTAATTATAATGTATATACATCACATTCTTTCAAATATGATCAATGTTGTAAGAAGGTTTGTTTATAGAGATTAAGAATGCCCATGTTTGTGCCAAGGCTAACTTGAGATTTGTTAGGGTGTTGTTTAGGTAATACCAAATAGTCAATAGGACAACAAATCTCAATAAGTTAGATATCAACAAGCAAAATTCAATAATTAATGACCTTAACAATAAGATTAATCCAAATCTAGTTAAGGTAAAATATAACTATTTTTTCATTAATTGGCTCATTGTATGGTATTGCTTGAGGTTGTACATTTTGGCATATGACTAATCTTATTTGTTGGTTGATGCAATTTAACATGTTGACTATTGCAAAATTGCCATGTTGCATAATATGTAATTATTTTGGTCATTAGGTTATTAGAACATTGAAGCCTAATGGTAGTTTACCATTGGAAGTAGTGGATAGAAATTTCCACCATTAGTTGAGCTCATTAAACCCCCTTCAACCACACATAAATCAAATCGATAGATCATCATAAGTAGTAGAGCAACATTCATTAATGTGATAGAATTTTAGAATGATGCATTTTCATTACTAAGTCACTCATTGATTGTAGATTTTATTGTAAAGGCAATTGGCCAATTCTGTAATATGACCTCATTTATGAATTCTTGTAATGATACTATGACATTGCATTATTGTTTCATAAAGTGAATATTACTCGAATGTATATTGAATTACTATATAATTTGATGTGATATATAATTGATAAATACATGCTTTCATTAATGATAATGCAATACAATGAATGTGGTATATAAGTATTGCATTCATATGGTCGCATTAATGTTAAGCTTTGTAAATACACATTTTCTTTGTTACCATAAAAATATGGTAAGTAAAAAAACTCGTACAAACTATATAAATTTTATCTTATAAAGATTTCACAATAAAACTTCTAGAAAAAATGTTGATTCATAAAAAAATGATTATAAAATAACTAACTTAATTAAAAAAACCAATTAAAATATAAAATCTAATTAACAATTATTGTCAAAGCTATAATTTACTTTTAAAGATTTATATAAATATATTAGAAGAGACATCTATAAATATTTCATTATATAATTTGCAAAATTATAATACAATTCAAATCATACATGTTGATAAAACTAATTCATAAATCTCATGTAAAAATGGATTCATAGAGGGATGCATTCAAAAATCCTATGTAAAATGAACTCATATCATTAGAAAGATGCATTTATAAATCGTATGTATAAATGAGTTCATATGGTTAAGGAGATACCTACATTATTATATCAAGATATTTAATATGATTGTGAAATAATCATTTGTAAATGATTTTTTATTTATAAATGTAAAACTAAAAAAAAATAATATCATACTTTCAATTAAATATCAAAGGGTACATGTTTCTATTATAAATTCTTAATAAAACTAAAAAAAATAATTTGATTGCAAAAAATTTAATTTTTTTTTTCATTCTACAAATTTTTTTATATTTTCAAAACTCATATTTTCTAATTTTAAAATAAAATTATATTAATATTTGTTATTATCCTTTATTTTTAAAAAAAAATTATGTGTATATTAAAAAAAAATAAAAAAATTATAAAAATGAAAAAATAATTATAAAAATGAATTAAATTATATTTACAGAATTTTTTTTAAGATATGTATGCTAGAATAAGTTGAAACAGAGAATTTAATTGGGGGTTGATGTAGTTTGAAATTTAAAAAATTAATGAGAACTATTTATAGAAATAATAATTATATATAAACATAAAAATATTTATGTACGGGAGGAGTGAATAATGAAGAGCAGGAATAGCCAGGAGGAGGGTGAGGGTGAAGACAAGGACAAAGATACGCACGGTTTATCAGAGAGAGACAGGTTCCGAATGGAACAACTCTTGGGACAAGGATATGGAGGAGAGGCTTGTGGATATCTAGCTTGAGGCCTGTCAAAGCGTCTCTGGCGGCCAAGCATTCCTCGGCGGGTTTGAGCGGTGGTTCTTCCGTGCCAAATGTCCCTTTGGTGATGGTTTCTTCTGTGAACACCGACTGGATTGGATCTTCTAAAGGCGACTATCCCATTTGAGGGTTAAAGTGTAGTTTCTTGTTGCTTGCGGCTGGGGTTTCTGGCCATCAAAACGAGCACATGAATGTTAAGGGTGTGGGATTTTCACATGCAATTGAGCGTCTATTTCTTACGTTTTGGCTCTCCTTTGAACAATGTTGATGGCGTCCCTCTTATCTGTGATATTCAGGTGTGTGGTTATGTTCTTGTGGCAACCTCTCTGGAGACTTCTGCCTGTCCAGTTGCTAATGCCTTGGACATTGTTGGGACTGGTCTACTGTCTGTGGCTGCTGGTGCTCAAGGGTATGATGCTTGGGGTAGAAAATTGTGGGCGGAAGCTGTCAAATGCTCGAATGTCTCCCATCTTTCATTGTCATTGTCTCCTAGTGACAGTTGTGAAGGTTCTCTACACCGTATTCTTGACTCTGTTGTTGACAGGGTTTGCTTCCAAGCTTAAACATTCGCTTGTTGCTAAATTTCTGTGAGCTAGGCCAAATATTTATCCCTTTAGAGGGTGGGCTTAGGAGAAATGAAATCCTTGGGTCATTTGGAGATTTTAGTCATGATGAAGGGATTCGTTTTTATATCTTTTCCGAACCATGAAGATTGTATACGAATCCTCCATATGGTCCATGGTTTCTCAGAAAGGCTAGTTTATTCCATAAAAGACGGGCTCTGAACTTTGTTCCTAAGAAAAAATGTGTCACTGAGTGATTGGATGCAACGAATTGTCAAGGATTCTTAGGTGATTTGTCATGGTTGCCTTTAAGCTGATCATGTAGCAACAAGGTGCTTGAACAAAAAGAAATAGCAAATTGTTTGGAGCAAAAAAGAACATGTGGAACCTTCTTATCTCTTGGTTTGGGTTGTGGTGAGATGTGTAGCTCCTCTTAGATGGGTGTTAACGAGGTTGGCAGGTCCCTTGCAGAAGAGATGCCAAAGGAGGATTGAAGGAATTTGAGGATGCCTCCAGCCCCTTGAATGTCACTTGAGGTCGTACAAGACAAATAAAGAAAAAGGGCAATGAAAATGGAGAAAAGACATTGTCGTCCTCTGCAATAAAGAAAAGAGGGCAATTGTAATGGAGAAGAGACCTTGTTCCTTGCTTCGTTCCAATTCAACAGACGCTATAAAAATAGGGAGATAAGCCAAGAAGGAATTTTGGGTTGTTCAATGTTCCTTAATAACATTTTGATTTCAAACCATTTTGATAAGGCTGATCTTGTATTGTCCTGGGTTGAATCATTTTGGGTAAGGCTGATCTTTTATTGTACCTGGGTTGTATGCTTTGGGTTTGTTACAGTCAGCTCTTTTGTGTTCCATGTTCTTTGTTATTTAGTTAAGTTTCATTTGTTCTAGGGGAGAGGGGCCAGTAGTTGTGCCGGGTCTAATAGTCATGCAATCAATCGTGATTATAATATCCAATCTTACCACATATTTATACTATATATTGTAAATAAATAGTTCAAATGTAAATAAATAAAAACCAAATGTTGATAAAAAATGGACCCATACTTGAACACATGATAACCTCTAAATGTTATATAAAAAAACATAAATACATTCATGAAGAAGTGAAATAAGTATTTTTTTGTCTCAAATAAAATATCATAACCATCTACTATAAGTGTATCATTTAAAACATAAAATGCTAATTTAATAAAATAAGACACCCATTTAAACATTTACAAAACCAAATGTTGAGAAAAAATGGACCCATACTTGAACACATAATAACCTCTAAATGTTATATAGAAAAACATAAATACATTCATGAAGAAGTGAAATAAGTATTTTTTTGTCTCAAATAAAATATCATAACTATCTACTATAAGTGTATCATTTAAAAAATAAAATGCTAATTTAATAAAATAAGACACTCATTTAAACAAGTATTGTTATCATAGTGAAAAAATATTGTTCGTATGTGTACAACTATTGGGGTAGCAATGTACAAGCATTGGAGTATTTTATATTAATAAATTGTGCTATCACAAATATAAAAGGTGAGTACAACAAATAAAATGTATTTTTTCATTAAATGTGAAGGATTTTCAAAAAAAAATAGTGTTCAACTATTGGTCAATTTTTGTTTGATATAAGTTGTATTTTAAATAATTATGTGTTGTTTTTATAACAGCAAATAGTTTTTTTGTGTTCAACTATTGGTCCATATGTGTTGAATATAAAAGGTAGAGATATCAAAAATTTATGGTTATCCATAGGTATTTGGTCCATTTAGGTTGTATATTAATTTTATTTTAAATAAAAATATAATATTCTACAAGCAACAAATGATATTTTTTTGTTCAACTATTAGGGCTCCCATGATCAAGTTTTAGTGGAACCTTTAAAAAGTCAAATTTTAAACACTTCTCAATAGATGTGTTAATGTGGCGAGTTGCACCAAGAGTCACACCTCCAAACCTTAGTTATAGATAAATAAGAAGCTAGTCTACATTTCAAAAAACAAATGACGGTTCTACAATATTCCAATCAATTGCTACATGCTGACAAAGTTAGCCCGCACAACTACTAGCCCCTCTCCCCTATTTTTTTCATTGTTAAAAAAATTAATATCTTTCAAATATTCTAAAAAAATAAAGATACAAATAGAAATACAATTATAAAAAATAATTAATTCAAATATCTTAAATATTAAACAATATTAATTTTGAAAGAATATTTTAATAATAATAATAATACAATCAATTTAAATATCATAAATATTTAAAATTTAAGTTTTAAGAAAATCATTATTTTTTAAATTAAAAATCAATTATTCTACATTTGCTGTGTTTTCTGTAATTAATTGTTAAAAAAAATTATTTTATTTTATTGATATCTTGAAATTATTTTTCCTAAATGTGCAAAATATAAGACTTAAACCCAAGCTTCATTTCCAATGAAGACAGGTTTGTAAAAACGCCGCCTCCTTTAAAATGTAAGGTTTTTTTCCTGAATGCGATTAAATATTGTTCCCTCATAAAACATCTCTGCTATAATTATTGAATATTAAGTGCTCGGAACAATTGGATACATAGCTTCAAAACTGTAATAAATCAAATTTCTAATGAACAAATTAATAATTATGTTTTTAACATAGTTATACCAGCCTTCTTACATAGCTTCAAGGGCACAATAAATTAATTAGCTTCAGGAACGCACTGAAGCTGTGCTGTGGTACTGCTATAAATATGATACAATTATATTTTACAATTTTCTTTAATTAGCTTCAGGAACGCACTGAAGCTGTGCTGTGGTACTGCTATAAATATGATTTATATTTTACAATTTTCTTTAATCGGCGAGAGAAAATAATTAGAGAAAATAATTCTCGTGTAAACTACTATGACAACAAATAATGAATGAAACTAATAGAGATCAACACCTATAAATAACGGGGATTATTGCCTGAGAAATTGATTTTTTTAAATGTCTTGGGAGAAATACCGGATGAGAATTCAACAAATTGCAATGCGACTTTACATTTACCACGATCCTTCGTGATTTTGCAGTGCTACAGATACAACCCTACACGATTATATACATTTGTGCCCTTTATTTTCTTTGGCAATCTGTTATTTACTAGCGGCCAAAATTTGGATTCTTTTTCTTTATGCTGAAAAATCTTAAGTTACAAGATTGAAATAAAATCATTCCACTCATTGCTATGAGATTTCGTAAAGTGACATCATTTTTATATTAATTTAATTATAACAAGCTGTTTGGGTGATGTTAGATTTATTTGGGAGAGTGAGCTCATTCTAGCAATTACATGGTAGTTTAATTCATAATCTACTTGGGGAGGCAACATGCCATGAGATTAAATTCGAGGAAACATTCCGTACATTGACCCGGGAAGGAGGCTAGAGGGTACAATGACATTCATTGCTTCCTCCCTTTCTAAAAATACTTTTAAGTGCTTGTACGGTAATATTACTACCGTCATATATGAGGAAAAATGTCCTTAATATAATAATGACTATTCACAGAGGTTATTTTGATATTATTTGGACATGCATGGACAAATTTAACAAATTAAAATTTTATACAATTATTTATAAAATTACAATTACCTATGCTTAAAATATGATGCTTTCAGTTATTATAGATCAATAAAATTAAAATATAGATAATAAAATTGCAGGTGTTTTAGATTAGAATGTATGTTTCTGGATTAAACTGTGTATGCTTTTTTAAATCCAGAAACATGCAATCTATTATTCATGGACTGGAAAAATTACACCTACTGGTGTTTTAGATTTGCAATTTTTCCAAGTTAACATTATTCCAAATCTAAATTTTCTCCATAAACGTTAATTTCCTTAAGTTTTCAATGCATTTCAAAATTCCAATATTATTTATAGGCTTAGATAAGTTTGAAATGTATCCATTGTTGAAGTTTTAACATTTATTAATAGCCTTCCTAGTTTGATCGGAAAAGTAGATTACTAAAGTCAAATAGAACCATGGTAACTGATTCTAAAATTTTATAATTGTCCAGGAGAATTTCCACTTGCTGCTCTTGTTTCGATGCCTTACAATTTTAGTATTTACCGAGTTGGACAAAAAAATTGCATTTCCAACATTGGTTGTGGTTTAAAACCAGATGAAATCCACCATCTTTGAAATCTGACATCATCCAACAATTTCTTTTGGCAAATAGGATATTTCTCCGCTCTTGTTGGGATTAATGATAATGCCAGTTTGTAAGCAGCTTTAGGGAAAGCTTATAAAAGGGCTCTGCCAAGAGTAAAATATAAGTTCATTTGGCTCTTGTTCATTATTAAAGTGCATATCTTGCATAGAGCTTCAAGCTAAAGATATCCACTACTTGAATTGGGAAAAACAAAAAGAACAATTATGGCAACAAAATCCTATCATAAAATGACTCTATACATGGGAAGCTACATGGTTTGGGGAAAATGTGCATAGGTACTGCTATGCTTGAATAGAGGCAATTCCAATGAAATCCACCATCATTGAAATCTGACATTATCCAACAATTTATTTTGGCAAGTATGGTGCAAATAGGATATTTCCTTGCTCTTGTTGGGATTAATGACAATGATGGTTTGTAAAGAGCTTATAAAAGGAGGGCTCTGCTAAAGAGTAAAATGCTGTTCAATTGCCTCTTTTCATTATTAAATTGCATATCTTGCACAGGGCTTCAAGTTAAAGATAGTGATATTCATTACACGAATTGGGAAAAATGAAAAGAATAATTGTGGCAACAAAAGCCTATCATAAATGACTCTATACATGGGAAGCAACATGGTTTGGGAAAAATGTGCATAGGCAATGCTAAGCTTGAATATAGGCAATCTACTCTTTTGCATGGTGCAACATTGAACCACTTACAATGAGAAGGCTGGTCTTTGAGAAGGTTGGTCTCTCTCTCTCTCTCCCCCTCCTCCCCTGTTCGTCTCTCTCTCTTGGACTCAAAAAATTGTCAAATCCGTTACAATATGTATGCTAACAGTTGTACAATAGAGAAAAACTACCTGGTTAATTTTACACATGGGCATTTTGCACAAGGAACCAGTCTCATGAAAATTTTGGACTTCCTTGTCTGAATCCTGTAGTGAGTTCCCTACAAAGAAACCAAACATTTTCAGATCAGGCAACAGAATGAAGTCAGTCCCAAATAACCAAAAATTTATTAATGCATAGAGAAAAATGGGCACATTTCAAATGCCAGCATTCTAACTAAACAACATTTACTAAACATTTAGTTACTAAATTCTAGATAGATGAAGAACCAAGTTTAAAGAGGCTCAAGTACTATTGTGTATAAGGCAAGCAACTGGCGAAGTCACAAGAATTACTTCCAATACAAATTTCATGAATCATGACAATTGTATACTTAAAGAGTAGAAGATTTTGGTCTGAAAAAGATCAGAAGAATGACGGCCATTTCACTCTAGATGAAAAATAAGGCTAAACTTAATTAAATACTTATTATAGGGCATTCCCAAAGAAAAATATGCTAACCTTAATATGGCAGATCATGAGTTCCTTTAAGAAGAGGCAAAGTCACTTTAAATTCCCTTGACAGAATCCTATGTGAGAACTTCTTATATAAATTATGTCTTAATTTCATTAAAATTCACTATTAGAGTGAAAAAGACTCAAGTTAATAGAAAAGGCCTGACCCTTTATTCCAACACTCTATAAAGACCCTTTATTCCAACACTCTGTAAATATCTCACAATTCATCTTTTCCAAATGAAACAAATTATTGTGTAACTATAATATAATGATAGGCAGTTAGTGTGAGTATTTTAACATCAATACAATTAGCCAGCACATTTGCACATAATATGGTTCATGAAGGAATAAAACACCCTTTGAAATCTTAAATCATCATGAGCAAACTGGGTCACCACGGGTCTGTGTAATGTTAAAGCTCTGTTTTCACTAGACAGGGCACAGAGGATAGAAAGCTGACTTGCTTGATTTACATTTCTTGAGTTCCACTGAAACGTCTTTAATACCACTTTAATACAGTATCATTCTTACAACCATATTAATGAGGATTCATTTCTATAAGAAATCCAGTGATTGTGAATTTTATAAAGTGATTCTGAACAGGTTCTCTATATGAGTAAAGAGGATGAAAAATGCAAAACAAAACCTTCAAAAGTAAACGATAATGTAAGATTTGTTAAGATGGATAGACATTTGCACGTGCCCACCTTTTAAGTGAAATGATCTTTCTACCTTGAAATTCCATAAAAAAATTATTAACCATTTGATTGGAGTAAATTATGACATCTGAACCCAAAATGAAAGTAATTGGGAACAAAAGCTAGAGCAAAGGGTAGGTCATTACCAGGGCTTAAACTCAATGCCACGTAGCTAGCCAAATAAATAACTTTTTCATTAAACTAAAGATAAGTTTCTTCTAGACTAGCTCAAATTCACATGAATATAGGTTCCAAAAAGAAAAACATACCAGATTGCATCTCCTAATTGAGCATGCACTGATGTACATATTATGGACTCAGTGAAAGAAGAGAATGACCCTTTATTTATTGTGCATATGACCCTAGCTGGCACAATTCTCCCTCATCTTATCAGTCCCGTAGGTATTGAATTTATCTTCCTATTGGAAATTTCTAGTCCCTGGCTTGGAAGGAATGCATGAGTGAGTCGCTGGTAGCTCTACACAATGAAGCCAATGTATTCACCAATGCAAGTGCTCACCAACAATGACAAGAGATTATAGAATAAACATACTGCTCATGCTGTATGCACAACATGCTCACAGTTCCAAACTTCTATTGAAGTAATTTGAACCAAACCATGGGCATAATGTATGTGGAAAGTATGTGAAGAATGAATACATAGAGTTTGAGAGCATTGAATGGCACGCACTTCAATGATTGTGGCTTCTAGTTGTTATTGAATGAGAAAGTGAGAAAGTTACAAGAAGGTTGTAACTTAATTACAAATTACTTGTTAGAAATAACTAATGTAGTGTTATTGCATCATTAACATTAGCAACAAATGCTGACTTTAATTTTCTATTCATCACTGTTTAAATATCACTAAATCTTACATTTTTGAAATGCATCTTCTCACTCTTTCCTCTGCAAACCCTAAAATAGTGAGCTTTGCAGGTGCTTCTAGGGATTCTCCTAAGCAGTACATGGTAGGTGATGCAGATGTTGGTACTCATAATATTGCTGGACTTGAAAGGAGTACTGCATGAGGGGCAGGCTCCAGTGGCTCTGGCTATGCCTTCTAAACAGGGTGACGTATGGGTTAACACAGGTCCTGCAGCAGCTGGGGATGCTTGCCCTACAAGCACCAGGGCTCTATTGGAGCATGCTGTGGACTCTAAATCAGTAAACAACAAGAATGTGGCTACAATTGAGTTTACTAGAAAATGGGCTGTTCTATGATAAATAAGAGCATCATTCAATGTTCAATTGGGATGAATCCCCCCCCCAACCCAAAAAAATGTTATTTCGTGAAACGAAGATGTCCCCAAGATTTGGGGACAACTAGGAAATGTCTTGCCTCTATCCCCCCATCACCACCACTAGGTAGGAGATGTCCTCAAGACTTCAAGGAAACTCCTTAAAGTCTCAAATTTTTTGAGATGGCTGGCCATCCCTTGCACCAAACACCTCCAAAAAGAAATTAAAGAAAAAAAGAAAAATTACATTCTTCTTGATGTCCATGCCCTCAACCCTAACCCTAATGCTTTATGTGCCCCACCCACACCCTAAGAACTCCAAAAAACACTATAAATAAACCTCACATTCTCACTCCAAATCACTATTAAAGCTGGGAAGCATTGAGCAAGGCTGCAAGTGGAATTGTTGCATAGCAAGAGTGAGAGCAAGCAACGTTGCAAGAGAGCACTAGCAAGAGGGAAAGCAATAGCAAGAGGAAGAAGAAGAGTAAGTGCCAAGTGTTCAAGTTTCAATACCTTCATCAAGCCAAAATCCCTCGAGCCCTCAAGGTAAGCCATGGCCCCCCATCTTTTAGGATTTGCATTTTTTTTTTCATTCCTAAATGGCTACACAACCCTACAACATTTACAGGTTTAGGTGTTAACTTCACATTTATAAGAATTGTAGTTTTGGTTTCTTAATTTATTTATTAAATTATTTTAGAATGTTTATTTGCAAATTTGCATAAATAGCTGACTAATACTAGTCAAATTAGGATTTTGTCTTTTGTGTATTTAATGTAGTCTAGGATCAAGGACCCAGTGAAGAGCAGCCAATCCTAGCAGCCACACACAACAGTAACACATGAATGCTTTAGGGAAGCAAGAATAACTCAAAAGCTATCTTTATTTATCAAAATCAGATTATTGCAACTACTGCCTCAAAGGCTCTTAGTCCATTATCAGGGAATTGCAATCTTCTTAATCTCACATCTCCCTTGCATAAACAAAATCAGGCATTTTCATCAACTAGCCATGGAAAATAACATATTCTTCTACTACAGTCTTCTCTTACATTCTTTCATCTATAATCCTCAGCTAAGGAGGATAATATTTCATATTTTGCCTACTAAATCTCCCTCCCTCTCCCTTCTTTCACTTCTTCCTTTCTTTTTTATTGTCACCCTCTCATATTTTTTTTCTATATTGCTAATCGTTTACAAATATTCTGTCCATACGAGCATCAACATGAGACCAATACAAGCTCTTGCAAGCACAATAATGAGACTAATATCAACTCCTTTCGAGAAACCACACTAGAAACCACCTACATGAGACCAATACAAGCTCTTGCAAGCACAATAATGAGACTAATATCAACTCCTTTCGAGCAACCACACTAGAAACCACCTACAGAAGACCAAGAGTTGCAACTTAAAATTCCATATTAGATGTCCCTATGGGATTTGAACTTGGTCTCCACAATGAGAACTCAATGCTTTAATCAATTAAACTCAACCCCTTGGACAATTATATGTTTTTGGAAAAGAGATGGGCATTAAACTGATGTTGCCAGGAATGTAACAGCAATCTCCTCCCATAAAGGTAATGGATTTTGAACACAAAATTAGAAAATGTAATGACCAATAATGGAACTTCTGACTGCTGTAGTCCACCATATAATCATAAATGCTAAGAAATGTGACTGCTTGTGCCCTCATTGTGACCGCAAAAGAATTAAATCAACCCCACCAAAATGAATGTGATGCTGCCTAGAAGGGAAGGACCAATGGGTACCACATGGTTTGTAAAAGGATAACATCTATTTAAGATAATGCACCTAGGAAACAAATATGAGCAACCAAGATGCCAACTCATAACTTGTCCTACTTACAACCACACAAGAAGATGCTTGTGGGTCCCAAATTATATTAGTCAAATCCACCTAAATAACAACATTATTGGTGAGCTGGAAAGGAATTGCCATGTGGGCCTAGATGACCAATCAAAGAGAAATAGCTCCAGCAATAAGAAACGATATTGATTGGGAGAAGATATTCCATTATGCCACCAAGGTGATTACCTAAAGAAATCATCCTCTTAGCCACATAATAATGTGGGCCCTACTAAATAAACTATTCTTTTGAGAATAAACTACCCACATAGATATGTGGATTCCAGCTTGAGACATACACCTACTAAGCATGTGGGCCCAAAAGGAATAATATGTTAAACCAAATAGCCTGAATTCAAAGGTGAACAACCAAGTGCCACATGGACTAGAGGAAAGCTAGACAATGCCAATTGCAAAAGGAATGGAATAACTGATTAGATTGCATAAGCAATAATAATCAGATTGTTTGCTAGATGTCATGAGATTAATAAATGCCCTAAAACAATAACCTAAAAAGGCACACTAACAAGGAATGAACTAAAAACCACACCAAAATTAGAGTGAAAACAAAAATTGAACTTCCATTGTTTTTGGGTGACGAAGCATTGCCTATGTACTCAAATGCTCCTAAATTAGGAAGTATGTGAGCATAGCTCACAAATTCGAGCTAAGTGGTAGAATCGCCCATCCGAAAAGCACACAATCCGCAACAAGCTCTGTTACTGAATAAGGAACCTCAAAAGTCTCTTTCTTTGCCTCTTCCAACACTTAGCTAGGACAAGCTCCATCTCTTTTTTCCAAATTTGTTCATCTTTCATGCCTATTGTGGAATTCTATTCACCATCGATCGATCCCCTCCTCCTCATGTTTCTTCTCCTCCATCTTTTCACTCTTCTAATGGGATTCAACCCAACACTATTCGTCCACCTCCACCAAAGGTCATCTTCATCTATACTTGAAACATCTTTAGTGGGCCATCACTATTTGTCCACCCCCACCAAAATTTTGTTCTCCATTCTTCACTCTCCACTTTGCCTGTACATAAATTATCACAACCAAATTTATCAAAAAATATCACCTTGTTTGTTACTACAAACAACTCAAGTTCAATAATTGCAACTTACGCTCTTTGTACCATCTTAGGGTACATCTGTTCACTCTATGTATTTGGTACCTCATGATGGTACCAATACTCCATATTGACCAATATTTTCATGCCCCCCAAAAGACAAAATCTCTACAATTCACAAGCATATGATGGATTTCAAAGAATCCATTTTCCTCCTCTTCTTTGCCATTAATCATTGCAACAAAATATTCATGTGAAAAATCACACGAAATAAATAGCTCCTCATTCTATATCTCCTCTTAAGCAAGAGATTCTCTTCACCAACTCCATGTGCAAACACAAGGCCGCCACAAGGCATTGTTTCAGCCTCCAACTCCTCAATCTTCTTCATCTCCTTTTCAAGAAAGAGATTCCCTTCATCAACACTAGAATCAAATACAAGGCCTTCACAAGCTATTGTTTCACCCTCCAACTCCTTAATCTTCATCTCCTCTTCAAGCAAGAGATTATCTTCACCAACCTCATGATCAAACATAGGGCCTTCACAAGTGACCATTTTGGCCCCCAAATCAGCTACTATCTTCAAAGGAACTTCCTCAATAACACTTCTATCTTTAAGTTTAACAACTCATACATTTTCATCATCTTCATGCCAACAATGTGACACTCTTCATAATTACCAATCACATGGATGACAACTTCACGTTTTCATAGCCTCCACCCTTTCCAATCTCAAAAGGATGTCCATTATCATCTCAAGGATTTTCTCCTCTTGGTATTGCTCCATAGGTGCCCACATAACTGACCTCTTCAAGACCATCCTCCTCTCCTTTTTTGATGACATCTTCACACACATGTACATACAACTCTCCTCAATTACAGGACTCAAACTTGCAACAAAACCATTAGAGCATTCAACACACATTCAGTCACAATACCTTTTTAGGTACACCATACCTCCTCACAACCTCTAGAGTCACGAGCTTCCACATACCTGTAACAAAACCCACTAAGCCATTTGAGACACCTATGATCATGCCTACTCCTCATGGCCCTCTCCAATCACATGAATACTTTAGGGAAGCAACAATAACTCAAAAGCTATCTTTATTGATCAATATCAGATTATTACAGCTTCTGCCTCAAAGGTTCTCAGTCCATCATTAGGGAAAAACAATCCTCTTAATTTCAAATCTCCCTCACACGAACACAAAATCAGGCTTTTTCATCAACTAGCCAAGAAAAATACCTCTGTTTTCTTCTATTACAGTGTTTCTTACATTCTTTCATTTACAGTACTCAGCTAAGGAGGAGGATATTTCATGTTTTTCCTACTACATTTTGTTCCCTCTCCCTCCTTTCTTTCCTTCCTTTCTTTTTTACTGTTACCCTCTTCTCAATTATATATATTTTTGGAAAAGAGATGGGCATTAAACTGCTGCAGCCAGGAATGTAACTGTACCATCATGCAGGTCCCAGATGACCAATCCAAGAGAAATAGCTCCAGCAGTAAAAGAAATCATAGATCGCAATATGTTCTAACTGGACACCAATAACTCCACCTTTTCTAGATATTTTCCTATACAACCAGACATATTTTGACCATTTCTCTGCGTACTCTGAAAGGCAATTGAACATTTTAAGGAGGCACTTTGCCATTTCCATTAGATCTGGTTCTACTTAATTGCATTTCCGAATGAGAACTAATAGGAACATTTAAGTTATCACTTACAGTGTACACATGATACTGTCACATGTGTGTGAGGGAGTGCACATAGCGGCATATCATTAACAAGGTCGTCTAAAATGCAAGAGAAGGGGTCATACGGAAAAATAGAGAAGAAGTCCTAGATGCAAGAGGAACAAACTATAAAATTAAAGTAAGAGCTGCAAGAGTTGAAACCTAAAAGAAGCAGTACACCTATTGAGATTATTCATCATTGTAATAGAATACCTTCTTACGATTAACTCTAGCTGTCTTCCAACAAAGAAGACCTCCTGACCTTGACTCAAGCCTCCTGTTAACAAACAAAGAATCCAAGTCAGCAGCTTTCGGATACACTAAATTGTCCATCTTAAACAAAACAAATCCCAAACATGATAAGTTGTGTTGAATAATCATACTCATTGTTACTGTACTCTTGTCCATTTTGGTGATACAAAGAAAAACAGAAAAGAGGGTAGAAACATAATCACAAGAAGCCTTTTTTAACATTGTTTTCACATGATGTTCATTTAAATGGAGTGTAATTAAGCTTGATTTGTGTACTCTTTGTAAGAAAACAACACAGGCTGTTATGTTGCAGTTTAGTGTATATAAATATTCCCTTAACTGGAGTTTAACTAGACTCTTTTTTTTATATCTATGGACATTAAACACTCCAATAGTGTTGTAGTTCAGTATCTAAATTACTGCAGACAATTTGTCAGGACTTATAAGGGGTGCTACTGAAAAGGGGTCAAAGAAGTTCATGTACCTAGAATGTACCTAGAAATTGAATGGACTCAGAAAAAAAATGCATTGCAATTAAAGATCAATACATGTACAATTCACGTTGCTCTGATATTATTTTATAATTTTATTCAATGAGGCAGATGTTTGATAAAAATAAAAACATAAAATACAGTGTTTTTTCTTTAACAAAATATAGTCATGTCAGATGCTGCAGTGTCTCAAAATATCACAGAATATAAGCTACAAGTATCACAAATAACATAAAAGGTTGAAAACTCTAGGCATGTAGGGGGCTAACTTCTAAATTAAAAGAAACAAAGTGTTCCATGCAGAACAAAATTCAAACAAAAAATAAAAATAGATAAGATAACTTCTGGATTGGAGAATTGAAGTTGAGAAGTTTTATTTTCCAGTATTCTCTTGCAGACCTCAAATTTGTTCTCTTGGAGACTTCCCATTTATTCTCAAGCTGCTAAATATCCAGATCATTTTAATTTTTAATAATCAGACTGCTAGGTATAATCCTCAGTCCTATTTTGCCACTGTTTTGAATACTTGACAATACACATTAAGCTCAGTATTCAGTCTTTGAGGTTTGAACCATAAATGATAACTGCAGACATTATGATCCATCTTGATCTAGAATATGCTGTTCATATCAGAACTGTCTCAGTAAAAGGTTCTTTTTCCAAACTTCAAATGCCTCAGAGGGATCCAAATAGGAGCTTGTGATCCAGAAAACTGCCAAGCAGTTCCTCTAGATGGTCATGATTCAGTGCACTACCTATAAACTAAATTTGATGATACTTCTACTTCCAACTTCCAATCCATCAAAGATCCATTTAGTTCATGCCATCAGTGTTTCGATTTAGAGCCTACCTTTCACTTTGAGCTAAAGGAGCAGCAGTTGGAAGCACAGATCCTTCAAATAGTCCAGATATAGGCCATATAGCAAATATATGCACATTCATGCACCAAATTTTCCTATTAAATTCCTATTTTGTTGTTCTGAACATAAGTGTGGAGTTGTAAACTTTCAGCCGTGTTTGAACTTATTTTGTTCTATGTATCTAGTATCCTAACAGGCATGGGCTAGTCATGGATTGGCTGAAACAATCCCTTGTGAGGTGTCATAATAGCATTGCATATTACAGAACAGTACCTGATCCATTCAACTACAATCCTTGTGAGGTGTCATAACAGCATTGCATATTACAGAACAATACCTGATCCATTGGACTACCAGTACACTGAATATTTTTATGATAAGTTTTCTTCATCCTATCTATTAGTAAATATGTTATATCCTCGTGACACAACCCACCACCCTTTATTTTTTTTAATCCATGTAGGTAGTTTTAAGTTATTAACTACTTTCCTGTTTCATAGCTGTATTTATTACTTTCCACAAAAAGCATATCCTACCTTTAACAATTTTCACATTTCATTTTTGTTATATTGCTCAGTGTTTACTTTTGCAGCTATCAAAAATTTAGTTGTTCTACCTTTGACTTCATGTAAGCATTACTAAAACCACCTTCAACTAGAAGAACCATTTCAACCATTGAATCTGACTTTTCTTATTAGATGACTCAATCTGTAAATTTGAAATATGGGGCTGAACAATTCAATCAATCTTTTATGTTAATAGTCTGAAAATCAGCGTTTTGGAATTAAATTACCACTGCTGCATGCTGGCCATGCAAGATTGCTACTCTCATTCACAATTCGTTTTGTTTTGGAGTTAGTATTTACACAGCTGCAAGATAAATAAAAGACTTTGCCATCACTTCGCTACATGGCCATGATTGGATTTAAAAAAAATGCACTGCTTATGGTTCATATGTATTAGCTTTAATTTCATTACTCGTATTGAAATACCTCACCACTTCACTACATGGGTGTGACTGAATTTACATAAAACGCACTGCTTATGGTTTATATGTATTGGCTTTAACTTCATTACTCATATTGAAATACATCCTTTTTAATTAAGATCAAATACTGCTAGTGAAATTCTCAGACACATCTTAACAGAAGGAATGTCTTTTGTTGTATACATGTCCATCTGATCTTGATATTTAAACAGATAATGTGCACACAGTTAAGGTCTCTTTGGTAATGAGCTCAAAGTTTGTGCTTGGGGATTGGAATTTCAAGCTTAGACAATTCGTAGATCAGCTTCTCTTCAATACTAAAAAAATATCCTGAAGACACTTAAATTTCATACCAGACAAAGAAAGAGTTGGTCTTTCTGTCTATGAAAAAACTGAAAAACTATTAAAGAATGGATGGCATAGTGTAACAACCCACGAGGGAGATATAGGATCTACTCAAGACTCAATAGATGATGCATAGTAGACTGTAGCAACTATTCTGAAGCAAAATGGAGACAATGTTGTTAAACCCTTGCCTATAACTCGTTTGATTATCAATAGTTTAGTTTAACTTTGATCTCATGACCCAAGGTTACAATATACAAAGTTTCAAGGCCTATAGAAACTAATTGTGTCATCTGATGTTTAGAAGGGATGTAGACACTATGGCACATAAATAAAGTAACAGCCAGTCTGGATTCAAACATTCAGATGTAGACAATGAGCATTACTGCTATTCAAAGATTCATGGGAATGTATAGAAGAACCAAAGATTGAGAGAGAAAAGGTGGATTCAGAAAATCACAGAAGGATTTGATCAGGGTAGAACAACAAATTCAGAGTAAGAAACAAAATATCTTTGAAATATTAGTTATTGTCAGAAACAAAAAGTCAGCTTATATGAATTATAAGATACAAGGACCTAAAGTTAGTGCCAACATGACTTTCCCTGAAGATGGTGACAAAGTTCTAACTAAGTTTTCAAGATCTTGAGAACCAAGTATTATAGATAAAATATCGAAGCAATTGAATTGGATGGAAAACTAGTGACAGACATTGAAGAGGCAGAAAAAGAATCTATGAATTTTTCAAGGAACTCTTCTCTTATGGATGTGATGAGCAGGCTGCAATAAATATATTTGTTAAAAAATAGTTCCTAAACAAATATCCACTGAAGAGGTACAAATGCTACATTAAAAAATTTCACTTGATGAAATCAAACTGGCAATCAGGTTAGTGAAGGATGACAAATCTTCAGGTTAGGATGGATTTCATATAGAATTCTGTAAGGCCATGGGAAACAGATAGTTGAGGGCATAAAGCATGTGTTTGAGGGAGCGGTTCAGATTGGTAGAATAGAATTTGATATAAACAGAGGCATTGTAAAATTGATTCCAACAGAACTGGAAAAACAACAAAGAAACAGCTGGAGATAAATAACCTTCCTTAATGTCCCAAGAAAATTTAGATAAAATTGCTTGTCCATAGAATTAACAAACTGATGCCCAAAATTGTGACAAAAACTCAAACAGGGTTTTATTGAAGATAGATACATATTTGGATAATCTGATTACCAGTTGCGAGGGAATGAGTTGTACAAAATCATAATGGCAAAAGGTAGACACAAATTTAATTGCTTTTGTAAAAGCATATGATAGAAGTAGAACAGATTGGGATTCAATAGATTTTTGTAAAAGCATGTTGATCTGAGAGATAAGTTTGTAAGAATTATTGATATTTTTTAAGGATTCATTAAACCAAGTTGACATAAATGGTGAACTATATGAAAAAATTTCATCTTCAAAGATCCATAAAACATGGATTAACAGTATCAAAGGAATCTCTCTTCTCAACAAATAGCAAGTGCTTGAAATGCATTGCTCATATAATAAATCCTTATAGCCGATTTCTGAAGAAGATAATTTGGTTGGTTTGCAGAAAAAGTTGGATATTTATTGCAGCACCACAGTGCAAAATATGTTTCAAAATATCTCTTGTTGGGATATAAAGATAGTTCCTCTAGATGAGCAGTAAAGCAGGGATGGCTATGGCATGTGTCAAATGAAATTATATGGAACTTGGTATTCATTTTGCTTTACAACCCTCCAAGCATTGTTGGACTATAACATCCAAAAGACTTCTTAGAAACTTAGTAAGCACTAGACTATTGCTTTTTCAATACCAGCAGTATTTCAAGTGTGCCAGATGGTGCTCCTCTTTTACCATTTATCATTCGTTTTGATTAATACAAAATGTTAAATTTTAAACAGTGTCATAAAATTTTGAAGAGCTTCTTGTGGTTTGAGGGCTCAACAAAAAGTCATTCAATTGGATGGAAATATTCTTTTAGACAAAATGAATATGGGGAATTAGGGCTAAATGATCTTAAACTACAAATAGACAACTCGGCAATTAAAGGGAGACCATTAAAGCCATGTATAAAAATACACCCTATAAATTTTTGGTAACATATGACATTTGACAATGCATTCCATAAAGAAAACTAACATGGAATGGGTTGAATAGAGTTAATATAGTGTTGAGACTTTCAACGTGAGGCAGAAAGATTAGTAAATTTTAGATCACTACGAAAGGCATGGATTGTAATGAGAAATTTTCCATGTGGAATTTTGTTAAACTTTTAAAACTCTTTGGTGAAAGTTGACACGTAAACCGGATAAATTTTTTCTTATTAGAGGTGTTCCTTTTAGAAGTAGGCTCATAAGGATATACAAACATATGGAGACAACCTATACTCTAGACATAGTTCAACGACTCAACAAGTTGCCAAGTACTTGACAACGTTTTTACCTGCTGAGTTTTCCTAATGTTTTGTCATGTCCCCGAAATTACGACACTAAAAACTCTACCCTTGAAATATAAACGAATAAATTGCATATTAAAAATATTATTATAGTTATATTTATCAAATATAATGTTGTAAATATTAAAATATGAATACTAATAATACTAGAATATATATATAAAACAATAATAATAACAACTATATTTTAAGAATCGTATAATATAAAATATAAAACAATAAGCATAAAATAAATATATTAAAATAAAATAAACATTGTAGCAATCAACAATTAAAATATTGGAGGGCAGAAATTTACAAAGGCTGCGATTCCCTTCCTAATAAGGGAAACAACGATTAAACTAAGGACAAAGATTAATAAAGTAAAAATTAAAAAAAGACATGACTTTTAGTAAAGGTGCGGTTAATTGAAGAAGGAAGGGATGTGTCCCTTAGCCAAGTGCAGGTATAAATTATTAGAAATTATGAAAGCAAGAGGGCATCGAATAGAAAATAGGAAGGAAAAGGAAGAGAGCAGCCAAATAAGACAAAACTTGTCTTACTCAAAAAGGAGATACTTGTCTTACTTACGTAATGGGAAGAAAGGCATCAATAAAAGGAAGCTCTGGAGATCGATGGTTGGATAGAGATAAGAAATGGTGGCTAGAAATAAGTAAACATGGCTAGGAATAAAGGAACTACTGCAGATTGTAAATGGAAATCAGTTGGAAATAATAATAATAATAATAATATATAATTATATTAATAGAATATATAAATTATAAAATCATATGTATATATAGAGAGAGAGAGAGGGAGAGATGATATATGTATGGTATAAGGTTGGAGGAGGCAAGTAGGGAATCAGAAAACATGGAGAGATACAACAACTCAGGTGATGTACTCACTTAGCAATAATATTTAGCATATTTTGAATATAAGAAACATATATTGCTAATCTGATTATTGGTGTAATGCTTTCTTTAGTATTATCATGATGATAATGATGTTTATCTTAACTTAAGGAAATCAGTAATAAATACAAATGTCTTTGATTGCTAAAAGATTGTCTTCTGAGTGTTTGCAAGCCTACTAAGGAGGAAGGGCTTGAGAAAGGTGGTGCCTAAAAACCCCACTTAACAATCCATTGCGGCCATGGAGGGGTGGGGGTCCCACTTAACAATCCGCTGCGGCCATGGAGGGGTGGTAGGCTTGGAACCACTTATAAGCTCCGCTGGCTTCCCCCAGTAGGTTGAGTGTCTTTCGAGGTGATGGCACAGGTAGAGAAAGCAAGTACAAGTGTTTCCTCTAAGCACGCCACTCCGAGACGTTCATGCTACTCGGGGCCAAGGGGTGGGTTGTCCTAATAGGATGCTTGTGCTCTTGGGCTTAGATGGATAGCTTTGGTCAACTCTACCCATGCCACTCCTCATATGTCTTTATTATTGATTTGTGATTATATTTATATTTGGATATCTAAAAATTAATGCTAACAGATATATGTACATGTGGAAATATTAAATGCAGACTTCAATCCAAGATTACTTAGTCAAAGAGAACATTCATTTGAAAAAGAAGAAACTCTAAACCTGATCAACAAGCGAATTCTAGGGCAAAGTCGGGTAAGGGACATTACATGTTTACTCACCAAGTCTTAGGGCTGAGTTTTTGACACTTTTTTGTCAAGTACTTGGTGAGCTGAACTTTGCAACTCATGCCACACAGGATATATGTGCCAAAAATACACTTCAGACACAAAAAACATGTTTTGGTGACTTTATAAGCCCTATCCAATCATGTTAGGCACACACAAGAAGTACAACATTTTAGAGCAAATTGTAAGAATTTTATAGGCAATTTGAAGAGCGATTTTCTGGAATTTTGGATTTGCTGGTTCCTAATTTTCCCAAGCATATAAAATATATCTATTTTTCTAGCATGTTAAATGTTTTACAGAATGTAAAATTTACAAAAAAAAACTTTTTTTTAATGTACGGTTTACATTTTAGGGTAAAAGCATGTTATTTTTATCAAATACAATAATACAACTACTATTCAATTACCATATTACAATATTATGTTTTAATTTTTCAAATATATTTCAATTTTACATAATTTTTAAAACAATCTTATTCGAATTGCTGTATTTTTGTACACATTTTTTGTTGTTACTAGGGTTGCAAGTTAGTATACAATGGCATTCAATGTTGCATCAAGTTAAGACTTAGCAAGTGGAAGTCATCCAATTGGAAGTAAAACCCCTAGAAGTTGTGACCCTACTTGGAAATATGTTGTAATGGGACTAGTAGCAAGGAGTATAATTTGTACTTGATGCACAAAGAAGCTTAATGTAGGCATCAATCGCCTAAAACACCATATCATATAGGCATTCCTAATCATGACACCAAGTCATGTCTAGATGCCCCAAAAGAGGTGAAACAAGAGATGAGAGCACTTCTTACATTGTGAATATAAAGAAATTGGGGAGAGTGAGGGCACAAATAGCTATAGAAGCAAACATTGCTCTTGATTTGCTAGTAGAAACCAAGGAAGATACAACAAACATTTTGGGCTCTAGTCGCATTCCACACATATGTGCCACATATGCCTCATCCAACTCAAGTAGAGCCCAATCACCAAGGTTTTTTAAGCCTAGAAACATACCTAGAGCTCAACCTTTATTGCAAGTTATACGGTGGAACAAGGAAGCGCACAAAGAAGCAAAAAAGGCATTTGCAAATTTTTGGTGCTACAACAACCTTCCTTTCAACAAGGTAAATGGTCCATATTGGAGTATTGGGTGATAGCATTGATAGTTTTGAGGAAAGGATACAAGACACCCTCTCCAAGAGAGTTACTTGGAAGGTTGCTTCAAGATGTTATTGCAAATGCAAAAACAATTGTGGAAGATCAAAAGGAGTAGTGGTGAAAGATCACACACAATTCTTTTAGATAGGTGGACGAATGGAAGAAACCACACTTTCATCAGTTTTTAGGTTGCTTCAAATGGCAAATTAATTTTTTTTGAAGCAAATCGATGCCTCCAACAAAATAATGCAAAAACTTTGAGTTTGATATTGAAGAAGGTTGTTTTAAAGATGGGCATACAAAATGTTACATAAGTTGTCACTGACAATGTAGCAACATACATGGCAGCTAAAAGATTGCTTCAAGAGAGGCATTTGACACTCTTTTGGACCCCTTGTGCAGCGCATTGCCTTGACCTTCTTTTGTAGGACATAGGCAAAATTGATTGGGTGAGACCAATTGTAGAAGACGCAAGGAATATAACAAAATATATTTATAATAACCCTTGGGTTTTCAACATTGATTGCTTCGAGAGATGCATCTTAGATCTTTTGGACCCCTTGTGCAACCCATTTCCTTGATTTTTTTTGTAGGACATGGAAAAAATTGATTGGGTCAGACCAGTTGTAGAAGATGCAAGTAACGTAAAAAAATAAATTTGTAATCACCCTTGGCATTTGACACTCTTTTGGACCACTTGTGCAGCCCATTGCCTTGACCTTCTTTTGTAGGACATAGGTAAAATTGATTGGGTGATACCAATTGTAAAAGATGCAAGGAACATAACAAAATATATTTATAATCACCCATGGGTTATGAACTTGATAAGAGATCACACCAAGGGGAAATAGCTTGTGTGACTAGATGTCACAAGGTTTGCAACTAATTTTCTAATGTTGCAAAGTGTTTCTCGTTCATTGACATCCTTGAAGTAGATGTTTGTGAGTTAAGCTCGGCTAGACTTAACATATTTGAAGAATGCGGATTGAGAGAGGACCACACATATAGCTTTTTATGTCGTCTTGGCCAAGAGAGCTATAGAGATTGTCAAGATAGTTTCAAACTTCAATTTAGTTTTCAAATTGAACCATTTATTTTTAAACTTTAAGAATGTCTATTTTCATTGTAACTTTAATGTTTGAACTTTGTAGATATTGGAGCCATTAGTAAGGGTTTTATGCTTGATATATGGGAAACTAAACCCAATGGGATACATTTATTTGGCCATCCAAAACTATCATAGTGGGGATGCAAGTAGATTTTCTCCTATTTGGAAGATCATTGACTGGAGGTGGAATAATCAACTTTGCCAACCCATTCATGCAATCATATACACCCTCAATTGCAAGCTTTTCTTCTCCGATAGCTTCATAGATTCTAATTGAGAGGTTATGAGGGCCTTTCAATAGTCATTAAATTACAATGTGGCTCTTGAGATGTGTAGGAATGGGAACAAATATTTGCACAAGCAACCTTCATGACAACAAACATATGAGAAAGATATGCAAAAAGAACATAATGAACAAGCTTTGTTGTAAAGTTATCAATTGGTTTGCTTGTCTTTTAAGCTGATGCGTGTGATTTGGTGGAATCTTCATTAGGCTCACCTTCAAAGTACCATTGGGGCCTTTGAAGCACAATAGGTGAATGCTACAAAGATAAAGTCTTGACTATAAACTCTATATAGGATAAACTTCAATAATAATGGAGACAACTTCAATTCTACATTGCTAATATACAAGTGGAAAAGAACCACCCAAAGGTTGACACACTAGAATATCCCATGAACGAGGAGGCAAATCTATTAATGGTGCCACAATATTGGCTTCTAACTTGATCTACTTAGATATATGACCAAACTATGATTCCTTTGGTGTACTAATCAAAACATGATCAACAAGTTTGAACAAGCATTTTGTACGCATTGCTTGGCCTAATGCCTCAAGTAATTACTTTATCCTAGTCTATATCACAAATAATGCACTCCATCCCACAAAATTAAACTAGAATGTTAGGATTTTCTATAATGGGGCTAATAGAGAGTAAGTTTTTGTTCAATCCTAGAAGATGCCTAGCATTTCATACTAGAAGTTTGATCTGTTAGTAAATACAATTCTAGCATCACCTATCCCTTTGACTCTAAGTTGTTGGATCTAGTATGGGATACGAGTACGTCAATATGGCAAAAAAAATTCTTGGATACAGTATGTTTGGGTACAACTGTATAATATATATATATATATGCAAAAAATTTAAAAATATACAAAATTGTAAATACATTTGATAGTATGATACTTCATCATTGATCAATGGTAGTGATAAAGATAAATGCCAATTGATAGTTCAAAA
Source organism: Sequoiadendron giganteum (assembly GCA_007115665.2). Classification (NCBI taxonomy): domain Eukaryota; kingdom Viridiplantae; phylum Streptophyta; class Pinopsida; order Cupressales; family Cupressaceae; genus Sequoiadendron; species Sequoiadendron giganteum. Next base: position 647,295,437 of record CM021102.1, read on the forward strand.
TTTCAATTTTATGTCATATATCATATATATCTAGGGTTTAAGTTTCATTTTTTGCAATTTTTTTAATGCTTGTGTTTTCTTGGAACCCGTGGGAGTGCTTGGGAGTGCACAGGAATGCCCAAGGATCACCTCAGACGCCTTGTGGGTAGACGTTTGTGTACCCATAGGGAACTTGGGGCGTCTAGGGCGCTCCTAAGCACTACCTCAGGTGCTCCCAGACCGAAACGCTCTTGAAGTGGGCACGAGGACTCTTTCAAGAGAACCTGATAACTTAGCTTTGACTATATGTGACTTGTCGTCATCACGGGAACCAAAATCATTGTAACTTTTCTTAGCAATAAACTTGACATACTAGTCCCTTCAACATGTGAAGTGTCTAGATGCACCTAAATCAAAGAACCAACAACTTTTAACACTATTTGAAAAGGCCATCAATGCATATTATTCATCATGGTCTTCTATAGCAGTATTTGCTAAATTAGCTTTTTCCTAATGCTTGTGGATAGATCATATTGTCTTTTTCTACAAACATTTTTAACATGCCTACATTTTTGGCAATAAAAGTTAGGGTTTGAGTTTTAGCCAGTTGATTCAAAGACTATAAATGTCTCAAAGGAAGGTGGGAGACTATTAATAACCAATGCAACCATGTCCTCTTGTCAACCGACATGTTGATGATGATAAGTTGATCCTTAAGATCCTTGATTTTTAAGAGATGTTCAAACCATGAACCCCCAACCAATTTAATAGGAAACAACAAATTTTTGGAGATACATAATTCGGCCTTTTTTAGACACTTGCTATTTACTTTTTAAGATATCCCATAGGCTATGTGCAAATGTAGCACCTTGAACTTCAAGGATTAAATCATCTAAGGCTGACAACTTGAGAATTAGTAGGGCTTCCCTATGGCATTTGTCAAGTCACTTGGGTGATTGGTATGCCTGGTTTTTATGCCTAACAAGATTTTGCTGCATTCTTGATACTCATTGATAGCTAGTATCATGTGACTCCAAATATTATAATTTTTCCCAATGATTTTTTGTACCTTTGGCAATGCTAGATTTTGAGTATTTGCCATTTTCATTAGCAACCGAAAAAAAATATTGATCCTCTCCCTAAAAAACGCCCATTTTAAATTTGTAGCCTTAAAGAAAGTTTAGAATGCAAATATATACCCAAAATCAATTTTAGATGCCCAAAAATCACAATTGTATGCTATTTGTTGGTGTGCCCTAGCTATGACTATAATAAACTCATATTTTGTGATTTTGATATGCCATATGCCCTAATCTGATTGCACCTTCCTGTTGCAACCTGCCACTCATACTTTTTGCAAATCCACATCATTTTTCAAATGCCTGCGACTATCAACAATGATGATTTTTCACATCAAATCCCGTCTTATGCCCTAGCTATGACTAGAAATGCCTCTACAACTTTCATGACTGCAAAAGATGTAGAAAATGCACCCTAGTGATTACAAAAACTCCTGCTTGTGACTGGAACTTCATTATTTTCTGGTTTTTCTTCCTATCATGATTCTTTGCAACTTTGCAAAATGCAAAATTCGACCATGGGACTTTGCTTTTCTTGTCTTGTGGCTTTGACAAACCTTAACTCATGATTGGACTTTGCATGGCCTGTAATTCTTCCTCATGCTCTTGTAGATTGCAGCTACAAATAATGAATGTTTGGTACTCGATTATCTGCAAACTAATAAGATATTTCATGATTTTCATTGACTTCACACACCCTCAACCTTCTCTTCCCAATTTCTCTCTTGAGACTGAATTTTACTCTGATGCCAATGTTGGTAAAAACCAAAGAAACAAGATTGAGTGAAATTGGCATATACCATATGAAAAAAGTACCACATTATATTATTGAACATATACTAAAAATATGAAGTAGTTAAAATATAAAAATAGACGGCAGTTACAAAGGACTGCTGTTACAACAACTTTATTAAAGAATACTAACTATCACTAACAACTAACTTATTACATAGAAGTGTAAACGCAAACTGTATTATATTGTTTGTACTAATATTCTAATATATTGAATGCTTCCCAAACAACAGATACCCTCCTCCAAATGTTCAGGCAGAGTAAGATCAGATTTTCAGTTAGTAAGTGTTAACATGGAAGATTGTAAGCAAAGGATTGAAATGGTCTTCACAAATGAGGATGAGAATAATGCAGATGAGAGGAGGATTGAACAGATGGTAGAGGAAAGCAATGTAGAAGAAGGTGAGAAAATATGAATGCAGAAAGGGGGATGAAAGGAGCAAACAGAAGCTATTAGAAATTTGGATTTGTGAAGGGCAAGGAGCCTGGATAGTAAACAGGGTATTAGCAATATTGATAGTTACAATTCTGAGGGAGATATGGATGTAAAACCCAAGAAAATAGTTCTGATCAGAACTTTCAAAAGAATTCTGTGATGCATGAACTCTAAATGAATGGGACCTCTGATAAAAATGAGAAGAAATTAGGACTCTATGGTGAGGAAGAATTTTTTTCATTGATGATAACCATATTCCCTTCACAAAAGAGAAAAACAAACCATTGAGAAAATAAGTGCTAGTATAGGAAGAGGATGAAGGGAACCATGGCTCTTCAATTCAGAGTTGATTGTTAAACCACAATTGTGGCAAAAATTAGCTAACAACAAGAATAAGAATGAAAAATCGCATCAAGAAAACAATAATTTATAATCTGTCTACAAGGATGCCTAACTTGGAACTGCTAAGTTGCCAGTTCAGGTTTGGAAGTTCACTAACATTTTTTTCCCACAGTTAGCCATGGCTGGGTTCAGCTATATATGTGCACAAATCATACAAAATTAAATACAGAACACAGCTGATAACTGATAATTCAATGTCAATTGTCAATAAGATAAATAAAAATGGTTTATAATAGTACAATTTGCATATGGAAAATCATTACAAATCATCATATTGCTCTTAGTCAAGAGCATCAACATCATCTGATGCAATATCATGCAACCAGAGATACTAAATCAACCCAGCAAATTCCTGATAAACTCTATGTGTTACTAACTAGAAGTTACAAACTCTACAATCAACTTGAACAGCAACAAACTGCCTATCTATGATATTGGCCAGTAAGCTATCATAAAGAATAATCATTGGGTCAAATAAGAATCTCTATAACACAAAATTACAGAACTAGAGATTAAATGGGATACTTACAAGTTTTCTTGTTCAAGCTTCTCAGCAATGGAAATCCCTTTCTGTTTTGGCCATCTGCCGGTATAATCATGGTGCAGATCCTGATTGAAACCATCAACACTTCCTTCTGTTTGTTGAATAACATAACCAAGTGAGACTTTGCTTTTGGTTAGGTTTTGTGTTCTAGGACGTTCTCTTACATTCTTATGCTTCTCTGGTCTATAAGGACCAAAGGTAGATAAATGGGGGGAAGATTGTGCTCCCTGTAACCATGCACTTTCCATTCGTTTTTCATCTACTGGTTTTCCTATATGTTGGCTACCCACATGGCCTTGATGAGATGCAAAATCTCCTTCAATTTCAACAATTTCACTTTTGCAAGCCTCTGGGGTATGAGATTGGATATTTTCCCTCCCGTCTGTAATCATGTCATTACCAATTTCAATTCTTAAATTGTTTTGAGTTTCAGGGGCACCAAGCTGTAATCTATGTGCAGAGGAATTCAAACCCTGGGTTTGGAGAGCATATGAAGGATTTGATTGGCCCTCTGGAAAACTAAGTCTGACCTGTAAATCAGCTTTTCTTTCTTGAGTGGGTGCACAGTCAATTTGAACTTCAACTGGGCAGCCAAGGGCTAACTGAAATGCCTGTATAATAGATGCCCTCGATTTCTCTGCTATTGCTTTGTGCTCCTGATGGTTAAAGACCAGTCTTGCTGCTGGAGCTGTACATAAGTCAAACCTTAGTTTACTGCTCACATACCAATGTTAGAAATAACAGAGTGCCAATTATTTTGAATGATGCTACGAGTTCCATCACAAAAGCATCTAATGCATGAAAATCCAGAATAATAATAACTGTATAAAAAAGTATTGCATACTCAACCAATGAACACATAAAAGATACCATAAAAAATGTACTTGCAAGTCACAAGCACAATAAGAATGATTTTGACATCTTTTTGGCAGATGCATTTTAAATGCTACGCATATAAGCATATAAAATATATCATGAAAATTGTTCTTTCTAGTCACAAGCAAAGTAACTTTGATAATTATTTTGTATAATTTTAGTAGATGCACATAAACACATTCAAAGAAAAAGCTATGTTAATGCCAAACATCACAAGAAGCAATAGTTCTTGTTAAAATTATCTATGGCAATGGCAACATGTCCAATCACATGAACTATTCAATGATCATACAATACAATCAACATTTGAAAAACATCCCAATATGACTGAACCTGGCTACCAATTTTCTGCAATGAAGAAGTATAAGTCTTTTCTTCCTTAACTAAGAATATGGCATTATTACAGCATGTCACATTTAAAGAATCTTATCCATTACAAGGTTTACAGGAAACAGAAATACTAATTTATAACCCAAACTAGGGTAAAATTAAATTCACAGCTTACATTTTCCTAAGCATTAGCATAATCAAAAGCTCTGAAAGTCTAAGTTACTAACGCAAATATTGAGAACACTGTCCAAATACTTGAATAGTTCAAAGCCATGCAGGTGGATTCCAACTGATAGTGATCATTTCAACTTAGCGCTGCATTCCAAGAACAAAGGCAAAAATGATTTGCAAAAAATAGGATATTTTAATCTAACACAAAATAAAGGTACAAAGTGGGGCACCTGCTCACACAAAATTGATTCACACCTGCAAATCCAATTGTAAACATGAAAGAGAGCTGATGGGAGCTCTTGCATCGGATGGATTTAAAATGATGAAATAAGATGCAAAGATTAAGAATTCCCCTCAGTTTATAACCAAAGGTGAAGAAAAGCGTAAAGACACCAATGGGTACCCAAAAAACTCATTTATAATTAACATAAAACTAACACAACATATACCACACTGTACCAGATCATGGCCAATACACCTTTAATCTCTTTTGCAACTGACAATAATAACTGACTCTAATACCATATCAAAAAAATTAAGTTTGAAACCTTGAGTTGAAGTTTCAACAATGAAATCAGAAATTCAAATTATTACTGTTAGTTTTAACTGTTATATAACTTATATCATTAGCTATGAATCTGAATCATGATGTACTTATTACTGTTATACTACTGTTGCTGCTGGCATGACATATTAATTGCTGCTCTTATAATGCTGTCATGATATATTTAAGTCATTTTCTAATGTCATGTTTGATTTTTTTTAAACATTATAAAAGCTTGCCTTGCTGTCAGGCTGTCTTGGGGGTGGTTGAGACATCCCCAGCCATCTTAGGGATGGCCAAATGTTGCCGCAGCATTTCTTAGTACTGCAACATGTTTGAAAACGTTTCAAAAATATTTGGAATTTTGGGGATGGTCAAAGGACATTTCTTCCCATCAACCCATACCCAAACACCATCGGAGATGGGGACAATGGTTTGAGGGCTATGAACATGTCCCAATGGAATCCAAGTCATAACACACTCCTCAAAGTTCAAACAATGTTATGACTAGGTACACAACATGCCCAACCCTTTCAAGAGATATTCTTTCAAAGCAACGAAAAACATCAGAGTTAAGCACTCACAATGTAGGAGAGGGGCTAGGATAGGTCACCTTCTAGGATAATAAAATTTGAAGCGGCGATTTTACAAGTACACAGTTCTTGAGAACAGAGAAAATGCCCATGGAGTCACAATGCATGGTCCCAAACAACACACCATAGAATATAAAACAACAAAGACCACAAATGATAATAAGGATTTTTCTCCTTTTCACTCCTCATCCTTGTACATGAAATTGGGATCACTTCTTGAGGAATGGAAGGCCTAGGTCCTTTCCTGGGAACTCCTGATCCTACAATGTTGCATCTTTTGTAGGAAGCTCTCTCCACTTTGCCTTATTTATTTGAGCCACATGGTTTTAGTGCATCATCATCTCTTCTTGAATTATTTGAATGCTTCTTGAGGAATGGAAGGCCTACGTGCTTTCCCAGGAACTCTTCATTCTACAATGTTGCATCTTTTCTAGGAAGCTCTCTCCATTTTTCCTTGTTTATTTGAACCACATGGTTTTAGTGCATGATTATGTCTTCTCCAATTATGCACTTTAGATCCAACTTTCCTTCCTCAACAAGAATTTTGAGTTAGGGGACAACATTGGACCCCATTATTTTCTTCAAACAAGAAACATGTATCATGTCATAGATCCTCCAATTATTTTGAAAGTCAAATGCATAGGCCACTCCACCCACTGTTGGATGAATATTGTGTGTTTCAGACTACCTAGAACATAGCTTATTAGTTATTAGTTTCTTCTTCCATTATTGTGAGTTGATTATATGGTTGGAGATGGGCACAAAGCATGTCACCCACTTCAAAGTTGTACTCTATCTTGTGTTGGTCAGCTTACTACATTCCATTTGCATTCATTATCAAATTTCCCTTCATCAATGTAAAAACATTCTACATCTCCTCCAATGTCTTAATTGCTACAAGCATCTTTCCTCCATGAACTATCTAGTCTAGAGCTGATGGAGGCTCGTAACCTTCAATGCTTTGAAAGGGGTAACCTACATTGAAAATTGGTAAGTGGTGTTGTAGATCACTGTTCAAACTTCTTATCTTCAATCTTACTGTTCTCATGGTTTGAGGAACCCCCTTGGCTAGATATGGGTGTGCATACATCAACTTCATATTGAGACATACCACCATACTTTATAGAGTGATAACTTGCTGCCTTTGTTCTCATGGTTTGACGAACCCCTTTGGCGAGCTGTGGGTGTTCATACATCAATTTCATGTTGAGACATACCACCATACTTTATAGAGTGATAATTTGCTGCCTTTGTTCTCCTTAGGAAGTTGAGTTTGAGGAGGATTTTGCTTTCCAATATCCAGTCTACAATGAAATTTGTCGGATGTATTATTGTTTATATAGAGATTTTAGTGGTTCTCTATCCACTTTCTTTTGACACCTTGATCAAAGATGATTGGCCTTTTTCTTTGTGAGGTAGCCACATTTATCTTAGATCTTGTGGTGGTCCCAGATCTACCAAATTGAATACTTGCTTCTTTTCAACCCTTCACAAATGTTGGAAGCATTAAGTGCCCTTTGGATACTATTGACTCATGTACAAATGTTGATGGATTAGTGAGACATTGCTCATCCTTGTGGTCTACTAAGGCCAAGGCTCCTTGGTATGCCAACTCTCATTCTAATGATCATGTCTCTATCTCTTCTCAACATTGAGGGCCCTCAAATACCCCTCTTCCATGGCACAAATTTTAGGAGCAAGCTAACATTAACAATTTCTTCCCTACCACTAACAATTTTTTGGTTTTGAGAAATAGTAAAGATGCCATGTGGAATCAAGTATGTCATAGGATTGTCCAGCCCGACCCTAGCCTTAGACTTTTCTCAAAGAGAAAACTAAGGTTCTGCATTGATACTTATAGTGATCAATGATAATATCATTGGCTCCTCCAACATGTCTAAGAATATTGACACCTAAGGATCTTGGTTCCCCACTTTGGTGGTCTTCATCTACTTCCATCACTTTGTGGGGTCTTCTCCTCACACATCTTTTTATACTTGTAGTAGCTCAGGGGTTACTCTTTTCATGTTAACTCACATGTGTCTATTTATTGATTTTTTCTTATTTTATTGTACGTGCTTCAAGTTTAGGTCCCCTTTAGCTCTAGTTCTTTGCTATTGTACATGTACATTCTAGTACATTTGACCTATTCTTGGTCATTTGTGGACATTAATATTATTTGTTTATTTCTTTCTTATGAAAATAGTTTTGAATGAGCTCTTATAAAGGCCTTCAATGCAATTGACCTTTATAAGGTAGTCATTTTCATCCAATCCTTAGTGATTTCTACAAGTCATTATATTCACATTGGCAGTTCCTATCTTCTAGAGCGCCCCTCTATGTAATTGACTATTATATATGAAGCTGAACGATTTTCATTCCTTGCTAATAAATTAATAATAGCATAACTAAATGATGAGAAGTCAATTAAAATAATTAAAATCTTAATATTGTTGATGATAATACAGCGTCAGGTCTTATCCTTCAAGCCACAATTTTGAGTAAATAAATTCAATATAGCCTATCGGCTATTTAATTTATTCTAGTCGATAGTAGTGAAGAGGTGCTTCACTTGGAAAATAAAATAAATATTACTTATCATGGGCTGACCACTCCTTGATGATCACACCATTTCACATGAGACGTGTTCTTTGGAGGCCGACCTTGCTTCATGAAGGGATGCATCCTTTCCAGCGATTTGTATAAATGGAAGATCATTTCCATTCATTTGACAATAAAGTTCATTCATCATAATTTGCATTTCATAGAAGAAGTTCGCGACTGAGCAGCAGATCATCATCTTATAACAGCAGATCGATTTCAAGGAGAAACTCGCATTTCATAGAAGAAGTTCACAACTGAGCAGCAGATCATCATCTTATAACAGCAGATCGATTTCAAGGAGAAACATATTCATTTGTATTCTTGCATCTAGGAGAGGTGCGATTATTCATTGTATCAAATTCGGCATTGAGTTGTGTCTGAGTTGTAAGCAGATTTCTACTCCTATTACATAAATATATAAGCGATATATTTGCTGGGTTTTTCTCCCTCAAGTTGGAGGATTTTCCAAGGTATCTTGTTGTGTTCATTATCTTATGTGCTGCATTTCTGATTATTGAATTTCTGATCCTAAAACTAACATGGTATCAGAGCGGGTTTAAAGGGAAATCGTGATCAGATTTATATAAGCAACGCATACATCCAGTCTTGTTCTCATCTTCTTGCATCTATCTTATCCTTGAAAATGGTGAACGAGCTCAAGATCGAAGATAGGCTTGAAGGTGCTTCCAACTTCACCTCTTGGAAGTTTAGAATGATGCTTGCATTTGAAGAAAATGAGATTGCTGAGTTCGTGGAGGATGAAGTTCCTGAGCTGTTCGATGAAAATGAGAAAGCTCAATGGAAGAAGAAATGCACCAAGGCGAAAAAGATTTTGGTTGATTCAGTGAAGGACCACCTTGTGCCAATTATCTCCAAGTTGAAGACAGCGAGAGAAATGTTCAAAACCTTGGAGGAAATGTATAAGTTCAATAACACAAGCAGAGCTCTTACCTTGAAGCAACAGCTTCATCATGTCAAGATGGCAAAAGGAGATTTTGTCATGTCCTTCTTCATGAAGATCACTGAATTGAGAGATCAGCTCTCTACCATTGGGCATATGGTTGATGATAAGGATTTGGCAATGTTGGCTCTTAATGGTCTACCTAAATCTTGGGAGCCATATATCCAAGGCATCAGTGTGAGATCAAAGCTACCTAAGTTTGATCGCTTGAGGGCAGATTGCATTCAAGAGGAATCGAGATTAGCAGCAAGAGGCAACGGGCAAAGTTCTACCAATGAGGAGATTCATGTACTTACCGCTCAATCTTCAAAGAAGAAAGGAAGAGAAGGAAAGAAAGACTACTTCAAGAGGAACAAAGATAGGGGATCGGATGGTGCTCCTGCATTTAAGAAGAAGAAAGATCTCTCCCACCTATAGTGCTTCAGATGTGACAAGTTTGGTCACTATGCAAATGATTGCCCAACTAGACCAAAACAGCATGCTTCAATTGCGGATGTGGGTGAGATCTCTCCTCTAAAGGATTCAAGGGAATTTCTATTCTATTCTGCCTTATCAAGCAATGTTCCAGCAGATAGCAATACTTGGTTGATTGATAGTGGCGCCTCTTGTCACATTACTGGGTTTAGAGAACATCTTTCAGATTTGGTGATGAGAGATACAAGTGTTCAAGTCACAATTGGAGATGATGCATGTTATTCTGTGAAAGGTGTTGGGACCTCCACTATTCACTTAGATTCCGGCATCTCCTTGTAGTTGAGTGATGTACTATTTGTACCAGGCATCAAACGGAACCTTGTCTCTATTTCAGCCTTGGAGGACAAGGGATATCAGGTTGCATTCTCTAAAGGTAAAGTTCTTGCATGGCCAAAGAACTCTAGCATCAAGTCAGCCCGAGTGATTGGTGTTTGGCAAGAATGTCTCTACAGACTTTCCACTCGGCCTCTACAAGCCTTGTTGCATGATGCTTCAAGTTCGTGTGAGCTTTGGCATAGAAGACTTGCTCACATTCACTTTTGAGCGCTTCCAACCATGGAGAAGATGGTCACCGGCATTCCTAAACTCAGCCAGGAGCATGAAGGTACTTGTCGAGGATGCGCATTGGGTAGGAATACTAAAAGACCCTTTCATAGTAGTGAAAGTAGATCTAAATGCATTCTAGATCTTGTTCATTCTGATTTGTGTGGTCCAATGTCTTTTGCTTCTTTGAGTGGTTTCTTGTATTATGTAATTTTCATTGATGACTACTCTAGAAAGACTTGGATTTATTTCTTAAAGACTAAAGAATCTGAGGAAGTACTTGAGAGATTCAAAGAATTTAAAGCTCAAGTAGAAAACTTGTCCGGGAAGAGGATCAAAGTTTTAAGATCTAACAACGAAGGAGAATACATCTCTGAAAGCTTTACTAACTTTTGTGTTGAAGCAAGAATTAAGAGGGAGTTTTGTGTTCCCTACAATCCACAACAAAACGGTGTAGCAAAAAGGAAGAACAAATCTATTGTAGAAGCAAGTAAGGCCATGATTCATGATTAGGATCTGCAAATCTTCCTTTGGGCCGAAGCTACTAGGACAGCTTTGTATGTTTTGAATTAGAGCCCTCATCATATCTTGGAGAACATGACTCCTGAAGAAGTTTTCACAAGTGTGAAGCCTGAAGTCAGCCATTTGAGAATATTTGGTTGTCCTGTGTATGTTCATGTCCCTAAAGACAAAAGGACAAAGTTGGAACCATTTTGGCAAGAAGGGAATATTTGTGGGCTACAGTGAGTCTTCAAAAGCCTACAGGATCAACATTCCAGGTCAGAAACTGATAGAGATCAACAAGGATGTTACATTTGAAGAAGATGTTGCATTCAAGAGATCTAAATGCTCTCACATGGAGATAGACCATGAAGACCAAGAGTCTCCTCAGGACATGGAAGTTGACCATACTCCTGAGATTCAGAGGGAGGCTACTGATTCTAAAGAAGATGATGATCCAGTTGAGCCTTTGGAACCTACTGATGGGCCTACAGACATTGTTATTGGTCGGAAGAGACCTCTATAGGCTAGGAAAACAATGCAGAGAAGTTTGCAGCCCCTAGAGGAACATTTAGAGAAAGCAAAAGACCTCAGAAGTTTTCAAGCTATGTTGCATTGATGAGTCAAATGATTGAATCTGAGCCTTCCAGTGTTGAGGAAGCTTCAAGTCAGCAAGTATGGAAAGATGCTATGGCTGAAGAGTATCAATCTATCCTCAAGAACGATGTTTGGGACATTGTACCTAGACCAGAAGGCAAATCTGTTGTATCTTTTAAGTGGCTTTTCAAAGATCAAGCATGTGGCTGATGGGAGCATTGAGAAGTACAAGGTAGATTTGTGGCTAGGGGGTTCTCTTAGAAAGAGGGAATAGATTATGAGGAAACATTTGCTCCAATTGCTCGCTATACCTCCATCAGGACTATCATTGCCATTGCAACAGCTAAAGGATGGAAGTTACACCAAATGGACGTGAAGACAACATTTTTAAATGGTGTAATTGAAGAAGAGGTATACATTGAGCAACCCGATGGCTTTGAAGTTCATGGGAAGGAGTCTCATGTTTGTAGATTGAAGAAGGCTTTGTATGGCCTTAAGCAGGCTCCTCGTGCTTGGTATGAGAGGATTGATCGATACTTGTGAGCTTGGGCTTCTCCAAGAATGATGCTGATTCAAATCTATATTTCAAGGTAATTAATGGTGAGGCCTTGATCTTGGTTCTCTATGTTGATGATCTATTTCTTATTGGAGAAGAACACCTCATTATCAAATGCAAGAAGGAGTTGGCTTCTGAATTTGAAATGAAGGATCTTAAGTACATGCATTACTTCCTTGGTTTAGAAGTATGGCAAAGGCCTAATGAGATCATTCTAAGTCAAGGGAAGTATACAATAGACATCTTGAAGAGATTTGGTATGATGGATTGCAAATCCATGTTTATACCTATGGAAACCAACTTTCAGAAGTTAAAAGAGGTTGCAGCTAGTTTAGATTTGGTGGATCCTACTATGTAAAGGCAGTTGATTGGATCATTGATGTATCTAGTCAATACTAGACCAAATATTTGCTATGCAGTGAGTGCACTTAGTCAGTTCATGTGTGAACCACGACAAATACACCTAGTTGTAGCAAAGCATATCTTGAGATACTTGCGTGGCACAGTTGGGTATGGCTTGAGATATTCTTCTGGTGTGGACTTGAAGCTGCATGGTTATATTGATTCTGATTGGACAGGGTGTGTTGCTGATTGGAAGAGCACCTTTGGATGTTGTTATAGTCTGGGGTTTGCGATGATCTCCTAGTGTAGCAGGAAGCAGTCTTAAGTGGCACTAATCACCGAAAGGACGAGTACATTGTAGTGTGTGTGGCAGCTCGAGAAGCAGCGTGGCTTCAAAAGCTCCTTGTAGGATTGGTTGGACAATCGTTGGAGCCAACTATCATTCATTGTGATAATCAAAGTTGTGTGAAGCTTTCTATCAATCCAGTGTTTCATGATAGAACCAAACATGTTGAGATCAAATACCACTATATCAGAGATATGGTATTGAGGAAAGCAATCCAGTTGAGATACATTAGCACTGATGAGCAGACAACAAACAGTCTCACCAAGCCTCTCTCCAAAGTAAAGTTTGTGTACTTTCGAGACAAGCTTGGTATTGTGGAGAATGAAGCCCTAGCTAAGAGGGAGAGTCAGCTTCAATGATCTTCTGTGATTTGTTTTAATGCATCTTTCTCTGTGAGAGAAATTTGAGGTGAAAGCCCTTGTTTCCACCCTCTGGGAGTAGCCATGGTGGATGTCATGTGTGTGACTCCATGACAACATCATGTGAGAGAGTCCGTGATGATTTTCATGTACTTGTGTTTATTCACCCTCTGGGAGTAGCCATGGTGAACGTCATGTTGAGATGACGACATCACGTTGAGTGAGTTTGTGATGGGCACTTGTGCACATATGCTTTGCCATACATGGGAGTAGCCATGATGGTTGATATCACGATTGAGTGAATTCGTGATGAGTTCTTTCCACATATGGGTGTAGCCATTGTGGATGTCATGTTGAGAGACTACATGACATTGGATATCTGGAAGTATACCTCCCTAGCTGAGAGGGAGTGTTGATGTTTATAGCATCGGGCGACTTCTTCCAGCCACGACTCGAGAATAAATTAAATATAGTTTGAACGGCTATTTAATTTATATGAGATCGATATGTAATGTGAAGAGGCGCTTCACAACAAACAATAAATAAAAGATTAATTATTAAAGTATAATTTTTATATCCGCCACTCTTGAAGAGACGCGATTTTTTGGAGGCCGACATGATGATCTTGAAAAGAAGTTTCTTTTGGAGGCCGACTTCATGCCTTGAAGAGGCGCGATTCTGCTCTCTCCCTTGTATTTATATGAGTGATGATCATTTATTTGATCATCAAGTTTTTATCATTCGCACCTGGAAGAAGTTCATACCTGAGCAGCAGATCATCATCTTGCAACAACAGATTGATTTCAAGGAGAAACTTATTCATTTGTATTCTTGCATCTAGGAGAGGTGCGATTATTCATTGCATAAAAATCGGCATTTGTTGTGCCCGAGTTGTAAGCAGATTTCTGCTCTTATCACTTCAATATATAAGCAATATATTTGCTGGGTTTTTTCTCCCTCAAGTTGGAGGGTTTTCCCAGGGTATCTTGTTGATTTTATTGTCTTATGTGCTGCATTTCTGGTTATTGAATATCTGATCATAAAAACTAACACCTTTTATGCCTGCCTGCATTCCTGCCAAGCTCCCTGCAAGACTCGACGTCATTCCTCCGACTGCCCTGCTTGCCTGCATTCCCGCCAAGCTCCCTGCAGGACCTGGCGCCAAACCTCTGTTAGAACACCCCCGTCAACTCTGTTGCTCCATCGTTCCCTCCAGCTTTTGACCCCGCAGCAGCACCCGATCATCTTCTGTCCTCTGTCCTCTCGGCGCGTGTTCGTCCCACCTCCACCGATGGGATTCGAACACTGGACAGTAGTTTCACTACTGCTTGCAATTTGCCGTTGCACTGTGGGGTCATCCCCACTTACACATAGAATATTATTTCCTTCCTTCTTGCCAGTTAAATCTTCAAGTGTTTGGCTAAGATTAGATTTGATAACTTCCATATTAGTTGGCTCTGAGGTCAATTTCTTTGTCATACAGTGGTAGTAATTATGCTTCAGAAAAAATTGCTTTCTGGTCAAATTTATGAGGAACACAGGAGTAATAGTTACGAGTCAGGCATATAGAAAAAAGGCTGTTCTGGCAGAGTGGGAGAAGAGGTGATAAACTCTATAATAGGTTTTACATGGGGATGCATCCTTGGGGTTCTTCAGAACAACTGGGTTTCCTACGCATTTCCAGTTCATGGGAACAGCCAGGAAATATCCCATGGGTCATCCCCATTTTTCGACAGGGAGAAGAAAAGTCCCCAAAATGAGACTGTGGAAGGAAAATGTCAGGGAAATGTACCAGGGAGAACAAGATGTCCCTGATGTCAGCAAAAAAATTATAAAAATGAAAAAAAAAGTGTTTCACATGCATTAACTTACATCTTGTTTTTATCTAAAGTTTGTAATATATTCTATCTTGGTTTTTTATCTAAGCTTGTAGTATATTTTTCTACCAACCAGATTTTCTTTTTCCCATACCCGAACCAAAAACCAAAGCAGAACCAGACCCAGTTAATATGCAGCCAGTAACATCGAAAAAATGTTTGAGAGACCATGTGAATAGACATACAAACTAGAGAAGCAATTGCCAAATCTCAATATCAAGAATGAACAGAACTGAAAGATAAATTGATTTTTTCTATACGATTCGATGAGTTCCACACACCAATCTAATTGCTGTTTCATCTTGTTCTTATGTAAAGTTTGTAGTGTATTTTTTAATAGTAACACAGATTTAAAACAACATTTGAAAGGCGATACAAATAAATAAAACCAAAATGGAGAGTTGATTGGCAAGTTAGAAGCTGTTGCCAAGTCTCAACATTAGGAATCACCTTCACTGCAACAATTAATCAGATTAGTTTTGTCTATAAATTTAGACAGGTTCTGCAAGGACTTCAATATAATTACTTTTGTTTATATGCTCTCATATAAATCCTACATACCAATCTAACCTAAAGAATGTTAGTCATGTCAATACCATTCTATTTTGAAATTTTATTAGTTTTCCTATTTTTTCAGCTGTTATCCCCAAATAAAAGCCTCCTGTTGCTCTGCCATCCCCAAAACACATCCCTGAGTTTCTTGTTTTCCCATCCCAGAAACACTGTAGAACAGCTATTTGTACTTGTAACTGTTTCACGGATACCGTGTTGAGTTTACCTATAATTGTTTATTTCACTGTTTTCTTGTTTTTCTATGCTTTAATTTGTTAGCCTTAAGCCTAGAGCCCTTTTTTTCTACTACTTTGCTGTTCTAGTCCCCCGTTAACCTTTTCTTGGTCATTCATGGGCACAAATATAATATTCTTCCTTTTTTCTTTCTAAAAACAGTTTGAAGAATGATTTTAACAAGCTGTGAAGATATTTGTCTTGGGAAAAAAAATTAAGGCTACAGATACATCAAGGTAAGGTTGTTTTCGTCTCAGAAAATTTAAAATGCCTAAATTCCAAAACAGAGAAAATGTTGAAGAACTATAAATGGTCTTCCTGCAGAGACCTTGAAAAGGGCATAGTAGAATGCATTTTTTGTGAAACAGAAAAACCAATGACTGGGTGAGGGTTATGGACTGATTGAAATGATGTCTTATTAAAGACTCAGCTAGATGGAACTTTGGCCAAATACACTCATGTTTGTAACTGATAAAATGAATAATAATTTGGTGGTCAATAGTGTAAACAAAACTAAAAATATACACAGTTGAATCCAAAAGCTTGCACTATACAAAACTAAAGAAGAGAAATTAAGACGCAAATATGGCACGTTTTATCTCCTTTGATTGAAAGGAGTACGAGGTCAAACATAATGCTTGTGTACTTGGATTTTGAACTACACATGATGTCATTTTGAGGATTCTGACAACAAATTTCTTGGAAATTTGCTACCATACAAATTTATATTTTAATGTATCAAAAATTTGTTTTTAATAAAAAAATTGAGCAAGTGATACATACTTTTTTCCTGTGACAGAATAACAGCTTAGTGCCACAATTACTCTTAATATATTTTGGTTTATGGTTTCTTTCACCAACATTCAATATCCCTATGGTTGGACAGTGACATATAGTAAAAAGCTTGCAAATAAGGTTGATTGTGTGCTGACATCTTTTCTCAATATGGCCTCACCTGTGAATTTTTACCTAAATATGTGGCTAGTAATTTAAGATATCTATTTTCTAGTTTGCATTTGTGTCCTTACTATGACTAGGACACAGTTGTGTGTGTTTGGGACCACTGAACAGGGCATGGTTGTGTGTATTTGAGACCACTGTGCAATTCCATTGCATGTATAGTTTACAAATTACAAGTCATCCTGTAGCATGATATTAAGTTATGTATGTTAAATGCTCCCACTCTTTTATTGCATCTCTTTTGTAACTAATTATGAAAATTGCAGCGATTGACCCTTTTTTTGTTTTTTCAGGTAGTTGTCTTTACAGACATAAGCCTTGGTAAAGCTATTGAGTATAACGAGTTTTGTCATAACCATAAGCCGCCAATTTCCTTTATCAAAGCAGACATCCGTGGGCTGTTTGGAAGTGTGTTTTGTGACTTTGGACCCGAGTTTACTGTATTTGATGTTGATGGGGAGGAACCACACACTGGTATTGTAGCTTCTATTAGTAACGACTATCCTGCTGTAGTTTCATGCGTTGATGATGAGAGGCTTGAGTTCCAGGATGGAGATTTAGTTGTTTTTTCTGAAGTAGTGGGTATGTCTGAGTTAAATGATGGAAAGCCAAGAAAGATAAAGAGCGCACGTCCATATTCTTTCTTGCTGGATGAAGATACAACTAATTTTGGAGCTTATGCTGGGAGAGGCATTGTCACTCAGGTGAAGCAACCAAAGGTGTTAGGTTTTAAGCCACTGGGAGAGGCACTAAAAAATCCCGGCGAATTCCTTTTAAGTGATTTTTCCAAATTTGATCGTCCTCCACTTTTACATTTGGCTTTCCAAGCGCTTGATAAATTTGTAAATGAACTTGGGCGTTTTCCATATGCTGGTTCTGAAGAAGATGCAGGTATTTTTGTTGCAGCAGTAAAGGCCATTAATGAAGCATCTTCTGCTGATGAGAAGTTAGATGCTATTGATGAAAATGTATTAAAGCATTTTGCTAGTGGTTCACGAGCAGTACTGAATCCAATGGCATCTATGTTTGGTGGAATTGTCGGACAGGAGGTTGTCAAAGCATGTTCTGGGAAGTTTCACCCACTTTTTCAGGTGTGTATTTTAACCTGTTAAATTTTGAATGGGATGAATCTAATTAGTCACAGATTTTTGTCTTGTAATTCTTTGCTCAAATGTTTTATGTTTGGTGCAGTTCTTCTATTTTGATTCATTGGAATCCCTTCCAGTTGACCCACTTGGGCCAGAGGATGTCTCACCTTTAGGCTGTCGTTATGATGCCCAAATATCTGTATTCGGAAGAGATTTGCAGAGAAAATTGGAGGATGCTACAGTGTTTGTTGTTGGTGCTGGTGCTCTGGGATGTGAGCTCCTAAAGAACTTAGCTCTCATGGGAGTCTCCTCTGGCAACAGAGGAAAGTTGACCATAACAGATGATGATGTTATTGAGAAGAGTAATCTTAGTAGGCAATTTCTTTTTAGGGATTGGAATATTGGTCAGGGAAAATCAACAGTGGCAGCATCAGCAACAAGGGCAATCAATCCACATTTTAGGGTGGAGGCATTGCAAAATCGTGTTAGCCCAGATACTGAAAATATATTTCATGATGCTTTCTGGGATAATCTTGATGTCGTTTTAAATGCTTTGGACAATGTTAATGCTAGGCTGTATGTAGATTCAAGGTGTGTTTACTTTCAGAAGCCTTTACTAGAGTCTGGAACTCTGGGAGCCAAGTGCAATACTCAGATGGTTATTCCTCATTTAACAGAGAACTATGGAGCATCCAGAGATCCCCCAGAAAAACAGGCCCCAATGTGTACAGTTCACTCATTTCCCCACAATATTGATCATTGTCTAACTTGGGCAAGGTCGGAATTTGAGGGTCTTTTAGAGAAAACACCATCCGAAGTTAATGCTTTTCTTTCAAAACCAGAAGAGTACAAAGCAGCAATGAAGTCAGCAGGAGATGCTCAGGCCCGAGATCTTTTGGAGCATGTGGTAGAGTGTCTGATTACAGAGAGATGTGTAACATTTGAAGATTGTGTGGCATGGGCAAGAAAAAGGTAATTCTTATTCACAATTGAAATTGAGTACACTGTATCAGAATTTGTCTGAATTTACATGCTGGGTTAGTAATTTAGATGAAGGAAGTGTGTAACGAGGTGTGAGTCACAGGGAAGTGATTTGCTGGCATATGCTCATAGGATGGAAAATAATAATGTTATCCACATCTCCCAAACTCCATGTTTGTGTTAGGTTGTAAACTAATGACATTTTTAAAGTCATTACTAGCAAGGTACATTCTCCTTTATACATTGATTTGATTTGTGATGGAGACACTTGGACAGTAGTAACACTAACTTCCAAAGTTCAAGACTTGAGTACCTTATAACCTGTCAAATTCTAGTGATGAAATGATAGATTAATCATAATGTCACCATAGACCAACAATCCTCTTTTTACTGTTACACTCATCTCAGAAGACTTTCATGATGCTCATGACTGTGTATTGCTTTGTTTTTTAACTCTACCACTGGAAGTTTGATACCATTGTCAGGAATCCCTTGAAAACACTATGATTTATATCTCTTCACATGACAGTCATAACATTTAAAGAGCATTGTCATATTTTATCTGTTGTTTTTTCCTTTGACTGACATACTAAATATGATTCTCTGTCATTTATCTTGTGCTCCTTTAAGACTATCTTTCTGCCTACTTCATTGTTTTATAGTCCCTTGAAACATTCTCTAGCCCTATTCATTCATGGACTGTCAAGTGATCATGTTTATGATACTCAAAGACACAGTCCAGTGTCCTTAACCATGGTAAATATGATTTATACATCGTCATTATGATCTTAACCCCTTACCTTGTTATCACAGACTTGTCATTATGAGGCCCTACTGCTACCTTTAAACCTACCCACTCAAGGGCTATCATGTATTATTGCTCTTCGACCTTTGTTATGAATCTTATGCAAGAATCCTCATTTTAGTTTCAATGACTTTGCATAGCACAATTTAATCTCTATTGTATTTCATCATTGTTTACTAGCATGTGCTTTGGTTGATGCTGACTGTAATTAATCTCTTGTCACTGTCAACACCACTATCATCTCATCTAATCATAATTATTCTGCCTTTAATATGTCATTGAGACTCTTCAAAACATTGTCATGTATGTCGTGGTTTTATTGTGGACTTTTCAACAAGTCTGTGAAGTGTTTTCACACAGGTGATGGCTTTTGAAAGAAACAACAACACTTAATAAGGTTTTCATTGCATTTGCAGGGCCAATCACAGGTGAATAGTTGTATAAGGTCCTAACATCCTTGCTTGGACTGTCCTCCTATTTGGCAACACTATCATATTTTGAGTGTTGTCTCCTATCTCTGACTGTCGTCTCTTTTAAATCCATGCACTCAATTCACTTGACCTCCAGTTCATTATTCTTTTGTAATATAGAATATTTGTATGTGACAAAAGGGCGCTACTCCATTGAGATCTCCAATAGTGTATGAATAGATTGACTGATTTATGTTTGAATCAAATGTGATACTTAGTTATGCCTCTGATGATGCACTTTATTTTTCTTGCTTACTGTATCTCATCGTTTGTAAATTTTCATAGTTTTTATAAGGATCTGTTTTTAACCTTCAACTGGACTCATTGATTAACCTTTGCTGTTTTCTTTTGGAAAGGTTTGAGGATTATTTTTCAAATCGTGTGAAGCAACTCACTTACACATTCCCTGAGGATGCAACCACGAGTAGTGGTGCACCATTCTGGTCCGCTCCAAAGCGGTTTCCAAAGCCTCTACAGTTCAGCTCAAGTGATCCTAGTCACATGGCTCTCCTTACTGCAGGGTCTATTTTACGTGCTACTACTTTTGGCATCTCAATTCCTGATTGGGCTTCTAATGCAAAATTACTAGCTCGTGTGGTAGATGAGGTGGACGTCCCAGCATTCAGGCCAAAGCAAGGTGTGAAGATTGTGACAGATGAAAAAGCTACAAACATGAATGCTTCTACCATTGATGACACTGCAGTTATTGATAATCTAATCATGACACTAGAAAGTGGTGTTACAAACTTGCCTCCAGGCTTCCGAATGAACCCCATTCAATTTGAAAAGGTACTATTTAGTTTGTCTTCACTATTGCTCAATTACTCTTTTGTAGCTTATTTCCCTTTTTTTCATCTTCTCTCCAGTATCTATGTAATTAAGAATTTTTATGCTATGTCGCATTGCAGGATGATGATACAAACTATCACATGGATCTTATAGCTGGTTTTGCTAATATGCGTGCAAGGAACTATAGCATACCTGAAGTTGACAAGCTGAAGGCAAAATTTATTGCCGGAAGGATTATACCTGCAATAGCCACTACAACAGCTATGGCCACTGGTCTAGTATGTTTGGAACTTTACAAGGTTATTTTAGGTCATAAGGTTGAAATGTATCGCAACACTTTTGCAAACTTGGCACTTCCACTTTTCTCAATGGCAGAACCTGTGCCCCCTAAAATAATGAAGCATGGAGATTTGAGCTGGTCTATTTGGGATCGATGGGTCATTGCTGGCAATCTGTCTTTGCGAGAACTGTTAAGCTGGTTCCAAGCTAAAGGCTTGAGTGCGTACAGTATATCGTGTGGACAGAGCTTGATATATAACAGTATATTTCCCAAACACAGAGAGAGATTGGATAAGAAATTGGTAGACCTTGCAAGGGAAATTGCAAAGCTGGAGATACCTCCAAGCCGGGGTCATTTTGATATTGTTGTTGCTTGTGAAGATGATGATGGAAATGACATTGATGTGCCTTTGGTATCCATATGCTTTCGTTAGCTGGCATATCCGCATGAAACCAAATAATACTTCGCTTGATGGTTTATGATGAAAGATATATAATGGTAGCAAATAGCAAGAACCATTGAACCCAGGGCCTCTTTTCTTATATGGTGATTCCTTCAAGTTAATGTCATTGTTCTGCATTCTGTTGCAATTGAGTACAGACTAAATCTTATGATGTCTCAATTTGATATAGAATAGAACACCACTATTTATTTTCATCTTTCTTGAACTCCCATCCTTAATTTTTGTTTCTTTATCATATTATAATGTTAACAAGGGACAAGGATATTTGTTAGGGCATGTTGTTGAGTGCGATAGCATGGAAGCATATAAAAATAACTATTGATACCAGGGTCTTTTGCTTTTGTTGCTACACCTTTCAGTCTAACTGTAATTAATCTGTAATAAATTAGGATTGAGAAGAGACTCAATGTTATTATCAAATTACAGAGTTCCCCATCGCCACATTTTCTGTCTTTCTTGAACTGCCATCTTCAATCATCTTCCTTCTCATACTTATAGATGTCTGTAAGGGACAGTGATAGTCATATTTATTATTGCATATTAGTGAATGCTAAAGGATGTGACCAGATGGAAACAATCATTTCAATTAGGGCTTCTTGATTTTTCCATCTTTCTTAGACTGTCATCTTCAGTTATCTTGCTTCTCATACTTATAGACATCTATTGGGTACAGTGATATTTATTATTGCATATTGATGAGTGTCATAGCATGTAAGCTCATTGAAACTGGGGCTTTTAAGTTTTATTAGCAGTCCATTCAGGCTAACTGCTATTAATGTGTAATCTGTTTACAGACAACAGAGTACACTATCTTTCTTTGTCTACTTTCTATATGGTTAAAAGGGACAGGCATGACAACTGTCTTTTAGTGTCATTGTTGGCATCTGGTTAACATCTGCCTTCTGTAGATTTTCGATTTTTCTGTTGCCTTTGACCTTGATCATGTCAAGAATGTCTTATACCTAGAAATGGTGATATAATGACTTGGTAGATCTTTGTTAATGGTGAACAAGGCCTATACAGATCTTAGCAGGGATTACATACAACTTTCCCCTGTATTCCCACAAATTGAAAAGTGTACTTAGGTACAATCAATTACAGCTGAGCAACCTGGGAGTGGCTAATGATATTGGAGAGAACCTGGGTCTTCTTGCTGGGTTTCTCTGCAATAAGATTCCACCATAGACCATTCTTTTGATTGGAGCTGTTGCAAGTTTTATTGAGTATGGCATAATCTGGCTTGTTGTCAGCCAAACTATCAATCCTTTGCCTTATTGGGTGGTAAGCAAATCATTCTTTCATGTTTTTCTTTTTCTTT